>CAKAJI010001079.1:316291-344137 GCA_916610255.1 Lasioglossum lativentre
TAAGGTATTTTCAAAGATACACTACAAATAACGATATATTATAAGGTAATTCAATGATACACTGCATATTACGTTATATCATAAGGTATTTTCAATGATACACTGCATATTACGTTATATTATAAGGTTTTTTCAATGATAAACTACTACGTATTATAAGGTATTTTCAATGATACACTGCATATTACGTTATATTATAAGGTATTTTCATTGATAGACTAGAATTACCATATATTCTATGGTATTTTCAATGATACACTGCATATTACGTTATATTATAAGGTATTTTCAATGATAAACTACTACGTATTATAAGGTATTTTCAATGATACACTGCATATTACGTTATATTATAAGGTATTTTCATTGGTAGACTAGAATTACCATATATTCTAAGGTATTTTCAAAGATACACTACAAATAACGATATATTATAAGGTAATTCAATGATACACTGCATATTACGTTATATCATAAGGTATTTTCAATGATACACTGCATATTACGTTATATTATAAGGTATTTTCAATGATACACTGCATATTACGTTATATTATAAGGTATTTTCAAAGATACACTACAAATAACGATATATTATAAGGTATCTTCAATGATACACTGCATATTACGTTATATGGGAAGGTATTTTCAATGATACACTGCATATTACGTTATATTATGAGGTATTTTCAATGATACTTTGCATATTACGTTATATTATAAGGTATTTTCAATGATACACTGCATATTACGTTATATTATAAGGTATTTTCAATGATAAACTACTACGTATTATAAGGTATTTTCAATGATACACTGCATATTACGTTATATTATAAGGTATTTTCATTGGTAGACTAGAATTACCGTATATTCTAAGGTATTTTCAAAGATACACTACAAATAACGATATATTATAAGGTATTTTCAATGATACACTGCATATTACGTTATATCATAAGGTATTTTTCAATGATACACTGCATATTACGTTATATTATAAGGTATTTTCAATGATACACTGCATATTACGTTATATTATAATTTATTTTCAATGATACGCTGCATATTACGTTATATTGTAAGGTATTTTGAATGATACACTGCATATTACGTTATATTATAAGGTATTTTCATTGGTAGACTAGAATTACCGTATATTCTAAGGTATTTCAAAGATACACTACAAATAACGATATATTATAAGGTATTTTCAATGATACACTGCATATTACGTTATATTATGAGGTATTTTCAATGATACACTGCATATTACGTTATATTATAAGGTATTTTCAATGATACACTACAAATTACGTTATATCATAAGGTATTTTCAATGATACACTGCATATTACGTTATATTATAAGGTATTTTCAATGATACACTGCATATTACATTATATTATAAGGTATTTTCAATGATAAACTACTATATATTATAAGGTATTTTTCAATGATAAACTACTATATATTATGAGGTATTTTCAATGATACACTACAAATTACGTATATCATAAGGTATTTTCAATGATACACTGCATATTACGTTATATTATAAGGTATTTTCAAAGATACACTACAAATAACGATATATTATAAGGTATTTTCAATGATACACTGCATATTACGTTATATTATAATTTATTTTCAATGATACGCTGCATATTACGTTATATTATAAGGTATTTTGAATGATACACTGCATATTACGTTATATTATAAGGTATTTTTTTCATTGATAGACTAGAATTACCGTATATTCTAAGGGTATTTTCAAAGATACACTACAAATAACGATATATTATAAGGTATTTTCAATGATACACTGCATATTACGTTATATTATATGGTATTTTCAATGATACACTGCATATTACGTTATATTATAAGGTATTTTCAATGATACACTGCATATTACGTTATATTATAAGGTATTTTCAATGATAAACTACTACGTAATATAAGGTATTTTCAATGATAAACTACTATATATTATAAGGTATTTTCAATGATAAACTACTATATATTATGAGGTATTTTCAATGATACACTACAAATTACGTTATATCATAAGGTATTTTCAATGATACACTGCTTATTACGTTATATTATAAGGTATTTTCAAAGATACACTACAAATAACGATATATTATAAGGTATTTTCAATGATACACTGCATATTACGTTATATTATAATTTATTTTCAATGATACGCTGCATATTACGTTATATTATAAGGTATTTTGAATGATACACTGCATATTACGTTATATGAGAAGGTATTTTCATTGATACACTACAAATTACAATATATTATAAGGTATTTTCAATGGTACACTGCATATTACGTTATATTATAAGGTATTTTCAATGATAAACTACTACGTATTATAAGGTATTTTCAATGATACACTGCATATTACGTTATATTATAAGGTATTTTCATTGATAGACTAGAATTACCGTATATTCTAAGGTATTTTCAAAGATACACTACAAATAACGATATATTATAAGGTATTTTCAATGATACACTACAAATAACGATATATTATAAGGTATTTTCAATGATACACTGCATATTACGTTATATGAGAAGGTATTTTCATTGATACACTACAAATTACAATATATTATAAGGTATTTTCAATGATACACTGCATATTACGTTATATTATAAGGTATTTTCAATGATAAACTACTACGTATTATAAGGTATTTTCAATGATACACTGCATATTACGTTATATTATAAGGTATTTTCATTGATAGACAAGAATTACCATATATTCTAAGGTATTTTCAATGATACACTGCATATTACGTTATATTATAAGGTATTTTCAATGATACACTGCATATTACGTTATATTATGAGGTATTTTCAATGATACACTGCATATTACGGTATATTATAATGTATTTTCAATGATACACTGCATATTACGTTATATTATAAGGTATTTTTAATGATAAACTACTACGTATTATAAGGTATTTTCAATGATACACTGCATATTACGTTATATTATAAGGTATTTTCAAAGATACACTACAAATAACGATATATTATAAGGTATTTTCAATGATACACTGCATATTACGTTATATGAGAAGGTATTTTCATTGATACACTACAAATTACGATATATTATAAGGTATTTTCAATGATAGACTGCATATTACGTTATATTATGAGTTATTTTCAATTATACACTGCATATTACGTTATATTATAAGGTATTTTCAATGATACACTGCATATTACGTTATATTATAAGGTATTTTCAATGATACACTACAAATTACGTTATATCATAAGGTATTTTCAATGATACACTGCATATTACGTTATATTATAAGGTATTTTCAATGATACACTGCATATTACATTATATTATAAGGTATTTTCAATGATAAACTACTATATATTATAAGGTATTTTCAATGAAAAACTACTATATATTATGAGGTATTTTCAATGATACACTACAAATTACGTTATATCATAAGGTATTTTCAATGATACACTGCATATTACGTTATATTATAAGGTATTTTCAAAGATACACTACAAATAACGATATATTATAAGGTATTTTCAATGATACACTGCATATTGCGTTATATGAGAAGGTATTTTCATTGATACACTACAAATTACGATATATTATAAGGTATTTTCAATGATACACTGCATATTACGTTATATTATAAGGTATTTTGAATGATACACTGCATATTACGTTATATTATAAGGTATTTTCAAAGATACACTACAAATAACGATATATTATAAGGTATTTTCAATGATACACTGCATATTACGTTATATGAGAAGGTATTTTCATTGATACACTACAAATTACGATATATTATAAGGTATTTTCAATGATACACTGCATATTACGTTATATTATGAGTTATTTTCAATTATACACTGCATATTACGTTATATTATAAGGTATTTTCAATGATACACTGCATATTACGTTATATTATAAGGTATTTTCAATGATAGACTAGAATT
Source organism: Lasioglossum lativentre (assembly GCA_916610255.1). NCBI lineage: Eukaryota > Metazoa > Arthropoda > Insecta > Hymenoptera > Halictidae > Lasioglossum > Lasioglossum lativentre. The sequence goes on from CAKAJI010001079.1 coordinate 320,325, forward strand.
ACCATATATTCTAAGGTATTTCCAATGATAAACTACTACGTATTATAAGGTATTTTCAATGATACACTGCATATTACGTTATATTATAAGGTATTTTCATTGATAGACTAGAATTACCATATATTCTATGGTATTTTCAATGATACACTGCATATTACGTTATATTATAAGGTATTTTCAATGATACACTGCATATTACGTTATATTATAAGGTATTTTTGAATGATACACTGCATATTTACGTTATATTATAAGGTATTTTCAATGATACACTGCATATTACGTTATATTATAAGGTATTTTCATAGATACACTGCATATTATGTTATATTATGAGGTATTTTCAATGATACACTGCATATTACGTTATATTATAAGGTATTTTCAATGATACACAACAAATTACGTTATATCATAAGGTATTTTCATTGATAGACTAGAATTACCATATATTCTATGGTATTTTCAATGATACACTGCATATTACGTTATATTATATGGTATTTTCAATGATACACTGCATATTACGTTATATTATAAGGTATTTTGAATGATACACTGCATATTACGTTATATTATAAGGTATTTTCAATGATACACTGCATATTACGTTATATTATAAGGTATTTTCATAGATACACTGCATATTATGTTATATTATGAGGTATTTTCAATGATACACTGCATATTACGTTATTTTATAAGGTATTTTCATAGATACACTGCATATTACGTTATATTATGAGGTATTTTCAATGATACACTGCATATTACGTTATATTATAAGGTATTTTCAATGATACACTACAAATTACGTTATATCATAAGGTATTTTCAATGATACACTGCATATTACGTTATATTATAATGTATTTTCAATGATACACTACAAATTACGATATATTATAAGGTATCTTCAATGATACACTGCATATTACGTTATATGGGAAGGTATTTTCAATGATACACTGCATATTACGTTATATGAGAAGGTATTTTCATTGATACACTACAAATTACGATATATTATAAGGTATTTTCAATGATACACTGCATATTACGTTATATGGGAAGGTATTTTCAAAGATACACTGCATATTACGTTATATTATAAGGTATTTTCAATGATACACTGCATATTACGTTATATTATAAGGTATTTTCAATGATACACTGCATATTACGTTATATGGGAAGGTATTTTCATTGATAGACAAGAATTACCATATATTCTAAGGTATTTTCAATGATACACTGCATATTACGTTATATTATAAGGTATTTTCAATGATACACTGCATATTACGTTATATTATGAGGTATTTTCAATGATACACTGCATATTACGGTATATTATAATGTATTTTCAATGATACACTGCATATTACGTTATATTATAAGGTATTTTTAATGATAAACTACTACGTATTATAAGGTATTTTCAATGATACACTGCATATTACGTTATATTATAAGGTATTTTCAAAGATACACTACAAATAACGATATATTATAAGGTATTTTCAATGATACACTGCATATTACGTTATATGAGAAGGTATTTTCATTGATACACTACAAATTACGATATATTATAAGGTATTTTCAATGATAGACTGCATATTACGTTATATTATGAGTTATTTTCAATTATACACTGCATATTACGTTATATTATAAGGTATTTTCAATGATACACTGCATATTACGTTATATTATAAGGTATTTTCAATGATAGACTAGAATTACCATATATTCTAAGGTATTTCCAATGATAAACTACTACGTATTATAAGGTATTTTCAATGATACACTGCATATTACGTTATATTATAAGGTATTTTCATTGATAGACTAGAATTACCATATATTCTATGGTATTTTCAATGATACACTGCATATTACGTTATATTATAAGGTATTTTCATAGATACACTGCATATTATGTTATATTATGAGGTATTTTCAATGATACACTGCATATTACGTTATATTATAAGGTATTTTCAATGATACACTACAAATTACGTTATATCATAAGGTATTTTCATTGATAGACTAGAATTACCATATATTCTATGGTATTTTCAATGATACACTGCATATTACGTTATATTATAAGGTATTTTCAATGATACACTGCATATTACGTTATATTATAAGGTATGTTGAATGATACACTGCATATTACGTTATATTATAAGGTATTTTCAATGATACACTGCATATTACGTTATATTATAAGGTATTTTCATAGATACACTGCATATTATGTTATATTATGAGGTATTTTCAATGATACACTGCATATTACGTTATTTTATAAGGTATTTTCATAGATACACTGCATATTACGTTATATTATGAGGTATTTTCAATGATACACTGCATATTACGTTATATTATAAGGTATTTTCAATGATACACTACAAATTACGTTATATCATAAGGTATTTTCAATGATACACTGCATATTACGTTATATTATAATGTATTTTCAATGATACACTGCATATTACGTTATATTATAAGGTATTTTCAATGATACACTGCATATTACGTTATATGGGAAGGTATTTTCAATGATACACTACAAATAACGATATATTATAAGGTATTTTCAATGATACACTGCATATTACGTTATATTATATGGTATTTTCAATGATACACTGCATATTACGTTATATTATAAGGTATTTTCAATGATACACTGCATATTACGTTATATTATAAGGTATTTTCAATGATAAACTACTACGTAATATAAGGTATTTTCAATGATAAACTACAATATATTATAAGGTATTTTCAATGATAAACTACTATATATTATGAGGTATTTTCAATGATACACTACAAATTACGTTATATCATAAGGTATTTTCAATGATACACTGCATATTACGTTATATTATAAGGTATTTTCAAAGATACACTACAAATAACGATATATTATAAGGTATTTTCAATGATACACTGCATATTACGTTATATTATAATTTATTTTCAATGATACGCTGCATATTACGTTATATTATAAGGTATTTTGAATGATACACTGCATATTACGTTATATTATAAGGTATTTTCATTGGTAGACAAGAATTACCGTATATTCTAAGGTATTTTCAAAGATACACTACAAATAACGATATATTATAAGGTATTTTCAATGATACACTGCATATTACGTTATATTATATGGTATTTTCAATGATACACTGCATATTACGTTATATTATAAGGTATTTTCAAAGATACACTACAAATAACGATATATTATAAGGTATTTTCAATGATACACTGCATATTACGTTATATTATAATTTATTTTCAATGATACGCTGCATATTACGTTATATTATAAGGTATTTTGAATGATACACTGCATATTACGTTATATTATAAGGTATTTTCATTGGTAGACTAGAATTACCGTATATTCTAAGGTATTTTCAAAGATACACTACAAATAACGATATATTATAAGGTATTTTCAATGATACACTACAAATAACGATATATTATAAGGTATTTTCAATGATACACTGCATATTACGTTATATGAGAAGGTATTTTCATAGATACAATACAAATTACAATATATTATAAGGTATTTTCAATGATACACTGCATATTACGTTATATTATAAGGTATTTTCAATGATAAACTACTACGTATTATAAGGTATTTTCAATGATACACTGCATATTACGTTATATTATAAGGTATTTTCATTGATAGACTAGAATTACCATATATTCTATGGTATTTTCAATGATACACTGCATATTACGTTATATTATAAGGTATTTTCAATGATACACTGCATATTACGTTATATTATGAGGTATTTTCAATGATACACTGCATATTACGTTATATTATAAGGTATTTTCAATGATACACTGCATATTACGATATATTATAAGGTATTTTCAATGATAAACTACTACGTATTATAAGGTATTTTCAAGGATACACTGCATATTACGTTATATTATAATTTATTTTCAATGATACGCTGCATATTACGTTATATTATAAGGTATTTTGAATGATACACTGCATATTACGTTATATTATAAGGTATTTTCATTGGTAGACTAGAATTACCATATATTCTAAGGTATTTTCAAAGATACACTACAAATAACGATATATTATAAGGTATTTTCAATGATACACTGCATATTACGTTATATTATGAGGTATTTTCAATGATACACTGCATATTACGTTATATGGGAAGGTATTTTCATTGATAGACAAGAATTACCATATATTCTAAGGTATTTTCAATGATACACTGCATATTACGTTATATTATAAGGTATTTTCAATGATACACTGCATATTACGTTATATTATGAGGTATTTTCAATGATACACTGCATATTACGGTATATTATAATGTATTTTCAATGATACACTGCATATTACGTTATATTATAAGGTATTTTTAATGATAAACTACTACGTATTATAAGGTATTTTCAATGATACACTGTATATTACGTTATATTATAAGGTATTTTCAATGATACACTGCATATTACGTTATATTATAAGGTATTTTCAATGATAGACTAGAATTACCATATATTCTAAGGTATTTCCAATGATAAACTACTACGTATTATAAGGTATTTTCAATGATACACTGCATATTACGTTATATTATAAGGTATTTTGAATGATACACTGCATATTACGTTATATTATAAGGTATTTTCAATGATACACTGCATATTACGTTATATTATAAGGTATTTTCATAGATACACTGCATATTATGTTATATTATGAGGTATTTTCAATGATACACTGCATATTACGTTATATTATAAGGTATTTTCAATGATACACTACAAATTACGTTATATCATAAGGTATTTTCATTGATAGACTAGAATTACCATATATTCTATGGTATTTTCAATGATACACTGCATATTACGTTATATTATAAGGTATTTTCAATGATACACTGCATATTACGTTATATTATAAGGTATTTTGAATGATACACTGCATATTACGTTATATTATAAGGTATTTTCAATGATACACTGCATATTACGTTATATTATAAGGTATTTTCATAGATACACTGCATATTATGTTATATTATGAGGTATTTTCAATGATACACTGCATATTACGTTATATTATAAGGTATTTTCATAGATACACTGCATATTACGTTATATTATGAGGTATTTTCAATGATACACTGCATATTACGTTATATTATAAGCTATTTTCAATGATACACTACAAATTACGTTATATCATAAGGTATTTTCAATGATACACTGCATATTACGTTATATTATAATGTATTTTCAATGATACACTGCATATTACGTTATATTATAAGGTATTTTCAATGATACACTGCATATTACGTTATATGGGAAGGTATTTTCAATGATACACTGCATATTACGTTATATTATAAGGTATTTTCAATGATACACTGCATATTACGTTATATTATAAGGTATTTTCAATGATACACTGCATATTACGTTATATTATGAGGTATTTTCAATGATACACTGCATATTACGTTATATTATAAGGTATTTTCAATGATACACTGCATATTACGTTATATGGGAAGGTATTTTCAATGATACACTGCATATTACGTTATATTATAACGTATTTTCATTGATAGACAAGAATTACCATATATTCTAAGGTATTTTCAATGATACACTGCATATTACGTTATAAGGGAAGGTATTTTCAATGATACACTGCATATTACGTTATATTATAAGGTATTTTCAATGATACACTGCATATTACGTTATATTATGAGGTATTTTCAATGATACACTGCATATTACGATATATTATAAGGTATTTTCAAAGATACACTACAAATAACGATATATCATAAGGTATTTTCAATGATACACTACATATTACGTTATATTATAAGGTATTTTCAATGATACACAGCATATTACGTTATATTATAATTTATTTTCAATGATACGCTGCATATTACGTTATATTATAAGGTATTTTCAATGATACACTGCATATTACGTTATATTATAAGGTATTTTCAATGATAAACTACTATATATTATAAGGTACTTTCAATGATAAACTACTATATATTATAAGGTATTTTCAATGATACACTACAAATTACGTTATGTCATAAGGTATTTTCAATGATACACTGCATATTACGTTATATTATAAGGTATTTTCAATGATACACTGCATATTACATTATATTATAAGGTATTTTCAATGATAAACTACTATATATTATAAGGTATTTTCAATGATAAACTACTATATATTATAAGGTATTTTCAATGATACACTACAAATTACGTTATATCATAAGGTATTTTCTATGATACACTGCATATTACGTTATATTATAAGGTATTTTCAAAGATACACTACAAATAACGATATATTATAAGGTATTTTCAATGATACACTGCATATTACGTTATATGAGAAGGTATTTTCATTGATACACTAAAAATTACGATATATTATAAGGTATCTTCAATGATACACTGCATATTACGTTATATGGGAAGGTATTTTCAATGATACACTGCATATTACGTTATATTACAAGGTATTTTCAATGATACACTGCATATTACGTTATATTATAAGGTATTTTCAATGATACACTGCATATTACGTTATATGGGAAGGTATTTTCAATGATACACTGCATATTACGTTATATTATAAGGTATTTTCATTGATAGACAAGAATTACCATATATTCTAAGGTATTTTCAATGATACACTGCATATTACGTTATATGGGAAGGTATTTTCAATGATACACTGCATATTACGTTATATTATAAGGTATTTTCAATGATAAACTACTACGTATTATAAGGTATTTTCAATGATATACTGCATATTACGTTATATTATAAGGTATTTTGAATAATACACTGCATATTACGTTATATTATAAGATATTTTCAATGATACACTGCATATTACGTTATATGGGAAGGTATTTTCAATGATACACTGCATATTACGTTATATTATAACGTATTTTCATTGATAGACAAGAATTACCATATATTCTAAGGTATTTTCAATGATACACTGCATATTACGTTATAAGGGAAGGTATTTTCAATGATACACTGCATATTACGTTATATTATAAGGTATTTTCAATGATACACTGCATATTACGTTATATTATAAGGTATTTTCAATGATACACTGCATATTACGATATATTATAAGGTATTTTCAAAGATACACTACAAATAACGATATATCATAAGGTATTTTCAATGATACACTACATATTACGTTATACTATAAGGTATTTTCAATGATACACAGCATATTACGTTATATTATAATTTATTTTCAATGATACGCTGCATATTACGTTATATTATAAGGTATTTTCAATGATACACTGCATATTACGTTATATTATAAGGTATTTTCAATGATAAACTACTATATATTATAAGGTACTTTCAATGATAAACTACTATATATTATAAGGTATTTTCAATGATACACTACAAATTACGTTATATCATAAGGTATTTTCAATGATACACTGCATATTACGTTATATTATAAGGTATTTTCAATGATACACTGCATATTACATTATATTATAAGGTATTTTCAATGATAAACTACTATATATTATAAGGTATTTTCAATGATAAACTACTATATATTATAAGGTATTTTCAATGATACACTACAAATTACGTTATATCATAAGGTATTTTCTATGATACACTGCATATTACGTTATATTATAAGGTATTTTCAAAGATACACTACAAATAACGATATATTATAAGGTATTTTCAATGATACACTGCATATTACGTTATATGAGAAGGTATTTTCATTGATACACTAAAAATTACGATATATTATAAGGTATCTTCAATGATACACTGCATATTACGTTATATGGGAAGGTATTTTCAATGATACACTGCATATTACGTTATATTACAAGGTATTTTCAATGATACACTGCATATTACGTTATATTATAAGGTATTTTCAATGATACACTGCATATTACGTTATATGGGAAGGTATTTTCAATGATACACTGCATATTACGTTATATTATAAGGTATTTTCATTGATAGACAAGAATTACCATATATTCTAAGGTATTTTCAATGATACACTGCATATTACGTTATATGGGAAGGTATTTTCAATGATACACTGCATATTACGTTATATTATAAGGTATTTTCAATGATAAACTACTACGTATTATAAGGTATTTTCAATGATATACTGCATATTACGTTATATTATAAGGTATTTTGAATAATACACTGCATATTACGTTATATTATAAGGTATTTTCAATGATACACTGCATATTACGTTATATGGGAAGGTATTTTCAATGATACACTGCATATTACGTTATATTATAACGTATTTTCATTGATAGACAAGAATTACCATATATTCTAAGGTATTTTCAATGATACACTGCATATTACGTTATAAGGGAAGGTATTTTCAATGATACACTGCATATTACGTTATATTATAAGGTATTTTCAATGATACACTGCATATTACGTTATATTATGAGGTATTTTCAATGATACACTGCATATTACGATATATTATAAGGTATTTTCAAAGATACACTACAAATAACGATATATCATAAGGTATTTTCAATGATACACTACATATTACGTTATACTATAAGGTATTTTCAATGATACACTGCATATTACGTTATATTATAATTTATTTTCAATGATACGCTGCATATTACGTTATATTATAAGGTATTTTCAATGATACACTGCATATTACGTTATATTATAAGGTATTTTCAATGATAAACTACTATATATTATAAGGTACTTTCAATGATAAACTACTATATATTATAAGGTATTTTCAATGATACACTACAAATTACGTTATATCATAAGGTATTTTCAATGATACACTGCATATTACGTTATATTATAAGGTATTTTCAATGATACACTGCATATTACATTATATTATAAGGTATTTTCAATGATAAACTACTATATATTATAAGGTATTTTCAATGATAAACTACTATATATTATAAGGTATTTTCAATGATACACTACAAATTACGTTATATCATAAGGTATTTTCTATGATACACTGCATATTACGTTATATTATAAGGTATTTTCAAAGATACACTACAAATAACGATATATTATAAGGTATTTTCAATGATACACTGCATATTACGTTATATGGGAAGGTATTTTCAATGATACACTGCATATTACGTTATATTATAAGGTATTTTCATTGATAGACAAGAATTACCATATATTCTAAGGTATTTTCAATGATACACTGCATATTACGTTATATGGGAAGGTATTTTCAATGATACACTGCATATTACGTTATATTATAAGGTATTTTCATTGATAGACAAGAATTACCATATATTCTAAGGTATTTTCAATGATACACTGCATATTACGTTATATGGGAAGGTATTTTCAATGATACACTGCATATTACGTTATATTATAAGGTATTTTCAATGATAAACTACTACGTATTATAAGGTATTTTCAATGATATACTGCATATTACGTTATATTATAAGGTATTTTGAATAATACACTGCATATTACGTTATATTATAAGGTATTTTCAATGATACACTGCATATTACGTTATATCGGAACGTATTTTCAATGATACACTGCATATTACGTTATATTATAACGTATTTTCGTTGATAGACAAGAATTACCATATATTCTAAGGTATTTTCAATGATACACTGCATATTACGTTATAAGGGAAGGTATTTTCAATGATACACTGCATATTACGTTATATTATAAGGTATTTTCAATGATACACTGCATATTACGTTATATTATGAGGTATTTTCAATGATACACTGCATATTACGATATATTATAAGGTATTTTCAAAGATACACTACAAATAACGATATATCATAAGGTATTTTCAATGATACACTACATATTACGTTATACTATAAGGTATTTTCAATGATACACAGCATATTACGTTATATTATAATTTATTTTCAATGATACGCTGCATATTACGTTATATTATAAGGTATTTTCAATGATACACTGCATATTACGTTATATTATAAGGTATTTTCAATGATAAACTACTATATATTATAAGGTACTTTCAATGATAAACTACTATATATTATAAGGTATTTTCAATGATACACAGCATATTACGTTATATTATAATTTATTTTCAATGATACGCTGCATATTACGTTATATTATAAGGTATTTTCAATGATACACTGCATATTACGTTATATTATAAGGTATTTTCAATGATAAACTACTATATATTATAAGGTACTTTCAATGATAAACTACTATATATTATAAGGTATTTTCAATGATACACTACAAATTACGTTATATCATAAGGTATTTTCAATGATACACTGCATATTACGTTATATTATAAGGTATTTTCAATGATACACTGCATATTACATTATATTATAAGGTATTTTCAATGATAAACTACTATATATTATAAGGTATTTTCAATGATAAACTACTATATATTATAAGGTATTTTCAATGATACACTACAAATTACGTTATATCATAAGGTATTTTCTATGATACACTGCATATTACGTTATATTATAAGGTATTTTCAAAGATACACTACAAATAACGATATATTATAAGGTATTTTCAATGATACACTGCATATTACGTTATATGAGAAGGTATTTTCATTGATACACTAAAAATTACGATATATTATAAGGTATCTTCAATGATACACTGCATATTACGTTATATGGGAAGGTATTTTCAATGATACACTGCATATTACGTTATATTACAAGGTATTTTCAATGATACACTGCATATTACGTTATATTATAAGGTATTTTCAATGATACACTGCATATTACGTTATATGGGAAGGTATTTTCAATGATACACTGCATATTACGTTATATTATAAGGTATTTTCATTGATAGACAAGAATTACCATATATTCTAAGGTATTTTCAATGATACACTGCATATTACGTTATATGGGAAGGTATTTTCAATGATACACTGCATATTACGTTATATTATAAGGTATTTTCAATGATAAACTACTACGTATTATAAGGTATTTTCAATGATACACTGCATATTACGTTATATTATAAGGTATTTTGAATAATACACTGCATATTACGTTATATTATAAGGTATTTTCAATGATACACTGCATATTACGTTATATTATAAGGTATTTTCAATGATACACTGCATATTACGTTATATTATAAGGTATTTCCAATGATACACTGCATATTACGTTATATTATAAGGTATTTTCAATGATACACTGCATATTACGTTATATGGGAAGGTATTTTTAATGATACACTGCATATTACGTTATATTATAAGGTATTTTCAATGATACACTGCATATTACGTTATATTATAAGGTATTTTCAATGATAAACTACTACGTATTATAAGGTATTTTCAATGATACACTGCATATTACGTTATATTATAAGGTATTTTCATTGATAGACTAGAATTACCATATATTCTATGGTATTTTCAATGATACACTGTATATTACGTTATATTATAAGGTATTTTGAATAATACACTGCATATTACGTTATATTATAAGGTATTTTCAATGATACACTGCATATTACGTTATATTATAAGGTATTTTCAATGATACACTGCATATTACGTAATATTATAAGGTATTTTCATTGATAGACTAGAATTACCATATATTCTAAGGTATTTTCAATGATACACTGCATATTACGTTATATTATAAGGTATTTTCAATGCTAAACTACTACGTATTATAAGGTATTTTCAATGATACACTACTACGTATTATAAGGTATTTTCAATGATACACTGCATATTACGTTATATTATAAGGTATTTTCATTGATAGACTAGAATTACCATATATTCTATGGTATTTTCAATGATACACTGCATATTACGTTATATTATAAGGTATTTTGAATGATACACTGCATATTACGTTATATTATAAGGTATTTTCAATAATACACTGCATATTACGTTATATTATAAGGTATTTTCAATGATACACTGCATATTACGTTATATTATGAGGTATTTTCAATGAATCACTGCATATTACGTTATATTATAAGGTATTTTCAATGATACACAGCATATTACGTTATATTATAAGGTATTTTCAATGATAAACTACTACGTATTATAAGGTATTTTCAATGATACACTGCCTATTACGTTATATTATAAGGTATTCTCATTGATAGACTAGAATTACCATATATTCTATGGTATTTTCAATGATACACTGCATATTACGTTATATTATAAGGTATTTTGAATGATACACTGCATATTACGTTATATTATAATGTATTTCCAATGATACACTGCATATTACGTTATATTATAAGGTATTTTCAATGATACACTGCATATTACGTTATATTATAAGGTATTTTCAATGATAAACTACTACGTATTATAAGGTATTTTCAATGATACACTGCATATTACGTTATATTATAAGGTATTTTCATTGATAGACTAGAATTACCATATATTCTAAGGTATTTCCAATGATACACTGCACATTACGTTATATTATAAGGTATTTTCAATGATACACTGCATATTACGTTATATTATAAGGTATTTTCAATGATACACTGCGTATTACGTTATATGGGAAGGTATTTTCAATGATACACTGCATATTATGTTATATTATAAGGTATTTTCAATGATACACTGCATATTACGTTATATTATAAGGTATTTTCAATGATAAACTACTACGTATTATAAGGTATTTTCAATGATACACTGCATATTACGTTATATTATAAGGTATTTTCATTGATAGACTAGAATTACCATATATTCTATGGTATTTTCAATGATACACTGCATATTACGTTATATTATAAGGTATTTTGAATAATACACTGCATATTACGTTATATTATAAGGTATTTTCAATGATACACTGCATATTACGTTATATTATAAGGTATTTTCAATGATACACTGCATATTACGTAATATTATAAGGTATTTTCATTGATAGACTAGAATTACCATATATTCTAAGGTATTTTCAATGATACACTACATATTACGTTATATTATAAGGTATTTTCAATGCTAAACTACTACGTATTATAAGGTATTTTCAATGATACACTACTACGTATTATAAGGTATTTTCAATGATACACTGCATATTACGTTATATTATAAGGTATTTTCATTGATAGACTAGAATTACCATATATTCTATGGTATTTTCAATGATACACTGCATATTACGTTATATTATAAGGTATTTTGAATGATACACTGCATATTACGTTATATTATAAGGTATTTTCAATAATACACTGCATATTACGTTATATTATAAGGTATTTTCAATGATACACTGCATATTACGTTATATTATGAGGTATTTTCAATGAATCACTGCATATTACGTTATATTATAAGGTATTTTCAATGATACACAGCATATTACGTTATATTATAAGGTATTTTCAATGATAAACTACTACGTATTATAAGGTATTTTCAATGATACACTGCCTATTACGTTATATTATAAGGTATTCTCATTGATAGACTAGAATTACCATATATTCTATGGTATTTTCAATGATACACTGCATATTACGTTATATTATAAGGTATTTTGAATGATACACTGCATATTACGTTATATTATAATGTATTTCCAATGATACACTGCATATTACGTTATATTATAAGGTATTTTGAATGATACACTGCATATTACGTTATATTATAATGTATTTCCAATGATACACTGCATATTACGTTATATTATAAGGTATTTTCAATGATACACTGCATATTACGTTATATTATAAGGTATTTTCAATGATAAACTACTACGTATTATAAGGTATTTTCAATGATACACTGCATATTACGTTATATTATAAGGTATTTTCATTGATAGACTAGAATTACCATATATTCTAAGGTATTTCCAATGATACACTGCACATTACGTTATATTATAAGGTATTTTCAATGATACACTGCATATTACGTTATATTATAAGGTATTTTCAATGATACACTGCGTATTACGTTATATGGGAAGGTATTTTCAATGATACACTGCATATTATGTTATATTATAAGGTATTTTCAATGATACACTGCACATTACGTTATATTATAAGGTATTTTCAATGATAAACTACTACGTATTATAAGGTATTTTCAATGATACACTGCATATTACGTTATATTATAAGGTATTTTCATTGATAGACTAGAATTACCATATATTCTATGGTATTTTCAATGATACACTGCATATTACGTTATATTATAAGGTATTTTGAATAATACACTGCATATTACGTTATATTATAAGGTATTTTCAATGATACACTGCATATTACGTTATATTATAAGGTATTTTCAATGATACACTGCATATTACGTTATATTATAAGGTATTTTCAATGATACACTGCATATTACTTTATATTATAAGGTATTTTCAATGATACACTGCATATTACGTTATATTATAAGGTATTTTCAATGATAAACTACTACGTATTATAAGGTATTTTCAATGATAAACTACTATATATTATAAGGTATTTTCAATGATAAACTACTATATATTATGAGGTATTTTCAATGATACACTACAAATTACGTTATATCATAAGGTATTTTCAATGATACACTGCATATTACGTTATATTATAAGGTATTTTCATTGATAGACTAGAATTACCATATATTCTATAGTATTTTCAATGATACACTGCATATTACGTTATATTATAAGGTATTTTGAATGATACACTGCATATTACGTTATATTATAAGGTATTTTCAATGATACACTGCATATTACGTTATATTATAAGGTATTTTCAATGATACACTGCATATTACGTTATATTATAAGGTATTTTCAATGATAAACTACTACGTATTATAAGGTATTTTCAATGATACACTGCATATTACGTTATATTATAAGGTATTTTCATTGATAGACTAGAATTACCATATATTATAAGGTATTTTCAATGATAAACTACTATATACTATGAGGTATTTTCAATGATACACTACAAATTACGTTATATCATAAGGTATTTTCAATGATACACTGCATATTACGTTATATTATAAGGTATTTTCAAAGATGCACTACAAATAACGATATATTATAAGGTATTTTCAATGATACACTGCATATTACGTTATATTATAATTTATTTTCAATGATACGCTGCATATTACGTTATATTATAAGGTATTTTGAATGATACACTGCATATTACGTTATATTATAAGGTATTTTCATTGGTAGACTAGAATTACCGTATATTCTAAGGTATTTTCATTGATAGACTAGAATTACCATATATTCTATTGTATTTTCAATGATACACTGCATATTACGTTATATTATAAGGTATTTTGAATAATACACTGCATATTACGTTATGTTATAAGGTATTTTCAATAATACACTGCATATTACGTTATATTATAAGGTATTTTCAATGATACACTGCATATTACGTTATATTATAAGGTATTTTCATTGATAGACTAGAATTACCATATATTCTAAGGTATTTTCAATGATACACTGCATATTACGTTATATTATAAGGTATTTTCAATGATAAACTACTACGTATTATAAGGTATTTTCAATGATACACTACTACGTATTATAAGGTATTTTCAATAATACACTGCATATTACGTTATATTATAAGGTATTTTCAATGATACACTGCATATTACGTTATATTATAAGGTATTTTCAATGATAAACTACTACGTATTATAAGGTATTTTCAATGATACACTGCATATTACGTTATATTATAAGGTATTTTCATTGATAGACTAGAATTGCCATATATTCTAAGGTATTTTCAATGATACACTGCATATTACGTTATATTATAAGGTATTTTCAATGATACACTGCATATTACGTTATATTATAAGGTATTACCAATGATACACTGCGTAATACGTTATATGGGAAGGTATTTTCAATGATACACTGCATATTACGTTATATTATAAGGTATTTTCAATGATACACTGCATATTACGTTATATTATAAGGTATTTTCAATGATAAACTACTACGTATTATAAGGTATTTTCAATGATACACTGCATATTACGTTATATTATAAGGTATTTTCATTGATAGTCTAGAATTACCATATATTCTATGGTATTTTCAATGATACACTGCATATTACGTTATATTATAAGGTATTTTGAATAATACACTGCATATTACGTTATATTATAAGGTATTTTCAATGATACACTGCATATTACGTTGTATTATAAGGTATTTTCAATGATACACTGCATATTACGTTATATTATAAGGTATTTTCATTGATAGACTAGAATTACCATATATTCTAAGGTATTTTCAATGATACACTGCATATTACGTTATATTATAAGGTATTTTCAATGATAAACTACTACGTATTATAAGGTATTTTCAATGATAAACTACTACGTATTATAAGGTATTTTCAATGATACACTGCATATTACGTTATATTATAAGGTATTTTCATTGATAGACTAGAATTACCATATATTCTATAGTATTTTCAATGATACACTGCATATTAC
Organism: Lasioglossum lativentre; assembly: GCA_916610255.1. Classification (NCBI taxonomy): domain Eukaryota; kingdom Metazoa; phylum Arthropoda; class Insecta; order Hymenoptera; family Halictidae; genus Lasioglossum; species Lasioglossum lativentre. Next base: position 337,129 of record CAKAJI010001079.1, read on the forward strand.
GTTATATTATAAGGTATTTTGAATGATACACTGCATATTACGTTATATTATAAGGTATTTTCAATGATACACTGCATATTACGTTATATTATAAGGTATTTTCAATGATACACTGCATATTACGTTATATTATAAGGTATTTTCAATGATAAACTACTACGTATTATAAGGTATTTTCAATGATACACTGCATATTACGTTATATTATAAGGTATTTTCATTGATAGACTAGAATTACCATATATTCTAAGGTATTTTCAATGATACACTGCATATTACGTTATATTATAAGGTATTTTCAATGATGCACTGCATATTACGTTATATTATAAGGTATTTTCAATGATACACTGCGTATTACGTTATATGGGAAGGTATTTTCAATGATACACTGCATATTACGTTATATTATAAGGTATTTTCAATGATACACTGCATATTACGTTATATTATAAGGTATTTTCAATGATAAACTACTACGTATTATAAGGTATTTTCAATGATACACTGCATATTACGTTATATTATAAGGTATTTTCATTGATAGACTAGAATTACCATATATTCTAAGGTATTTTCAATGATACACTGCATATTACGTTATATTATAAGGTATTTTCAATGATACACTGCATATTACGTTATATTATAAGGTATTTTCAATGATAAACTACTATGTATTATAAGGTATTTTCAATGATAAACTACTATATATTATAAGGTATTTTCAATGATAAACTACTATATATTATGAGGTATTTTCAATGATACACTACAAATTACGTTATATCATAAGGTATTTTCAATGATACACTGCATATTACGTTATATTATAAGGTATTTTCATTGATAGACTAGAATTGCCATATATTCTAAGGTATTTTCAATGATACACTGCATATTACGTTATATTATAAGGTATTTTCAATGATACACTGCATATTACGTTATATTATAAGGTATTATCAATGATACACTGCGTATTACGTTATATGGGAAGGTATTTTCAATGATACACTGCCATATTACGTTATATTATAAGGTATTACCAATGATACACTGCGTAATACGTTATATGGGAAGGTATTTTCAATGATACACTGCATATTACGTTATATTATAAGGTATTTTTCAATGATACACTGCACATTACGTTTATATTATAAGGTATTTTCAATGATAAACTACTACGTATTATAAGGTATTTTCAATGATACACTGCATATTACGTTATATTATAAGGTATTTTCATTGATAGACTAGAGTTACCATATATTCTATGGTATTTTCAATGATACACTGCATATTACGTTATATTATAAGGTATTTTGAATAATACACTGCATATTACGTTATATTATAAGGTATTTTCAATGATACACTGCATATTACGTTATATTATAAGGTATTTTCAATGATACACTGCATATTACGTTATATTATAAGGTATTTTCAATGATACACTGCATATTACTTTATATTATAAGGTATTTTCAATGATACACTGCATATTACGTTATATTATAAGGTATTTTCAATGATAAACTACTACGTATTATAAGGTATTTTCAATGATAAACTACTATATATTATAAGGTATTTTCAATGATAAACTACTATATATTATGAGGTATTTTCAATGATACACTACAAATTACGTTATATCATAAGGTATTTTCAATGATACACTGCATATTACGTTATATTATAAGGTATTTTCATTGATAGACTAGAATTACCATATATTCTATGGTATTTTCAATGATACACTGCATATTACGTTATATTATAAGGTATTTTGAATGATACACTGCATATTACGTTATATTATAAGGTATTTTCAATGATACACTGCATATTACGTTATATTATAAGGTATTTTCAATGATACACTGCATATTACGTTATATTATAAGGTATTTTCAATGATAAACTACTACGTATTATAAGGTATTTTCAATGATACACTGCATATTACGTTATATTATAAGGTATTTTCATTGATAGACTAGAATTACCATATATTATAAGGTATTTTCAATGATAAACTACTATATATTATGAGGTATTTTCAATGATACACTACAAATTACGTTATATCATAAGGTATTTTCAATGATACACTGCATATTACGTTATATTATAAGGTATTTTCAAAGATGCACTACAAATAACGATATATTATAAGGTATTTTCAATGATACACTGCATATTACGTTATATTATAATTTATTTTCAATGATACGCTGCATATTACGTTATATTATAAGGTATTTTGAATGATACACTGCATATTACGTTATATTATAAGGTATTTTCATTGGTAGACTAGAATTACCGTATATTCTAAGGTATTTTCATTGATAGACTAGAATTACCATATATTCTATGGTATTTTCAATGATACACTGCATATTACGTTATATTATAAGGTATTTTGAATAATACACTGCATATTACGTTATGTTATAAGGTATTTTCAATGATACACTGCATATTACGTTATATTATAAGGTATTTTCAATGATACACTGCATATTACGTTATATTATAAGGTATTTTCATTGATAGACTAGAATTACCATATATTCTAAGGTATTTTCAATGATACACTGCATATTACGTTATATTATAAGGTATTTTCAATGATAAACTACTACGTATTATAAGGTATTTTCAATGATACACTACTACGTATTATAAGGTATTTTCAATAATACACTGCATATTACGTTATATTATAAGGTATTTTCAATGATACACTGCATATTACGTTATATTATAAGGTATTTTCAATGATAAACTACTACGTATTATAAGGTATTTTCAATGATACACTGCATATTACGTTATATTATAAGGTATTTTCATTGATAGACTAGAATTGCCATATATTCTAAGGTATTTTCAATGATACACTGCATATTACGTTATATTATAAGGTATTTTCAATGATACACTGCATATTACGTTATATTATAAGGTATTTTCAATGATACACTGCATATTACGTTATATTATAAGGTATTTTCAATGATAAACTACTACGTATTATAAGGTATTTTCAATGATACACTGCATATTACGTTATATTATAAGGTATTTTCATTGATAGTCTAGAATTACCATATATTCTATGGTATTTTCAATGATACACTGCATATTACGTTATATTATAAGGTATTTTGAATAATACACTGCATATTACGTTATATTATAAGGTATTTTCAATGATACACTGCATATTACGTTGTATTATAAGGTATTTTCAATGATACACTGCATATTACGTTATATTATAAGGTATTTTCATTGATAGACTAGAATTACCATATATTCTAAGGTATTTTCAATGATACACTGCATATTACGTTATATTATAAGGTATTTTCAATGATAAACTACTACGTATTATAAGGTATTTTCAATGATACACTACTACGTATTATAAGGTATTTTCAATGATACACTGCATATTACGTTATATTATAAGGTATTTTCATTGATAGACTAGAATTACCATATATTCTATGGTATTTTCAATGATACACTGCATATTACGTTATATTATAAGGTATTTTGAATGATACACTGCATATTACGTTATATTATAAGGTATTTTCAATGATACACTGCATATTACGTTATATTATAAGGTATTTTCAATGATACACTGCATATTACGTTATATTATAAGGTATTTTCAATGATAATCTACTACGTATTATAAGGTATTTTCAATGATACACTGCATATTACGTTATATTATAAGGTATTTTCATTGATAGACTAGAATTACCATATATTCTAAGGTATTTTCAATGATACACTGCATATTACGTTATATTATAAGGTATTTTCAATGATGCACTGCATATTACGTTATATTATAAGGTATTTTCAATGATACACTGCGTATTACGTTATATGGGAAGGTATTTTCAATGATACACTGCATATTACGTTATATTATAAGGTATTTTCAATGATACACTGCATATTACGTTATATTATAAGGTATTTTCAATGATAATCTACTACGTATTATAAGGTATTTTCAATGATACACTGCATATTACGTTATATTATAAGGTATTTTCATTGATAGACTAGAATTACCATATATTCTAAGGTATTTTCAATGATACACTGCATATTACGTTATATTATAAGGTATTTTCAATGATACACTGCATATTACGTTATATTATAAGGTATTTTCAATGATAAACTACTATGTATTATAAGGTATTTTCAATGATAAACTACTATATATTATAAGGTATTTTCAATGATAAACTACTATATATTATGAGGTATTTTCAATGATACACTACAAATTACGTTATATCATAAGGTATTTTCAATGATACACTGCATATTACGTTATATTATAAGGTATTTTCATTGATAGACTAGAATTGCCATATATTCTAAGGTATTTTCAATGATACACTGCATATTACGTTATATTATAAGGTATTTTCAATGATACACTGCATATTACGTTATATTATAAGGTATTATCAATGATACACTGCGTATTACGTTATATGGGAAGGTATTTTCAATGATACACTGCATATTACGTTATATTATAAGGTATTACCAATGATACACTGCGTAATACGTTATATGGGAAGGTATTTTCAATGATACACTGCATATTACGTTATATTATAAGGTATTTTCAATGATACACTGCATATTACGTTATATTATAAGGTATTTTCAATGATAAACTACTACGTATTATAAGGTATTTTCAATGATACACTGCATATTACGTTATATTATAAGGTATTTTCATTGATAGTCTAGAATTACCATATATTCTATGGTATTTTCAATGATACACTGCATATTACGTTATATTATAAGGTATTTTGAATAATACACTGCATATTACGTTATATTATAAGGTATTTTCAATGATACACTGCATATTACGTTGTATTATAAGGTATTTTCAATGATACACTGCATATTACGTTATATTATAAGGTATTTTCATTGATAGACTAGAATTACCATATATTCTAAGGTATTTTCAATGATACACTGCATATTACGTTATATTATAAGGTATTTTCAATGATAAACTACTACGTATTATAAGGTATTTTCAATGATACACTACTACGTATTATAAGGTATTTTCAATGATACACTGCATATTACGTTATATTATAAGGTATTTTCATTGATAGACTAGAATTACCATATATTCTATGGTATTTTCAATGATACACTGCATATTACGTTATATTATAAGGTATTTTGAATGATACACTGCATATTACGTTATATTATAAGGTATTTTCAATGATACACTGCATATTACGTTATATTATAAGGTATTTTCAATGATACACTGCATATTACGTTATATTATAAGGTATTTTCAATGATAAACTACTACGTATTATAAGGTATTTTCAATGATACACTGCATATTACGTTATATTATAAGGTATTTTCATTGATAGACTAGAATTACCATATATTCTAAGGTATTTTCAATGATACACTGCATATTACGTTATATTATAAGGTATTTTCAATGATGCACTGCATATTACGTTATATTATAAGGTATTTTCAATGATACACTGCGTATTACGTTATATGGGAAGGTATTTTCAATGATACACTGCATATTACGTTATATTATAAGGTATTTTCAATGATACACTGCATATTACGTTATATTATAAGGTATTTTCAATGATAAACTACTACGTATTATAAGGTATTTTCAATGATACACTGCATATTACGTTATATTATAAGGTATTTTCATTGATAGACTAGAATTACCATATATTCTAAGGTATTTTCAATGATACACTGCATATTACGTTATATTATAAGGTATTTTCAATGATACACTGCATATTACGTTATATTATAAGGTATTTTCAATGATAAACTACTATGTATTATAAGGTATTTTCAATGATAAACTACTATATATTATAAGGTATTTTCAATGATAAACTACTATATATTATGAGGTATTTTCAATGATACACTACAAATTACGTTATATCATAAGGTATTTTCAATGATACACTGCATATTACGTTATATTATAAGGTATTTTCATTGATAGACTAGAATTGCCATATATTCTAAGGTATTTTCAATGATACACTGCATATTACGTTATATTATAAGGTATTTTCAATGATACACTGCATATTACGTTATATTATAAGGTATTATCAATGATACACTGCGTATTACGTTATATGGGAAGGTATTTTCAATGATACACTGCATATTACGTTATATTATAAGGTATTTTCAATGATACACTGCATATTACGTTATATTATAAGGTATTTTCAATGATAAACTACTACGTATTATAAGGTATTTTCAATGATACACTGCATATTACGTTATATTATAAGGTATTTTCATTGATAGACTAGAATTACCATATATTCTCAGGTATTTTGAATAATACACTGCATATTACGTTATATTATAAGGTATTTTCAATGATACACTGCATATTACGTTGTATTATAAGGTATTTTCAATGATACACTGCATATTACGTTATATTATAAGGTATTTTCATTGATAGACTAGAATTACCATATATTCTAAGGTATTTTCAATGATACACTGCATATTACGTTATATTATAAGGTATTTTCAATGATAAACTACTACGTATTATAAGGTATTTTCAATGATACACTACTACGTATTATAAGGTATTTTCAATGATACACTGCATATTACGTTATATTATAAGGTATTTTCATTGATAGACTAGAATTACCATATATTCTATAGTATTTTCAATGATACACTGCATATTACGTTATATTATAAGGTATTTTGAATGATACACTGCATATTACGTTATATTATAAGGTATTTTCAATGATACACTGCATATTACGTTATATTATAAGGTATTTTCAATGATACACTGCATATTACGTTATATTATAAGGTATTTTCAATTATAAACTACTACGTATTTATT
>CAKAJI010001080.1:0-112282 GCA_916610255.1 Lasioglossum lativentre
CAGTGTATCAGTGAAAATACCTTATAATATATCGTAATTTGTAGTGTATCATTGAAAATACCTTATAATATAACGTAATATGCAGTGTATGATTGAAAATACCTTATAATATATAGTAGTTTATCATTGAAAATACCTTAGAATATATGGTAATTTGTAGTGTATCATCGAAAATACCTTATAATATAACGTAATATTTGCAGTCTATCATTGAAAATACCTTATACTATAACTTAATATGCAGTGTATCAATGAAAATACCTTATAATATAACGTAATATGCAGTGTATCATTGTAAATACCTTATAATATATCGTAATTTGTAGTGTATCATTGAAAATACCTTGTAATATATAGTAGTTTATCATTGAAAATACCTTATAATATAACGTAATATGCAGTGTATCATTGAAAATACCTTATAATATAACGTAATATGCAGTGTATCATTGAAAATACCTTATAATATAACGTAATATGCAGTGTATCATTGAAAATACCTTAGAATATATGGTAATTGTAGTCTATCAATGAAAATACCTTATAATATAACGTAATATGCAGTGTATCAGTGAAAATACCTTATAATATATCGTAATTTGTAGTGTATCATTGAAAATACCTTATAATATAACTTAATATGCAGTGTATCAATGAAAATACCTTATAATATAACGTAATATGCAGTGTATCATTGAAAATACCTTATAATATAACGTAATATGCAGTGTATCATTGAAAATACCTTATAATATAACGTAATATGCAGTCTATCATTGAAAATACCTTATAATATAACGTAATATGCAGTGTATCATTGAAAATACCTTATAATATAACGTAATATGCAGTGTATCATTGAAAATACCTTATAATATAACGTAATATGCAATGTATCATTGAAAATACCTTAGAATATATGGTAATTGTAGTCTATCAATGAAAATACCTTATAATATAACGTAATATGCAGTGTATCAGTGAAAATACCTTATAATATATCGTAATTTGTAGTGTATCATTGAAAATACCTTATAATATAACGTAATATGCAGTGTATGATTGAAAATACCTTATAATATATAGTAGTTTATCATTGAAAATACCTTAGAATATATGGTAATTTGTAGTGTATCATCGAAAATACCTTATAATATAACGTAATATTTGCAGTCTATCATTGAAAATACCTTATACTATAACTTAATATGCAGTGTATCAATGAAAATACCTTATAATATAACGTAATATGCAGTGTATCATTGTAAATACCTTATAATATATCGTAATTTGTAGTGTATCATTGAAAATACCTTGTAATATATAGTAGTTTATCATTGAAAATACCTTATAATATAACGTAATATGCAGTGTATCATTGAAAATACCTTATAATATAACGTAATATGCAGTGTATCATTGAAAATACCTTATAATATAACGTAATATGCAGTGTATCATTGAAAATACCTTATAATATAACGTAATATGCAGTGTATCATTGAAAATACCTTATAATATAACGTAATATGCAGTGTATCATTGAAAATACCTTATAATATAACGTAATATGCAGTGTATGATTGAAAATACCTTATAATATATAGTAGTTTATCATTGAAAATACCTTAGAATATATGGTAATTTGTAGTGTATCATTGAAAATACCTTATAATATAACGTAATATGCAGTGTATCATTGAAAATACCTTATAATAAATCGTAATATGCAGTGTATCATTGAGAATACCTTATAATAAAACGTAATATGCAGTGTATCATTGAAAATACCTTATAATATAACGTAATATGCAGTGTATCAGTGAAAATACCTTATAATATATCGTAATTTGTAGTGTATCATTGAAAATACCTTATAATATAACGTAATATGCAGTGTATGATTGAAAATACCTTATAATATATAGTAGTTTATCATTGAAAATACCTTAGAATATATGGTAATTTGTAGTGTATCATCGAAAATACCTTATAATATAACGTAATATTTGCAGTCTATCATTGAAAATACCTTATACTATAACTTAATATGCAGTGTATCAATGAAAATACCTTATAATATAACGTAATATGCAGTGTATCATTGTAAATACCTTATAATATATCGTAATTTGTAGTGTATCATTGAAAATACCTTGTAATATATAGTAGTTTATCATTGAAAATACCTTATAATATAACGTAATATGCAGTGTATCATTGAAAATACCTTATAATATAACGTAATATGCAGTGTATCATTGAAAATACCTTATAATATAACGTAATATGCAGTGTATCATTGAAAATACCTTAGAATATATGGTAATTGTAGTCTATCAATGAAAATACCTTATAATATAACGTAATATGCAGTGTATCAGTGAAAATACCTTATAATATATCGTAATTTGTAGTGTATCATTGAAAATACCTTATAATATAACTTAATATGCAGTGTATCAATGAAAATACCTTATAATATAACGTAATATGCAGTGTATCATTGAAAATACCTTATAATATAACGTAATATGCAGTGTATCATTGAAAATACCTTATAATATAACGTAATATGCAGTCTATCATTGAAAATACCTTATAATATAACGTAATATGCAGTGTATCATTGAAAATACCTTATAATATAACGTAATATGCAGTGTATCATTGAAAATACCTTATAATATAACGTAATATGCAGTGTATCATTGAAAATACCTTAGAATATATGGTAATTGTAGTCTATCAATGAAAATACCTTATAATATAACGTAATATGCAGTGTATCAGTGAAAATACCTTATAATATATCGTAATTTGTAGTGTATCATTGAAAATACCTTATAATATAACGTAATATGCAGTGTATGATTGAAAATACCTTATAATATATAGTAGTTTATCATTGAAAATACCTTAGAATATATGGTAATTTGTAGTGTATCATCGAAAATACCTTATAATATAACGTAATATTTGCAGTCTATCATTGAAAATACCTTATAATATATCGTAATTTGTAGTGTATCATTGAAAATACCTTGTAATATATAGTAGTTTATCATTGAAAATACCTTATAATATAACGTAATATGCAGTGTATCATTGAAAATACCTTATAATATAACGTAATATGCAGTGTATCATTGAAAATACCTTATAATATAACGTAATATGCAGTGTATCATTGAAAATACCTTATAATATAACGTAATATGCAGTGTATCATTGTAAATACCTTATAATATATCGTAATTTGTAGTGTATCATTGAAAATACCTTGTAATATATAGTAGTTTATCATTGAAAATACCTTATAATATAACGTAATATGCAGTGTATCATTGAAAATACCTTATAATATAACGTAATATGCAGTGTATCATTGAAAATACCTTATAATATAACGTAATATGCAGTGTATCATTGAAAATACCTTATAATATAACGTAATATGCAGTGTATCATTGAAAATACCTTATAATATAACGTAATATGCAGTGTATCATTGAAAATACCTTATAATATAACGTAATATGCAGTGTATGATTGAAAATACCTTATAATATATAGTAGTTTATCATTGAAAATACCTTAGAATATATGGTAATTTGTAGTGTATCATTGAAAATACCTTATAATATAACGTAATATGCAGTGTATCATTGAAAATACCTTATAATAAATCGTAATATGCAGTGTATCATTGAGAATACCTTATAATAAAACGTAATATGCAGTGTATCATTGAAAATACCTTATAATATAACGTAATATGCAGTGTATCATTGAAAATACCTTATAATATAACGTAATATGCGGTGTATCATTGAAAATACCTTATAATATATCGTAATTTGTAGTGTATCATTGAAAATACCTTATAATATAACGTAATATGCAGTGTATCATTGAAAATACCTTATAATATAACGTAATATGCAGTGTATCATTGAAAATACCTTATAATATAACGTAATATGCAGTGTATCATTGAAAATACCTTATAATATAACGTAATATGCAGTGTATCATTGAAAATACCTTATAATATATAGTAGTTTATCATTGAAAATACCTTAGAATATATGGTAATTTGTAGTGTATCATCGAAAATACCTTATAATATAACGTAATATTTGCAGTCTATCATTGAAAATACCTTATAATATAACTTAATATGCAGTGTATCAATGAAAATACCTTATAATATAACGTAATATGCACTGTATCATTGAAAATACCTTATAATATAACGTAATATGCAGTCTATCATTGAAAATACCTTATAATATAACGTAATATGCAGTGTATCATTGAAAATACCTTATAATATAACGTAATATGCAGTGTATGATTAAAAATACCTTATAATATAATGTAATATGCAGTCTATCATTGAAAATACCTTATAATATAACGTAATATGCAGTGTATCATTGAAAATACCTTATAATATAACGTAATATGCAGTGTATCATTGAAAATACCTTATAATATAACGTAATATGCAGTGTATCATTGAAAATACCTTATAATATAACGTAATATGCAGTGTATGATTGAAAATACCTTATAATATATAGTAGTTTATCATTGAAAATACCTTAGAATATATGGTAATTTGTAGTGTATCATTGAAAATACCTTATAATATAACGTAATATGCAGTGTATCATTGAAAATACCTTATAATAAATCGTAATATGCAGTGTATCATTGAGAATACCTTATAATAAAACGTAATATGCAGTGTATCATTGAAAATACCTTATAATATAACGTAATATGCAGTGTATCATTGAAAATACCTTATAATATAACGTAATATGCAGTGTATCATTGAAAATACCTTATAATATAACGTAATATGCAGTGTATCATTGAAAATACCTTATAATATATAGTAGTTTATCATTGAAAATACCTTACAATATATGGTAATTTGTAGTGTATCATCGAAAATACCTTATAATATAACGTAATATTTCAGTCTATCATTGAAAATACCTTATAATATAACTTAATATGCAGTGTATCAATGAAAATACCTTATAATATAACGTAATATGCACTGTATCATTGAAAATACCTTATAATATAACGTAATATGCAGTCTATCATTGAAAATACCTTATAATATAACGTAATATGCAGTGTATCATTGAAAATACCTTATAATATAACGTAATATGCAGTGTATGATTAAAAATACCTTATAATATAATGTAATATGCAGTCTATCATTGAAAATACCTTATAATATAACGTAATATGCAGTGTATCATTGAAAATACCTTATAATATAACGTAATATGCAGTGTATCATTGAAAATACCTTATAATATAACGTAATATGCAGTGTATCATTGAAAATACCTTAGAATATATGGTAATTGTAGTCTATCAATGAAAATACCTTATAATATAACGTAATATGCAGTGTATCAGTGAAAATACCTTATAATATATCGTAATTTGTAGTGTATCATTGAAAATACCTTATAATATAACGTAATATGCAGTGTATGATTGAAAATACCTTATAATATATAGTAGTTTATCATTGAAAATACCTTAGAATATATGGTAATTTGTAGTGTATCATCGAAAATACCTTATAATATAACGTAATATTTGCAGTCTATCATTGAAAATACCTTATAATATAACTTAATATGCAGTGTATCAATGAAAATACCTTATAATATAACGTAATATGCAGTGTATCATTGAAAATACCTTATAATATATCGTAATTTGTAGTGTATCATTGAAAATACCTTGTAATATATAGTAGTTTATCATTGAAAATACCTTATAATATAACGTAATATGCAGTGTATCATTCAAAATACCTTATAATATAACGTAATATGCAGTGTATCATTGAAAATACCTTATAATATAACGTAATATGCAGTGTATCATTGAAAATACCTTATAATATAACGTAATATGCAGTGTATCATTGAAAATACCTTATAATATAACGTAATATGCAGTGTATCATTGAAAATACCTTATAATATATTGTAATTTGTAGTGTATCAATGAAAATACCTTATAATATAACGTAATATTCTGTGTATCATTGAAAATACCTTATAATAAAACGTAATATGCAGTGTATCATTGAAAGTACCTTATAATATAACGTATTATGCAGTGTATCATTGAAAATACCTTCCCATATAACGTAATATTCTGTGTATCATTGAAAATACCTTATAATATAACGTAATATGCAGTGTATCATTGAAAATACCTTATAATATAACGTAATATGCAGTGTATCATTGAAAATACCTTATAATATATAGTAGTTTATCATTGAAAATACCTTATAATATAACGTAATATGCAGTGTATCATTGAAAATACCTTATAATATAACGTAATATGCAGTGTATCATTGAAAATACCTTATAATATAACGTAATATGCAGTGTATCATTGAAAATACCTTATAATATAACGTAATATGCAGTGTATCATTGAAAATACCTTGTAATATATCGTAATTTGTAGTGTATCATTGGAAATACCTTATAATATTTAGTAGTTTATCATTGAAAATACCTTATTATAAAACGTAATATTGTGTGTATCATTGAAAATACCTTATAATATAACGTAATATGCAGTGTATCATTGAAAATACCTTATAATATGATGTAATATGCAGTGTATCATTGAAAATACCTTATAATAAATCGTAATATGCAGTGTATCATTGAGAATACCTTATAATAAAACGTAATATGCAGTTTATCATTGAAAATACCTTAGAATATATGGTAATTTGTAGTGTATCATCGAAAATACCTTATAATATAACGTAATATTTGCAGTCTATCATTGAAAATACCTTATAATATAACTTAATATGCAGTGTATCAATGAAAATACCTTATAATATAACGTAATATGCAGTGTATCATTGAAAATACCTTATAATATATCGTAATTTGTAGTGTATCATTGAAAATACCTTGTAATATATAGTAGTTTATCATTGAAAATACCTTATAATATAACGTAATATGCAGTGTATCATTCAAAATACCTTATAATATAACGTAATATGCAGTGTATCATTGAAAATACCTTATAATATAACGTAATATGCAGTGTATCATTGAAAATACCTTATAATATAACGTAATATGCAGTGTATCATTGAAAATACCTTATAATATAACGTAATATGCAGTGTATCATTGAAAATACCTTATAATATATTGTAATTTGTAGTGTATCAATGAAAATACCTTATAATATAACGTAATATTCTGTGTATCATTGAAAATACCTTATAATAAAACGTAATATGCAGTGTATCATTGAAAGTACCTTATAATATAACGTATTATGCAGTGTATCATTGAAAATACCTTCCCATATAACGTAATATTCTGTGTATCATTGAAAATACCTTATAATATAACGTAATATGCAGTGTATCATTGAAAATACCTTATAATATAACGTAATATGCAGTGTATCATTGAAAATACCTTATAATATATAGTAGTTTATCATTGAAAATACCTTATAATATAACGTAATATGCAGTGTATCATTGAAAATACCTTATAATATAACGTAATATGCAGTGTATCATTGAAAATACCTTATAATATAACGTAATATGCAGTGTATCATTGAAAATACCTTATAATATAACGTAATATGCAGTGTATCATTGAAAATACCTTGTAATATATCGTAATTTGTAGTGTATCATTGGAAATACCTTATAATATTTAGTAGTTTATCATTGAAAATACCTTATTATAAAACGTAATATTGTGTGTATCATTGAAAATACCTTATAATATAACGTAATATGCAGTGTATCATTGAAAATACCTTATAATATGACGTAATATGCAGTGTATCATTGAAAATACCTTATAATAAATCGTAATATGCAGTGTATCATTGAGAATACCTTATAATAAAACGTAATATGCAGTGTATCATTGAAAATACCTTATAATATAACGTAATATGCAGTGTATCATTGAAAATACATTATAATATAACGTAATATGCGGTGTATCATTGAAAATACCTTATAATATATCGTAATATGTAGTGTATCATTGAAAATACCTTATAATATATGGTAATTTGTAGTGCATCAATGAAAATACCTTATAATATAACGTAATATGCAGTGTATCATTGAAAATACCTTATAATATAACGTAATATGCAGTGTATCATTGAAAATACCTTATAATATAACGTAATATGCAGTGTATCATTGAAAATACCTTATAATATAACGTAATATGCAGTGTATCATTGAAAATACCTTATAATATAACGTAATATGCAGTGTATCATTGAAAATACCTTATAATATAACGTAATATGCAGTGTATCATTGAAAATACCTTATAATATAACGTAATATGCAGTGTATCATTGAAAATACCTTATAATATAACGTAATATGCAGTGTATCATTGAAAATACCATATAATATAACGTAATATGCAGTGTATCATTGAAAATACCTTAGAATATATGGTAATTGTAGTCTATCAATGAAAATACCTTATAATATAACGTAATATGCAGTGTATCAGTGAAAATACCTTATAATATATCGTAATTTGTAGTGTATCATTGAAAATACCTTATAATATAACGTAATATGCAGTGTATGATTGAAAATACCTTATAATATATAGTAGTTTATCATTGAAAATACCTTAGAATATATGGTAATTTGTAGTGTATCATCGAAAATACCTTATAATATAACGTAATATTTGCAGTCTATCATTGAAAATACCTTATAATATAACTTAATATGCAGTGTATCAATGAAAATACCTTATAATATAACGTAATATGCACTGTATCATTGAAAATACCTTATAATATAACGTAATATGCAGTCTATCATTGAAAATACCTTATAATATAACGTAATATGCAGTGTATCATTGAAAATACCTTATAATATAACGTAATATGCAGTGTATGATTAAAAATACCTTATAATATAATGTAATATGCAGTCTATCATTGAAAATACCTTATAATATAACGTAATATGCAGTGTATCATTGAAAATACCTTATAATATAACGTAATATGCAGTGTATCATTGAAAATACCTTATAATATAACGTAATATGCAGTGTATCATTGAAAATACCTTAGAATATATGGTAATTGTAGTCTATCAATGAAAATACCTTATAATATAACGTAATATGCAGTGTATCAGTGAAAATACCTTATAATATATCGTAATTTGTAGTGTATCATTGAAAATACCTTATAATATAACGTAATATGCAGTGTATGATTGAAAATACCTTATAATATATAGTAGTTTATCATTGAAAATACCTTAGAATATATGGTAATTTGTAGTGTATCATCGAAAATACCTTATAATATAACGTAATATTTGCAGTCTATCATTGAAAATACCTTATACTATAACTTAATATGCAGTGTATCAATGAAAATACCTTATAATATAACGTAATATGCAGTGTATCATTGAAAATACCTTATAATATATCGTAATTTGTATTGTATCATTGAAAATACCTTGTAATATATAGTAGTTTATCATTGAAAATACCTTATAATATAACGTAATATGCAGTGTATCATTGAAAATACCTTATAATATAACGTAATATGCAGTGTATCATTGAAAATACCTTATAATATAACGTAATATGCAGTGTATCATTGAAAATACCTTATAATATAACGTAATATGCAGTGTATCATTGAAAATACCTTATAATATAACGTAATATGCAGTGTAACATTGAAAATACCTTATAATATAACGTAATATGCAGTGTATCATTGAAAATACCTTATAATATATAGTAGTTTATCATTGAAAATACCTTATAATATAACGTAATATTCTGTGTATCATTGAAAATACCTTATAATATAACGTAATATGCAGTGTAACATTGAAAATACCTTATAATATAACGTAATATGCAGTGTATCATTGAAAATACCTTATAATATATAGTAGTTTATCATTGAAAATACCTTATAATATAACGTAATATTCTGTGTATCATTGAAAATACCTTATAATATAACGTAATATGCAGTGTATCATTGAAAATACCTTATAATATAACGTAATATGCAGTGTATCATTGAAAATACCTTATAATATAACGTAATATGCAGTGTATCATTGAAAATACCTTATAATATAACGTAATATGCAGTGTATCATTGAAAATACCTTATAATATAACGTAATATGCAGTGTATGATTGAAAATACCTTATAATATATAGTAGTTTATCATTGAAAATACCTTAGAATATATGGTAATTTGTAGTGTATCATCGAAAATACCTTATAATATAACGTAATATTTGCAGTCTATCATTGAAAATACCTTATAATATAACTTAATATGCAGTGTATCAATGAAAATACCTTATAATATAACGTAATATGCAGTGTATCATTGAAAATACCTTATAATATATCGTAATTTGTAGTGTATCATTGAAAATACCTTGTAATATATAGTAGTTTATCATTGAAAATACCTTATAATATAACGTAATATGCAGTGTATCATTGAAAATACCTTATAATATAACGTAATATGCAGTGTATCATTGAAAATACCTTATAATATAACGTAATATGCAGTGTATCATTGAAAATACCTTATAATATAACGTAATATGCAGTGTATCATTGAAAATACCTTATAATATAACGTAATATGCAGTGTATCATTGAAAATACCTTGTAATATATCGTAATTTGTAGTGTATCATTGGAAATACCTTATAATATTTAGTAGTTTATCATTGAAAATACCTTATTATAAAACGTAATATTGTGTGTATCATTGAAAATACCTTATAATATAACGTAATATGCAGTGTATCATTGAAAATACCTTATAATATGACGTAATATGCAGTGTATCATTGAAAATACCTAATAATAAATCGTAATATGCAGTGTATCATTGAGAATACCTTATAATAAAACGTAATATGCAGTGTATCATTGAAAATACCTTATAATATAACGTAATATGCAGTGTATCATTGAAAATACATTATAATATAACGTAATATGCGGTGTATCATTGAAAATACCTTATAATATATCGTAATTTGTAGTGTATCATTGAAAATACCTTATAATATATGGTAATTTGTAGTGCATCAATGAAAATACCTTATAATATAACGTAATATGCAGTGTATCATTGAAAATACCTTATAATATAACGTAATATGCAGTGTATCATTGAAAATACCTTATAATATAACGTAATATGCAGTGTATCATTGAAAATACCTTATAATATAACGTAATATGCAGTGTATCATTGAAAATACCTTATAATATAACGTAATATGCAGTGTATCATTGAAAATACCTTATAATATAACGTAATATGCAGTGTATCATTGAAAATACCTTATAATATAACGTAATATGCAGTGTATCATTGAAAATACCTTATAATATAACGTAATATGCAGTGTATCATTGAAAATACCTTATAATATAACGTAATATGCAGTGTATCATTGAAAATACCTTAGAATATATGGTAATTGTAGTCTATCAATGAAAATACCTTATAATATAACGTAATATGCAGTGTATCAGTGAAAATACCTTATAATATATCGTAATTTGTAGTGTATCATTGAAAATACCTTATAATATAACGTAATATGCAGTGTATCATTGAAAATACCTTATAATATAACGTAATATGCAGTGTATCATTGAAAATACCTTATAATATAACGTAATATGCAGTGTATCATTGAAAATACCTTATAATATAACGTAATATGCAGTGTATCATTGAAAATACCTTATAATATAACGTAATATGCAGTGTATCATTGAAAATACCTTATAATATAACGTAATATGCAGTGTATCATTGAAAATACCTTATAATATAACGTAATATGCAGTGTATCATTGAAAATACCTTATAATATAACGTAATATGCAGTGTATCATAGAAAATACCTTAGAATATATGGTAATTGTAGTCTATCAATGAAAATACCTTATAATATAACGTAATATGCAGTGTATCAGTGAAAATACCTTATAATATATCGTAATTTGTAGTGTATCATTGAAAATACCTTATAATATAACGTAATATGCAGTGTATGATTGAAAATACCTTATAATATATAGTAGTTTATCATTGAAAATACCTTAGAATATATGGTAATTTGTAGTGTATCATCGAAAATACCTTATAATATAACGTAATATTTGCAGTGTATCATTGAAAATACCTTATAATATATCGTAATTTGTAGTGTATCATTGAAAATACCTTGTAATATATAGTAGTTTATCATTGAAAATACCTTATAATATAACGTAATATGCAGTGTATCATTGAAAATACCTTATAATATAACGTAATATGCAGTGTATCATTGAAAATACCTTATAATATAACGTAATATGCAGTGTATCATTGAAAATACCTTATAATATAACGTAATATGCAGTGTATCATTGAAAATACCTTATAATATAACGTAATATGCAGTGTAACATTGAAAATACCTTATAATATAACGTAATATGCAGTGTATCATTGAAAATACCTTATAATATATAGTAGTTTATCATTGAAAATACCTTATAATATAACGTAATATGCAGTGTATCATTGAAAATACCTTATAATATAACGTAATATGCAGTGTATCATTGAAAATACCTTATAATATAACGTAATATGCAGTGTAACATTGAAAATACCTTATAATATAACGTAATATGCAGTGTATCATTGAAAATACCTTATAATATATAGTAGTTTATCATTGAAAATACCTTATAATATAACGTAATATTCTGTGTATCATTGAAAATACCTTATAATATAACGTAATATGCAGTGTATCATTGAAAATACCTTATAATATAACGTAATATGCAGTGTATCATTGAAAATACCTTATAATATAACGTAATATGCAGTGTATCATTGAACATACCTTATAATATAACGTAATATGCAGTGTATCATTGAAAATACCTTACGATATAACGTAATATGCAGTGTATCATTGAAAATACCTTATAATATAACGTAATATGCAGTGTATCATTGAAAATACCTTATAATATATAGTAGTTTATCATTGAAAATACCTTATAATATAACGTAATATGCAGTGTATCATTGAAAATACCTTATAATATAACGTAATATGCAGTGTATCATTGAAAATACCTTATAATATAACGTAATATGCAGTGTATCATTGAAAATACCTTATAATATAACGTAATATGCAGTGTATCATTGAAAATACCTTGTAATATATCGTAATTTGTAGTGTATCATTGGAAATACCTTATAATATTTAGTAGTTTATCATTGAAAATACCTTATTATAAAACGTAATATTGTGTGTATCATTGAAAATACCTTATAATATAACGTAATATGCAGTGTATCATTGAAAATACCTTATAATATGACGTAATATGCAGTGTATCATTGAAAATACCTAATAATAAATCGTAATATGCAGTGTATCATTGAGAATACCTTATAATAAAACGTAATATGCAGTGTATCATTGAAAATACCTTATAATATAACGTAATATGCAGTGTATCATTGAAAATACATTATAATATAACGTAATATGCGGTGTATCATTGAAAATACCTTATAATATATCGTAATTTGTAGTGTATCATTGAAAATACCTTATAATATATGGTAATTTGTAGTGCATCAATGAAAATACCTTATAATATAACGTAATATGCAGTGTATCATTGAAAATACCTTATAATATAACGTAATATGCAGTGTATCATTGAAAATACCTTATAATATAACGTAATATGCAGTGTATCATTGAAAATACCTTATAATATAACGTAATATGCAGTGTATCATTGAAAATACCTTATAATATAACGTAATATGCAGTGTATCATTGAAAATACCTTATAATATAACGTAATATGCAGTGTATCATTGAAAATACCTTATAATATAACGTAATATGCAGTGTATCATTGAAAATACCTTATAATATAACGTAATATGCAGTGTATCATTGAAAATACCTTATAATATAACGTAATATGCAGTGTATCATTGAAAATACCTTAGAATATATGGTAATTGTAGTCTATCAATGAAAATACCTTATAATATAACGTAATATGCAGTGTATCAGTGAAAATACCTTATAATATATCGTAATTTGTAGTGTATCATTGAAAATACCTTATAATATAACGTAATATGCAGTGTATGATTGAAAATACCTTATAATATATAGTAGTTTATCATTGAAAATACCTTAGAATATATGGTAATTTGTAGTGTATCATCGAAAATACCTTATAATATAACGTAATATTTGCAGTCTATCATTGAAAATACCTTATAATATAACTTAATATGCAGTGTATCAATGAAAATACCTTATAATATAACGTAATATGCACTGTATCATTGAAAATACCTTATAATATAACGTAATATGCAGTCTATCATTGAAAATACCTTATAATATAACGTAATATGCAGTGTATCATTGAAAATACCTTATAATATAACGTAATATGCAGTGTATGATTAAAAATACCTTATAATATAATGTAATATGCAGTCTATCATTGAAAATACCTTATAATATAACGTAATATGCAGTGTATCATTGAAAATACCTTATAATATAACGTAATATGCAGTGTATCATTGAAAATACCTTATAATATAACGTAATATGCAGTGTATCATTGAAAATACCTTAGAATATATGGTAATTGTAGTCTATCAATGAAAATACCTTATAATATAACGTAATATGCACTGTATCAGTGAAAATACCTTATAATATATCGTAATTTGTAGTGTATCATTGAAAATACCTTATAATATAACGTAATATGCAGTGTATGATTGAAAATACCTTATAATATATAGTAGTTTATCATTGAAAATACCTTAGAATATATGGTAATTTGTAGTGTATCATCGAAAATACCTTATAATATAACGTAATATTTGCAGTCTATCATTGAAAATACCTTATACTATAACTTAATATGCAGTGTATCAATGAAAATACCTTATAATATAACGTAATATGCAGTGTATCATTGAAAATACCTTATAATATATCGTAATTTGTAGTGTATCATTGAAAATACCTTGTAATATATAGTAGTTTATCATTGAAAATACCTTATAATATAACGTAATATGCAGTGTATCATTGAAAATACCTTATAATATAACGTAATATGCAGTGTATCATTGAAAATACCTTATAATATAACGTAATATGCAGTGTATCATTGAAAATACCTTATAATATAACGTAATATGCAGTGTATCATTGAAAATACCTTATAATATAACGTAATATGCAGTGTAACATTGAAAATACCTTATAATATAACGTAATATGCAGTGTATCATTGAAAATACCTTATAATATATAGTAGTTTATCATTGAAAATACCTTATAATATAACGTAATATTCTGTGTATCATTGAAAATACCTTATAATATAACGTAATATGCAGTGTATCATTGAAAATACCTTATAATATAACGTAATATGCAGTGTATCATTGAAAATACCTTATAATATAACGTAATATGCAGTGTATCATTGAAAATACCTTATAATAAATCGTAATATGCAGTGTATCATTGAGAATACCTTATAATAAAACGTAATATGCAGTGTATCATTGAAAATACCTTATAATATAACGTAATATGCAGTGTATCATTGAAAATACCTTATAATATAACGTAATATGCGGTGTATCATTGAAAATACCTTATAACATATCGTAATTTGTAGTGTATCATTGAAAATACCTTATAATATATGGTAATTTGTAGTGTATCAATGAAAATACCTTATAATATAACGTAATATGCAGTGTATCATTGAAAATACCTTATAATATAACGTAATATGCAGTGTATCATTGAAAATACCTTATAATATAACGTAATATGCAGTGTAACATTGAAAATACCTTATAATATAACGTAATATGCAGTGTATCATTGAAAATACCTTATAATATATAGTAGTTTATCATTGAAAATACCTTATAATATAACGTAATATTCTGTGTATCATTGAAAATACCTTATAATATAACGTAATATGCAGTGTATCATTGAAAATACCTTATAATATAACGTAATATGCAGTGTAACATTGAAAATACCTTATAATATAACGTAATATGCAGTGTATCATTGAAAATACCTTATAATATATAGTAGTTTATCATTGAAAATACCTTATAATATAACGTAATATTCTGTGTATCATTGAAAATACCTTATAATATAACGTAATATGCAGTGTATCATTGAAAATACCTTATAATATAACGTAATATGCAGTGTATCATTGAAAATACCTTATAATATAACGTAATATGCAGTGTATCATTGAAAATACCTTATAATATAACGTAATATGCAGTGTATCATTGAAAATACCTTATAATATAACGTAATATGCAGTGTATGATTGAAAATACCTTATAATATATAGTAGTTTATCATTGAAAATACCTTAGAATATATGGTAATTTGTAGTGTATCATCGAAAATACCTTATAATATAACGTAATATTTGCAGTCTATCATTGAAAATACCTTATACTATAACTTAATATGCAGTGTATCATTGAAAATACCTTATAATATAACGTAATATGCAGTGTATCATTGAAAATACCTTATAATATATCGTAATTTGTAGTGTATCATTGAAAATACCTTGTAATATATAGTAGTTTATCATTGAAAATACCTTATAATATAACGTAATATGCAGTGTATCATTGAAAATACCTTATAATATAACGTAATATGCAGTGTATCATTGAAAATACCTTATAATATAACGTAATATGCAGTGTATCATTGAAAATACCTTATAATATAACGTAATATTCAGTGTATCATTGAAAATACCTTATAATATAACGTAATATGCAGTGTAACATTGAAAATACCTTATAATATAACGTAATATGCAGTGTATCATTGAAAATACCTTATAATATGTAGTAGTTTATCATTGAAAATACCTTATAATATAACGTAATATTCTGTGTATCATTGAAAATACCTTATAATATAACGTAATATGCAGTGTATCATTGAAAATACCTTATAATATAACGTAATATGCAGTGTATCATTGAAAATACCTTATAATATAACGTAATATGCAGTGTATCATTGAAAATACCTTATAATAAATCGTAATATGCAGTGTATCATTGAGAATACCTTATAATATAACGTAATATGCAGTGTATCATTGAAAATACCTTATAATATAACGTAATATGCAGTGTATCATTGAAAATACATTATAATATAACGTAATATGCGGTGTATCATTGAAAATACCTTATAATATATCGTAATTTGTAGTGTATCATTGAAAATACCTTATAATATATGGTAATTTGTAGTGCATCAATGAAAATACCTTATAATATAACGTAATATGCAGTGTATCATTGAAAATACCTTATAATATAACGTAATATGCAGTGTATCATTGAAAATACCTTATAATATAACGTAATATGCAGTGTAACATTGAAAATACCTTATAATATAACGTAATATGCAGTGTATCATTGAAAATACCTTATAATATATAGTAGTTTATCATTGAAAATACCTTATAATATAACGTAATATTCTGTGTATCATTGAAAATACCTTATAATATAACGTAATATGCAGTGTATCATTGAAAATACCTTATAATATAACGTAATATGCAGTGTAACATTGAAAATACCTTATAATATAACGTAATATGCAGTGTATCATTGAAAATACCTTATAATATATAGTAGTTTATCATTGAAAATACCTTATAATATAACGTAATATTCTGTGTATCATTGAAAATACCTTATAATATAACGTAATATGCAGTGTATCATTGAAAATACCTTATAATATAACGTAATATGCAGTGTATCATTGAAAATACCTTATAATATAACGTAATATGCAGTGTATCATTGAAAATACCTTATAATATAACGTAATATGCAGTGTATCATTGAAAATACCTTATAATATAACGTAATATGCAGTGTATCATTGAAAATACCTTGTAATATATCGTAATTTGTAGTGTATCATTGGAAATACCTTATAATATTTAGTAGTTTATCATTGAAAATACCTTATTATAAAACGTAATATTGTGTGTATCATTGAAAATACCTTATAATATAACGTAATATGCAGTGTATCATTGAAAATACCTTATAATATAACGTAATTTGTAGTGTATCATTGAAAATACCTTATAATATAACGTAATATGCAGTGTATGATTGAAAATACCTTATAATATATCGTAGTTTATCATTGAAAATACCTTAGAATATATGGTAATTTGTAGTGTATCATCGAAAATACCTTATAATATAACGTAATATTTGCAGTCTATCATTGAAAATACCTTATAATATAACTTAATATGCAGTGTATCAATGAAAATACCTTATAATATAACGTAATATGCACTGTATCATTGAAAATACCTTATAATATAACGTAATATGCAGTCTATCATTGAAAATACCTTATAATATAACGTAATATGCAGTGTATCATTGAAAATACCTTATAATATAACGTAATATGCAGTGTATGATTAAAAATACCTTATAATATAATGTAATATGCAGTCTATCATTGAAAATACCTTATAATATAACGTAATATGCAGTGTATCATTGAAAATACCTTATAATATAACGTAATATGCAGTGTATCATTGAAAATACCTTATAATATAACGTAATATGCAGTGTATCATTGAAAATACCTTAGAATATATGGTAATTGTAGTCTATCAATGAAAATACCTTATAATATAACGTAATATGCAGTCTATCATTGAAAATACCTTATAATATAACGTAATATGCAGTGTATCATTGAAAATACCTTATAATATAACGTAATATGCAGTGTATCATTGAAAATACCTTATAATATAACGTAATATGCAGTGTAACATTGAAAATACCTTATAATATAACGTAATATGCAGTGTATCATTGAAAATACCTTATAATATATAGTAGTTTATCATTGAAAATACCTTATAATATAACGTAATATTCTGTGTATCATTGAAAATACCTTATAATATAACGTAATATGCAGTGTATCATTGAAAATACCTTATAATATAACGTAATATGCAGTGTATCATTGAAAATACCTTATAATATAACGTAATATGCAGTGTATCATTGAAAATACCTTATAATAAATCGTAATATGCAGTATATCATTGAAAATACCTTATAATAAAACGTAATATGCAGTGTATCATTGAAAATACCTTATAATATAACGTAATATGCAGTGTATCATTGAAAATACATTATAATATAACGTAATATGCGGTGTATCATTGAAAATACCTTATAATATAACGTAATATGCAGTGTATCATTGAAAATACCTTAGAATATATGGTAATTGTAGTCTATCAATGAAAATACCTTATAATATAACGTAATATGCAGTGTATCATTGAAAATACCTTATAATATAACGTAATATGCAGTGTATCATTGAAAATACCTTATAATATAACGTAATATGCAGTGTATCATTGAAAATACCTTATAATATAACGTAATATGCAGTGTAACATTGAAAATACCTTATAATATAACGTAATATGCAGTGTATCATTGAAAATACCTTATAATATATAGTAGTTTATCATTGAAAATACCTTATAATATAACGTAATATTCTGTGTATCATTGAAAATACCTTATAATATAACGTAATATGCAGTGTATCATTGAAAATACCTTATAATATAACGTAATATGCAGTGTATCATTGAAAATACCTTATAATATAACGTAATATGCAGTGTATCATTGAAAATACCTTATAATAAATCGTAATATGCAGTATATCATTGAGAATACCTTATAATAAAACGTAATATGCAGTGTATCATTGAAAATACCTTATAATATAACGTAATATGCAGTGTATCATTGAAAATACATTATAATATAACGTAATATGCGGTGTATCATTGAAAATACCTTATAATATAACGTAATATGCAGTGTATCATTGAAAATACCTTAGAATATATGGTAATTGTAGTCTATCAATGAAAATACCTTATAATATAACGTAATATGCAGTGTATCATTGAAAATACCTTATAATATAACGTAATATGCAGTGTATCATTGAAAATACCTTATAATATAACGTAATATGCAGTGTATCATTGAAAATACCTTGTAATATATCGTAATTTGTAGTGTATCATTGGAAATACCTTATAATATTTAGTAGTTTATCATTGAAAATACCTTATTATAAAACGTAATATTGTGTGTATCATTGAAAATACCTTATAATATAACGTAATATGCAGTGTATCATTGAAAATACCTTATAATATGACGTAATTTGTAGTGTATCATTGAAAATACCTTATAATATAACGTAATATGCAGTGTATGATTGAAAATACCTTATAATATATAGTAGTTTATCATTGAAAATACCTTAGAATATATGGTAATTTGTAGTGTATCATCGAAAATACCTTATAATATAACGTAATATTTGCAGTCTATCATTGAAAATACCTTATAATATAACTTAATATGCAGTGTATCAATGAAAATACCTTATAATATAACGTAATATGCACTGTATCATTGAAAATACCTTATAATATAACGTAATATGCAGTCTATCATTGAAAATACCTTATAATATAACGTAATATGCAGTGTATCATTGAAAATACCTTATAATATAACGTAATATGCAGTGTATGATTAAAAATACCTTATAATATAATGTAATATGCAGTCTATCATTGAAAATACCTTATAATATAACGTAATATGCAGTGTATCATTGAAAATACCTTATAATATAACGTAATATGCAGTGTATCATTGAAAATACCTTATAATATAACGTAATATGCAGTGTATCATTGAAAATACCTTAGAATATATGGTAATTGTAGTCTATCAATGAAAATACCTTATAATATAACGTAATATGCAGTCTATCATTGAAAATACCTTATAATATAACGTAATATGCAGTGTATCATTGAAAATACCTTATAATATAACGTAATATGCAGTGTATCATTGAAAATACCTTATAATATAACGTAATATGCAGTGTAACATTGAAAATACCTTATAATATAACGTAATATGCAGTGTATCATTGAAAATACCTTATAATATATAGTAGTTTATCATTGAAAATACCTTATAATATAACGTAATATTCTGTGTATCATTGAAAATACCTTATAATATAACGTAATATGCAGTGTATCATTGAAAATACCTTATAATATAACGTAATATGCAGTGTATCATTGAAAATACCTTATAATATAACGTAATATGCAGTGTATCATTGAAAATACCTTATAATAAATCGTAATATGCAGTATATCATTGAAAATACCTTATAATAAAACGTAATATGCAGTGTATCATTGAAAATACCTTATAATATAACGTAATATGCAGTGTATCATTGAAAATACATTATAATATAACGTAATATGCGGTGTATCATTGAAAATACCTTATAATATAACGTAATATGCAGTGTATCATTGAAAATACCTTAGAATATATGGTAATTGTAGTCTATCAATGAAAATACCTTATAATATAACGTAATATGCAGTGTATCATTGAAAATACCTTATAATATAACGTAATATGCAGTGTATCATTGAAAATACCTTATAATATAACGTAATATGCAGTGTATCATTGAAAATACCTTATAATATAACGTAATATGCAGTGTATCATTGAAAATACCTTATAATATAACGTAATATGCAGTGTATCATTGAAAATACCTTAGAATATATGGTAATTGTAGTCTATCAATGAAAATACCTTATAATATAACGTAATATGCAGTCTATCATTGAAAATACCTTATAATATAACGTAATATGCAGTGTATCATTGAAAATACCTTATAATATAACGTAATATGCAGTGTATCATTGAAAATACCTTATAATATAACGTAATATGCAGTGTAACATTGAAAATACCTTATAATATAACGTAATATGCAGTGTATCATTGAAAATACCTTATAATATATAGTAGTTTATCATTGAAAATACCTTATAATATAACGTAATATTCTGTGTATCATTGAAAATACCTTATAATATAACGTAATATGCAGTATATCATTGAAAATACCTTATAATATAACGTAATATGCAGTGTATCATTGAAAATACCTTATAATATAACGTAATATGCAGTGTATCATTGAAAATACCTTATAATAAATCGTAATATGCAGTATATCATTGAGAATACCTTATAATAAAACGTAATATGCAGTGTATCATTGAAAATACCTTATAATATAACGTAATATGCAGTGTATCATTGAAAATACATTATAATATAACGTAATATGCGGTGTATCATTGAAAATACCTTATAATATAACGTAATATGCAGTGTATCATTGAAAATACCTTAGAATATATGGTAATTGTAGTCTATCAATGAAAATACCTTATAATATAACGTAATATGCAGTGTATCATTGAAAATACCTTATAATATAACGTAATATGCAGTGTATCATTGAAAATACCTTATAATATAACGTAATATGCAGTGTATCATTGAAAATACCTTATAATATAACGTAATATGCAGTGTAACATTGAAAATACCTTATAATATAACGTAATATGCAGTGTATCATTGAAAATACCTTATAATATATAGTAGTTTATCATTGAAAATACCTTATAATATAACGTAATATTCTGTGTATCATTGAAAATACCCTATAATATAACGTAATATGCAGTGTATCATTGAAAATACCTTATAATATAACGTAATATGCAGTGTATCATTGAAAATACCTTATAATATAACGTAATATGCAGTGTATCATTGAAAATACCTTATAATAAATCGTAATATGCAGTATATCATTGAGAATACCTTATAATAAAACGTAATATGCAGTGTATCATTGAAAATACCTTATAATATAACGTAATATGCAGTGTATCATTGAAAATACATTATAATATAACGTAATATGCGGTGTATCATTGAAAATACCTTATAATATAACGTAATATGCAGTGTATCATTGAAAATACCTTAGAATATATGGTAATTGTAGTCTATCAATGAAAATACCTTATAATATAACGTAATATGCAGTGTATCATTGAAAATACCTTATAATATAACGTAATATGCAGTGTATCATTGAAAATACCTTATAATATAACGTAATATGCAGTGTATCATTGAAAATACCTTATAATATAACGTAATATGCAGTGTAACATTGAAAATACCTTATAATATAACGTAATATGCAGTGTATCATTGAAAATACCTTATAATATATAGTAGTTTATCATTGAAAATACCTTATAATATAACGTAATATTCTGTGTATCATTGAAAATACCTTATAATATAACGTAATATGCAGTGTATCATTGAAAATACCTTATAATATAACGTAATATGCAGTGTATCATTGAAAATACCTTATAATATAACGTAATATGCAGTGTATCATTGAAAATACCTTATAATAAATCGTAATATGCAGTGTATCATTGAAAATACCTTATAATATAACGTAATATGCAGTGTATCATTGAAAATACCTTATAATATAACGTAATATGCAGTGTATCATTGAAAATACATTATAATATAACGTAATATGCGGTGTATCATTGAAAATACCTTATAACATATCGTAATTTGTAGTGTATCATTGAAAATACCTTATAATATATGGTAATTTGTAGTGCATCAATGAAAATACCTTATAATATAACGTAATATGCAGTGTATCATTGAAAATACCTTATAATATAACGTAATATGCAGTGTATCATTGAAAATACCTTATAATATAACGTAATATGCAGTGTAACATTGAAAATACCTTATAATATAACGTAATATGCAGTGTATCATTGAAAATACCTTATAATATAACGTAATATGCAGTGTATCATTGAAAATACCTTATAATATAACGTAATATGCAGTGTATGATTGAAAATACCTTATAATATAACGTAATATTTGCAGTCTATCATTGAAAATACCTTATAATATAACTTAATATGCAGTGTATCAATGAAAATACCTTATAATATAACGTAATATGCACTGTATCATTGAAAATACCTTATAATATAACGTAATATGCAGTCTATCATTGAAAATACCTTATAATATAACGTAATATGCAGTGTATCATTGAAAATACCTTATAATATAACGTAATATGCAGTGTATGATTAAAAATACCTTATAATATAATGTAATATGCAGTCTATCATTGAAAATACCTTATAATATAACGTAATATGCAGTGTATCATTGAAAATACCTTATAATATAACGTAATATGCAGTGTATCATTGAAAATACCTTATAATATAACGTAATATGCAGTGTATCATTGAAAATACCTTAGAATATATGGTAATTGTAGTCTATCAATGAAAATACCTTATAATATAACGTAATATGCAGTGTATCAGTGAAAATACCTTATAATATATCGTAATTTGTAGTGTATCATTGAAAATACCTTATAATATAACGTAATATGCAGTGTATGATTGAAAATACCTTATAATATATAGTAGTTTATCATTGAAAATACCTTAGAATATATGGTAATTTGTAGTGTATCATCGAAAATACCTTATAATATAACGTAATATTTGCAGTCTATCATTGAAAATACCTTATACTATAACTTAATATGCAGTGTATCAATGAAAATACCTTATAATATAACGTAATATGCAGTGTATCATTGAAAATACCTTATAATATATCGTAATTTGTAGTGTATCATTGAAAATACCTTGTAATATATAGTAGTTTATCATTGAAAATACCTTATAATATAACGTAATATGCAGTGTATCATTGAAAATACCTTATAATATAACGTAATATGCAGTGTATCATTGAAAATACCTTATAATATAACGTAATATGCAGTGTATCATTGAAAATACCTTATAATATAACGTAATATGCAGTGTATCATTGAAAATACCTTATAATATAACGTAATATGCAGTGTAACATTGAAAATACCTTATAATATAACGTAATATGCAGTGTATCATTGAAAATACCTTATAATATATAGTAGTTTATCATTGAAAATACCTTATAATATAACGTAATATTCTGTGTATCATTGAAAATACCTTATAATATAACGTAATATGCAGTGTATCATTGAAAATACCTTATGATATAACGTAATATGCAGTGTATCATTGAAAATACCTTATAATATAACGTAATATGCAGTGTATCATTGAAAATACCTTATAATAAATCGTAATATGCAGTGTATCATTGAGAATACCTTATAATAAAACGTAATATGCAGTGTATCATTGAAAATACCTTATAATATAACGTAATATGCAGTGTATCATTGAAAATACATTATAATATAACGTAATATGCGGTGTATCATTGAAAATACCTTATAACATATCGTAATTTGTAGTGTATCATTGAAAATACCTTATAATATATGGTAATTTGTAGTGCATCAATGAAAATACCTTATAATATAACGTAATATGCAGTGTATCATTGAAAATACCTTATAATATAACGTAATATGCAGTGTATCATTGAAAATACCTTATAATATAACGTAATATGCAGTGTAACATTGAAAATACCTTATAATATAACGTAATATGCAGTGTATCATTGAAAATACCTTATAATATATAGTAGTTTATCATTGAAAATACCTTATAATATAACGTAATATTCTGTGTATCATTGAAAATACCTTATAATATAACGTAATATGCAGTGTATCATTGAAAATACCTTATAATATAACGTAATATGCAGTGTAACATTGAAAATACCTTATAATATAACGTAATATGCAGTGTATCATTGAAAATACCTTATAATATATAGTAGTTTATCATTGAAAATACCTTATAATATAACGTAATATTCTGTGTATCATTGAAAATACCTTATAATATAACGTAATATGCAGTGTATCATTGAAAATACCTTATAATATAACGTAATATGCAGTGTATCATTGAAAATACCTTATAATATAACGTAATATGCAGTGTATCATTGAAAATACCTTATAATATAACGTAATATGCAGTGTATCATTGAAAATACCTTATAATATAACGTAATATGCAGTGTATGATTGAAAATACCTTATAATATATAGTAGTTTATCATTGAAAATACCTTAGAATATATGGTAATTTGTAGTGTATCATCGAAAATACCTTATAATATAACGTAATATTTGCAGTCTATCATTGAAAATACCTTATACTATAACTTAATATGCAGTGTATCAATGAAAATACCTTATAATATAACGTAATATGCAGTGTATCATTGAAAATACCTTATAATATATCGTAATTTGTAGTGTATCATTGAAAATACCTTGTAATATATAGTAGTTTATCATTGAAAATACCTTATAATATAACGTAATATGCAGTGTATCATTGAAAATACCTTATAATATAACGTAATATGCAGTGTATCATTGAAAATACCTTATAATATAACGTAATATGCAGTGTATCATTGAAAATACCTTATAATATAACGTAATATTCAGTGTATCATTGAAAATACCTTATAATATAACGTAATATGCAGTGTAACATTGAAAATACCTTATAATATAACGTAATATGCAGTGTATCATTGAAAATACCTTATAATATGTAGTAGTTTATCATTGAAAATACCTTATAATATAACGTAATATTCTGTGTATCATTGAAAATACCTTATAATATAACGTAATATGCAGTGTATCATTGAAAATACCTTATAATATAACGTAATATGCAGTGTATCATTGAAAATACCTTATAATATAACGTAATATGCAGTGTATCATTGAAAATACCTTATAATAAATCGTAATATGCAGTGTATCATTGAGAATACCTTATAATAAAACGTAATATGCAGTGTATCATTGAAAATACCTTATAATATAACGTAATATGCAGTGTATCATTGAAAATACATTATAATATAACGTAATATGCGGTGTATCATTGAAAATACCTTATAATATATCGTAATTTGTAGTGTATCATTGAAAATACCTTATAATATATGGTAATTTGTAGTGCATCAATGAAAATACCTTATAATATAACGTAATATGCAGTGTATCATTGAAAATACCTTATAATATAACGTAATATGCAGTGTATCATTGAAAATACCTTATAATATAACGTAATATGCAGTGTAACATTGAAAATACCTTATAATATAACGTAATATGCAGTGTATCATTGAAAATACCTTATAATATATAGTAGTTTATCATTGAAAATACCTTATAATATAACGTAATATTCTGTGTATCATTGAAAATACCTTATAATATAACGTAATATGCAGTGTATCATTGAAAATACCTTAGAATATAACGTAATATGCAGTGTAACATTGAAAATACCTTATAATATAACGTAATATGCAGTGTATCATTGAAAATACCTTATAATATATAGTAGTTTATCATTGAAAATACCTTATAATATAACGTAATATTCTGTGTATCATTGAAAATACCTTATAATATAACGTAATATGCAGTGTATCATTGAAAATACCTTATAATATAACGTAATATGCAGTGTATCATTGAAAATACCTTATAATATAACGTAATATGCAGTGTATCATTGAAAATACCTTATAATATAACGTAATATGCAGTGTATCATTGAAAATACCTTATAATATAACGTAATATGCAGTGTATCATTGAAAATACCTTGTAATATATCGTAATTTGTAGTGTATCATTGGAAATACCTTATAATATTTAGTAGTTTATCATTGAAAATACCTTATTATAAAACGTAATATTGTGTGTATCATTGAAAATACCTTATAATATAACGTAATATGCAGTGTATCATTGAAAATACCTTATAATATGACGTAATTTGTAGTGTATCATTGAAAATACCTTATAATATAACGTAATATGCAGTGTATGATTGAAAATACCTTATAATATATAGTAGTTTATCATTGAAAATACCTTAGAATATATGGTAATTTGTAGTGTATCATCGAAAATACCTTATAATATAACGTAATATTTGCAGTCTATCATTGAAAATACCTTATAATATAACTTAATATGCAGTGTATCAATGAAAATACCTTATAATATAACGTAATATGCACTGTATCATTGAAAATACCTTATAATATAACGTAATATGCAGTCTATCATTGAAAATACCTTATAATATAACGTAATATGCAGTGTATCATTGAAAATACCTTATAATATAACGTAATATGCAGTGTATGATTAAAAATACCTTATAATATAATGTAATATGCAGTCTATCATTGAAAATACCTTATAATATAACGTAATATGCAGTGTACCGTTGAAAATACCTTATAATATAACGTAATATGCAGTCTATCATTGAAAATACCTTATAATATAACGTAATATGCAGTGTATCATTGAAAATACCTTAGAATATATGGTAATTGTAGTCTATCAATGAAAATACCTTATAATATAACGTAATATGCAGTCTATCATTGAAAATACCTTATAATATAACGTAATATGCAGTGTATCATTGAAAATACCTTATAATATAACGTAATATGCAGTGTATCATTGAAAATACCTTATAATATAACGTAATATGCAGTGTAACATTGAAAATACCTTATAATATAACGTAATATGCAGTGTATCATTGAAAATACCTTATAATATATAGTAGTTTATCATTGAAAATACCTTATAATATAACGTAATATTCTGTGTATCATTGAAAATACCTTATAATATAACGTAATATGCAGTGTATCATTGAAAATACCTTATAATATAACGTAATATGCAGTGTATCATTGAAAATACCTTATAATATAACGTAATATGCAGTGTATCATTGAAAATACCTTATAATAAATCGTAATATGCAGTATATCATTGAGAATACCTTATAATAAAACGTAATATGCAGTGTATCATTGAAAATACCTTATAATATAACGTAATATGCAATGTATCATTGAAAATACATTATAATATAACGTAATATGCGGTGTATCATTGAAAATACCTTATAATATAACGTAATATGCAGTGTATCATTGAAAATACCTTAGAATATATGGTAATTGTAGTCTATCAATGAAAATACCTTATAATATAACGTAATATGCAGTGTATCATTGAAAATACCTTATAATATAACGTAATATGCAGTGTATCATTGAAAATACCTTATAATATAACGTAATATGCAGTGTATCATTGAAAATACCTTATAATATAACGTAATATGCAGTGTAACATTGAAAATACCTTATAATATAACGTAATATGCAGTGTATCATTGAAAATACCTTATAATATATAGTAGTTTATCATTGAAAATACCTTATAATATAACGTAATATTCTGTGTATCATTGAAAATACCTTATAATATAACGTAATATGCAGTGTATCATTGAAAATACCTTATAATATAACGTAATATGCAGTGTATCATTGAAAATACCTTATAATATAACGTAATATGCAGTGTATCATTGAAAATACCTTATAATAAATCGTAATATGCAGTATATCATTGAGAATACCTTATAATAAAACGTAATATGCAGTGTATCATTGAAAATACCTTATAATATAACGTAATATGCAGTGTATCATTGAAAATACCTTATAATATAACGTAATATGCGGTGTATCATTGAAAATACCTTATAATATAACGTAATATGCAGTGTATCATTGAAAATACCTTAGAATATATGGTAATTGTAGTCTATCAATGAAAATACCTTATAATATAACGTAATATGCAGTGTATCATTGAAAATACCTTATAATATAACGTAATATGCAGTGTATCATTGAAAATACCTTATAATATAACGTAATATGCAGTGTATCATTGAAAATACCTTATAATATAACGTAATATGCAGTGTAACATTGAAAATACCTTATAATATAACGTAATATGCAGTGTATCATTGAAAATACCTTATAATATATAGTAGTTTATCATTGAAAATACCTTATAATATAACGTAATATTCTGTGTATCATTGAAAATACCTTATAATATAACGTAATATGCAGTGTATCATTGAAAATACCTTATAATATAACGTAATATGCAGTGTATCATTGAAAATACCTTATAATATAACGTAATATGCAGTGTATCATTGAAAATACCTTATAATAAATCGTAATATGCAGTGTATCATTGAGAATACCTTATAATAAAACGTAATATGCAGTGTATCATTGAAAATACCTTATAATATAACGTAATATGCAGTGTATCATTGAAAATACATTATAATATAACGTAATATGCGGTGTATCATTGAAAATACCTTATAACATATCGTAATTTGTAGTGTATCATTGAAAATACCTTATAATATATGGTAATTTGTAGTGCATCAATGAAAATACCTTATAATATAACGTAATATGCAGTGTATCATTGAAAATACCTTATAATATAACGTAATATGCAGTGTATCATTGAAAATACCTTATAATATAACGTAATATGCAGTGTAACATTGAAAATACCTTATAATATAACGTAATATGCAGTGTATCATTGAAAATACCTTATAATATATAGTAGTTTATCATTGAAAATACCTTATAATATAACGTAATATTCTGTGTATCATTGAAAATACCTTATAATATAACGTAATATGCAGTGTATCATTGAAAATACCTTATAATATAACGTAATATGCAGTGTAACATTGAAAATACCTTATAATATAACGTAATATGCAGTGTATCATTGAAAATACCTTATAATATATAGTAGTTTATCATTGAAAATACCTTATAATATAACGTAATATTCTGTGTATCATTGAAAATACCTTATAATATAACGTAATATGCAGTGTATCATTGAAAATACCTTATAATATAACGTAATATGCAGTGTATCATTGAAAATACCTTATAATATAACGTAATATGCAGTGTATCATTGAAAATACCTTATAATATAACGTAATATGCAGTGTATCATTGAAAATACCTTATAATATAACGTAATATGCAGTGTATGATTGAAAATACCTTATAATATATAGTAGTTTATCATTGAAAATACCTTAGAATATATGGTAATTTGTAGTGTATCATCGAAAATACCTTATAATATAACGTAATATTTGCAGTCTATCATTGAAAATACCTTATACTATAACTTAATATGCAGTGTATCAATGAAAATACCTTATAATATAACGTAATATGCAGTGTATCATTGAAAATACCTTATAATATATCGTAATTTGTAGTGTATCATTGAAAATACCTTGTAATATATAGTAGTTTATCATTGAAAATACCTTATAATATAACGTAATATGCAGTGTATCATTGAAAATACCTTATAATATAACGTAATATGCAGTGTATCATTGAAAATACCTTATAATATAACGTAATATGCAGTGTATCATTGAAAATACCTTATAATATAACGTAATATTCAGTGTATCATTGAAAATACCTTATAATATAACGTAATATGCAGTGTAACATTGAAAATACCTTATAATATAACGTAATATGCAGTGTATCATTGAAAATACCTTATAATATGTAGTAGTTTATCATTGAAAATACCTTATAATATAACGTAATATTCTGTGTATCATTGAAAATACCTTATAATATAACGTAATATGCAGTGTATCATTGAAAATACCTTATAATATAACGTAATATGCAGTGTATCATTGAAAATACCTTATAATATAACGTAATATGCAGTGTATCATTGAAAATACCTTATAATAAATCGTAATATGCAGTGTATCATTGAGAATACCTTATAATAAAACGTAATATGCAGTGTATCATTGAAAATACCTTATAATATAACGTAATATGCAGTGTATCATTGAAAATACATTATAATATAACGTAATATGCGGTGTATCATTGAAAATACCTTATAATATATCGTAATTTGTAGTGTATCATTGAAAATACCTTATAATATATGGTAATTTGTAGTGCATCAATGAAAATACCTTATAATATAACGTAATATGCAGTGTATCATTGAAAATACCTTATAATATAACGTAATATGCAGTGTATCATTGAAAATACCTTATAATATAACGTAATATGCAGTGTAACATTGAAAATACCTTATAATATAACGTAATATGCAGTGTATCATTGAAAATACCTTATAATATATAGTAGTTTATCATTGAAAATACCTTATAATATAACGTAATATTCTGTGTATCATTGAAAATACCTTATAATATAACGTAATATGCAGTGTATCATTGAAAATACCTTATAATATAACGTAATATGCAGTGTAACATTGAAAATACCTTATAATATAACGTAATATGCAGTGTATCATTGAAAATACCTTATAATATATAGTAGTTTATCATTGAAAATACCTTATAATATAACGTAATATTCTGTGTATCATTGAAAATACCTTATAATATAACGTAATATGCAGTGTATCATTGAAAATACCTTATAATATAACGTAATATGCAGTGTATCATTGAAAATACCTTATAATATAACGTAATATGCAGTGTATCATTGAAAATACCTTATAATATAACGTAATATGCAGTGTATCATTGAAAATACCTTATAATATAACGTAATATGCAGTGTATCATTGAAAATACCTTGTAATATATCGTAATTTGTAGTGTATCATTGGAAATACCTTATAATATTTAGTAGTTTATCATTGAAAATACCTTATTATAAAACGTAATATTGTGTGTATCATTGAAAATACCTTATAATATAACGTAATATGCAGTGTATCATTGAAAATACCTTATAATATGACGTAATTTGTAGTGTATCATTGAAAATACCTTATAATATAACGTAATATGCAGTGTATGATTGAAAATACCTTATAATATATAGTAGTTTATCATTGAAAATACCTTAGAATATATGGTAATTTGTAGTGTATCATCGAAAATACCTTATAATATAACGTAATATTTGCAGTCTATCATTGAAAATACCTTATAATATAACTTAATATGCAGTGTATCAATGAAAATACCTTATAATATAACGTAATATGCACTGTATCATTGAAAATACCTTATAATATAACGTAATATGCAGTCTATCATTGAAAATACCTTATAATATAACGTAATATGCAGTGTATCATTGAAAATACCTTATAATATAACGTAATATGCAGTGTATGATTAAAAATACCTTATAATATAATGTAATATGCAGTCTATCATTGAAAATACCTTATAATATAACGTAATATGCAGTGTATCATTGAAAATACCTTATAATATAACGTAATATGCAGTGTATCATTGAAAATACCTTATAATATAACGTAATATGCAGTGTATCATTGAAAATACCTTAGAATATATGGTAATTGTAGTCTATCAATGAAAATACCTTATAATATAACGTAATATGCAGTCTATCATTGAAAATACCTTATAATATAACGTAATATGCAGTGTATCATTGAAAATACCTTATAATATAACGTAATATGCAGTGTATCATTGAAAATACCTTATAATATAACGTAATATGCAGTGTAACATTGAAAATACCTTATAATATAACGTAATATGCAGTGTATCATTGAAAATACCTTATAATATATAGTAGTTTATCATTGAAAATACCTTATAATATAACGTAATATTCTGTGTATCATTGAAAATACCTTATAATATAACGTAATATGCAGTGTATCATTGAAAATACCTTATAATATAACGTAATATGCAGTGTATCATTGAAAATACCTTATAATATAACGTAATATGCAGTGTATCATTGAAAATACCTTATAATAAATCGTAATATGCAGTATATCATTGAGAATACCTTATAATAAAACGTAATATGCAGTGTATCATTGAAAATACCTTATAATATAACGTAATATGCAGTGTATCATTGAAAATACTTTATAATATAACGTAATATGCGGTGTATCATTGAAAATACCTTATAATATAACGTAATATGCAGTGTATCATTGAAAATACCTTAGAATATATGGTAATTGTAGTCTATCAATGAAAATACCTTATAATATAACGTAATATGCAGTGTATCATTGAAAATACCTTATAATATAACGTAATATGCAGTGTATCATTGAAAATACCTTAGAATATATGGTAATTGTAGTCTATCAATGAAAATACCTTATAATATAACGTAATATGCAGTGTATCAGTGAAAATACCTTATAATATATCGTAATTTGTAGTGTATCATTGAAAATACCTTATAATATAACGTAATATGCAGTGTATGATTGAAAATACCTTATAATATATAGTAGTTTATCATTGAAAATACCTTAGAATATATGGTAATTTGTAGTGTATCATCGAAAATACCTTATAATATAACGTAATATTTGCAGTCTATCATTGAAAATACCTTATAATATAACTTAATATGCAGTGTATCAATGAAAATACCTTATAATATAACGTAATATGCACTGTATCATTGAAAATACCTTATAATATAACGTAATATGCAGTCTATCATTGAAAATACCTTATAATATAACGTAATATGCAGTGTATCATTGAAAATACCTTATAATATAACGTAATATGCAGTGTATGATTAAAAATACCTTATAATATAATGTAATATGCAGTCTATCATTGAAAATACCTTATAATATAACGTAATATGCAGTGTATCATTGAAAATACCTTATAATATAACGTAATATGCAGTGTATCATTGAAAATACCTTAGAATATATGGTAATTGTAGTCTATCAATGAAAATACCTTATAATATAACGTAATATGCAGTCTATCATTGAAAATACCTTATAATATAACGTAATATGCAGTGTATCATTGAAAATACCTTATAATATAACGTAATATGCAGTGTATCATTGAAAATACCTTATAATATAACGTAATATGCAGTGTAACATTGAAAATACCTTATAATATAACGTAATATGCAGTGTATCATTGAAAATACCTTATAATATATAGTAGTTTATCATTGAAAATACCTTATAATATAACGTAATATTCTGTGTATCATTGAAAATACCTTATAATATAACGTAATATGCAGTGTATCATTGAAAATACCTTATAATATAACGTAATATGCAGTGTATCATTGAAAATACCTTATAATATAACGTAATATGCAGTGTATCATTGAAAATACCTTATAATAAATCGTAATATGCAGTATATCATTGAGAATACCTTATAATAAAACGTAATATGCAGTGTATCATTGAAAATACCTTATAATATAACGTAATATGCAGTGTATCATTGAAAATACATTATAATATAACGTAATATGCGGTGTATCATTGAAAATACCTTATAATATAACGTAATATGCAGTGTATCATTGAAAATACCTTAGAATATATGGTAATTGTAGTCTATCAATGAAAATACCTTATAATATAACGTAATATGCAGTGTATCATTGAAAATACCTTATAATATAACGTAATATGCAGTGTATCATTGAAAATACCTTAGAATATATGGTAATTGTAGTCTATCAATGAAAATACCTTATAATATAACGTAATATGCAGTGTATCAGTGAAAATACCTTATAATATATCGTAATTTGTAGTGTATCATTGAAAATACCTTATAATATAACGTAATATGCAGTGTATGATTGAAAATACCTTATAATATATAGTAGTTTATCATTGAAAATACCTTAGAATATATGGTAATTTGTAGTGTATCATCGAAAATACCTTATAATATAACGTAATATTTGCAGTCTATCATTGATAATACCTTATAATATAACTTAATATGCAGTGTATCAATGAAAATACCTTATAATATAACGTAATATGCAGTGTATCATTGAAAATACCTTATAATATAACGTAATATGCAGTGTATCATTGAAAATATCTTATAATATAACGTAATATGCAGTGTATCATTGAAAATACCTTATAATATAACGTAATATGCAGTGTATCATTGAAAATACCTTAGAATATAACGTAATATGCAGTGTATCATTGAAAATACCTTATAATATAACGTAATATGCAGTGTATCATTGAAAATACCTTATAATATAACGTAATATGCAGTGTATCATTGAAAATACCTTATAATATAACGTAATATGCAGTGTATCATTGAAAATACCTTAGAATATATGGTAATTGTAGTCTATCAATGAAAATACCTTATAATATAACGTAATATGCAGTGTATCAGTGAAAATACCTTATAATATATCGTAATTTGTAGTGTATCATTGAAAATACCTTATAATATAACGTAATATGCAGTGTATGATTGAAAATACCTTATAATATATAGTAGTTTATCATTGAAAATACCTTAGAATATATGGTAATTTGTAGTGTATCATCGAAAATACCTTATAATATAACGTAATATTTGCAGTCTATCATTGATAATACCTTATAATATAACTTAATATGCAGTGTATCAATGAAAATACCTTATAATATAACGTAATATGCAGTGTATCATTGAAAATACCTTATAATATAACGTAATATGCAGTGTATCATTGAAAATATCTTATAATATAACGTAATATGCAGTGTATCATTGAAAATACCTTATAATATAACGTAATATGCAGTGTATCATTGAAAATACCTTAGAATATAACGTAATATGCAGTGTATCATTGAAAATACCTTATAATATAACGTAATATGCAGTGTATCATTGAAAATACCTTATAATATAACGTAATATGCAGTGTATCATTGAAAATACCTTATAATATAACGTAATATGCAGTGTATCATTGAAAATACCTTATAATAAATCGTAATATGCAGTGTATCATTGAGAATACCTTATAATAAAACGTAATATGCAGTGTATCATTGAAAATACCTTATAATATAACGTAATATGCAGTGTATCATTGAAAATACATTATAATATAACGTAATATGCGGTGTATCATTGAAAATACCTTATAATATAACGTAATATGCAGTGTATCATTGAAAATACCTTAGAATATATGGTAATTGTAGTCTATCAATGAAAATACCTTATAATATAACGTAATATGCAGTGTATCATTGAAAATACCTTATAATATAACGTAATATGCAGTGTATCATTGAAAATACCTTATAATATAACGTAATATGCAGTGTATCATTGAAAATACCTTATAATATAACGTAATATGCAGTGTATCATTGAAAATACCTTATAATATAACGTAATATGCAGTGTATCATTGAAAATACCTTATAATATAACGTAATATGCAGTGTATCATTGAAAATACCTTATAATATAACGTAATATGCAGTGTATCATTGAAAATACCTTAGAATATAACGTAATATGCAGTGTATCATTGAAAATACCTTATAATATAACGTAATATGCAGTGTATCATTGAAAATACCTTAT
This sequence comes from Lasioglossum lativentre, assembly GCA_916610255.1. Taxonomy (NCBI): domain Eukaryota; kingdom Metazoa; phylum Arthropoda; class Insecta; order Hymenoptera; family Halictidae; genus Lasioglossum; species Lasioglossum lativentre. The sequence goes on from CAKAJI010001080.1 coordinate 37,786, forward strand.
AATATAACGTAATATGCAGTGTATCATTGAAAATACCTTATAATATAACGTAATATGCAGTGTATCATTGAAAATACCTTAGAATATATGGTAATTGTAGTCTATCAATGAAAATACCTTATAATATAACGTAATATGCAGTGTATCAGTGAAAATACCTTATAATATATCGTAATTTGTAGTGTATCATTGAAAATACCTTATAATATAACGTAATATGCAGTGTATGATTGAAAATACCTTATAATATATAGTAGTTTATCATTGAAAATACCTTAGAATATATGGTAATTTGTAGTGTATCATCGAAAATACCTTATAATATAACGTAATATTTGCAGTCTATCATTGATAATACCTTATAATATAACTTAATATGCAGTGTATCAATGAAAATACCTTATAATATAACGTAATATGCAGTGTATCATTGAAAATACCTTATAATATAACGTAATATGCAGTGTATCATTGAAAATACATTATAATATAACGTAATATGCGGTGTATCATTGAAAATACCTTATAATATATCGTAATTTGTAGTGTATCATTGAAAATACCTTATAATATATGGTAATTTGTAGTGCATCAATGAAAATACCTTATAATATAACGTAATATGCAGTGTATCATTGAAAATACCTTATAATATAACGTAATATGCAGTGTATCATTGAAAATACCTTATAATATAACGTAATATGCAGTGTATCATTGAAAATACCTTAGAATATATGGTAATTGTAGTCTATCAATGAAAATACCTTATAATATAACGTAATATGCAGTGTATCATTGAAAATACCTTATAATATATGGTAATTTGTAGTGCATCAATGAAAATACCTTATAATATAACGTAATATGCAGTGTATCATTGAAAATACCTTATAATATAACGTAATATGCAGTGTATCATTGAAAATACCTTATAATATAACGTAATATGCAGTGTATCATTGAAAATACCTTAGAATATATGGTAATTGTAGTCTATCAATGAAAATACCTTATAATATAACGTAATATGCAGTGTATCATTGAAAATACCTTATAATATAACGTAATATGCAGTGTATCATTGAAAATACCTTATAATATAACGTAATATGCAGTGTATCATTGAAAATACCTTATAATATAACGTAATATGCAGTGTATCATTGAAAATACCTTATAATATAACGTAATATGCAGTGTATCATTGAAAATACCTTATAATATAACGTAATATGCAGTGTATCATTGAAAATACCTTATAATATAACGTAATATGCAGTGTATCATTGAAAATACCTTAGAATATAACGTAATATGCAGTGTATCATTGAAAATACCTTATAATATAACGTAATATGCAGTGTATCATTGAAAATACCTTATAATATAACGTAATATGCAGTGTATCATTGAAAATACCTTATAATATAACGTAATATGCAGTGTATCATTGAAAATACCTTAGAATATATGGTAATTGTAGTCTATCAATGAAAATACCTTATAATATAACGTAATATGCAGTGTATCAGTGAAAATACCTTATAATATATCGTAATTTGTAGTGTATCATTGAAAATACCTTATAATATAACGTAATATGCAGTGTATGATTGAAAATACCTTATAATATATAGTAGTTTATCATTGAAAATACCTTAGAATATATGGTAATTTGTAGTGTATCATCGAAAATACCTTATAATATAACGTAATATTTGCAGTCTATCATTGATAATACCTTATAATATAACTTAATATGCAGTGTATCAATGAAAATACCTTATAATATAACGTAATATGCAGTGTATCATTGAAAATACCTTATAATATAACGTAATATGCAGTGTATCATTGAAAATACCTTATAATATAACGTAATATGCAGTGTATCATTGAAAATACCTTATAATATAACGTAATATGCAGTGTATCATTGAAAATACCTTAGAATATAACGTAATATGCAGTGTATCATTGAAAATACCTTATAATATAACGTAATATGCAGTGTATCATTGAAAATACCTTATAATATAACGTAATATGCAGTGTATCATTGAAAATACCTTATAATATAACGTAATATGCAGTGTATCATTGAAAATACCTTAGAATATATGGTAATTCTAGTCTATCAATGAAAATACCTTATAATATAACGTAATATGCAGTGTATCATTGAAAATACCTTATAATATATCGTAATTTGTAGTGTATCATTGAAAATACCTTATAATATAACGTAATATGCAGTGTATGATTGAAAATACCTTATAATATATAGTAGTTTATCATTGAAAATACCTTAGAATATATGGTAATTTGTAGTGTATCATCGAAAATACCTTATAATATAACGTAATATTTGCAGTCTATCATTGATAATACCTTATAATATAACTTAATATGCAGTGTATCAATGAAAATACCTTATAATATAACGTAATATGCAGTGTATCATTGAAAATACCTTATAATATAACGTAATATGCAGTGTATCATTGAAAATACCTTATAATATAACGTAATATGCAGTGTATCATTGAAAATACCTTATAATATAACGTAATATGCAGTGTATCATTGAAAATACCTTAGAATATAACGTAATATGCAGTGTATCATTGAAAATACCTTATAATATAACGTAATATGCAGTGTATCATTGAAAATACCTTATAATATAACGTAATATGCAGTGTATCATTGAAAATACCTTATAATATAACGTAATATGCAGTGTATCATTGAAAATACCTTAGAATATATGGTAATTCTAGTCTATCAATGAAAATACCTTATAATATAACGTAATATGCAGTGTATCAGTGAAAATACCTTATAATATATCGTAATTTGTAGTGTATCATTGAAAATACCTTATAATATAACGTAATATGCAGTGTATGATTGAAAATACCTTATAATATATAGTAGTTTATCATTGAAAATACCTTAGAATATATGGTAATTTGTAGTGTATCATCGAAAATACCTTATAATATAACGTAATATTTGCAGTCTATCATTGATAATACCTTATAATATAACTTAATATGCAGTGTATCAATGAAAATACCTTATAATATAACGTAATATGCAGTGTATCATTGAAAATACCTTATAATATAACGTAATATGCAGTGTATCATTGAAAATACCTTATAATATAACGTAATATGCAGTGTATCATTGAAAATACCTTATAATATAACGTAATATGCAGTGTATCATTGAAAATACCTTATAATATAACGTAATATGCAGTGTATCATTGAAAATACCTTATAATATAACGTAATATGCAGTGTATCATTGAAAATACCTTATAATATAACGTAATATGCAGTGTATCATTGAAAATACCTTATAATATAACGTAATATGCAGTGTATCAATGAAAATACCTTATAATATAACGTAATATGCAGTGTATCATTGAAAATACCTTATAATATATCGTAATATGCAGTGTATCATTGAAAATACCTTATAATATAACGTAATATGCAGTGTATCATTGAAAATACCTTAGAATATATGGTAATTGTAGTCTATCAATGAAAATACCTTATAATATAACGTAATATGCAGTGTATCAGTGAAAATACCTTATAATATATCGTAATTTGTAGTGTATCATTGAAAATACCTTATAATATAACGTAATATGCAGTGTATGATTGAAAATACCTTATAATATATAGTAGTTTATCATTGAAAATACCTTAGAATATATGGTAATTTGTAGTGTATCATCGAAAATACCTTATAATATAACGTAATATTTGCAGTCTATCATTGAAAATACCTTATAATATTACTTAATATGCAGTGTATCAATGAAAATACCTTATAATATAACGTAATATGCAGTGTATCATTGAAAATACCTTATAATATAACGTAATATGCAGTGTATCATTGAAAATACCTTATAATATAACGTAATATGCAGTGTATCATTGAAAATACCTTAGAATATATGGTAATTGTAGTCTATCAATGAAAATACCTTATAATATAACGTAATATGCAGTGTATCATTGAAAATACCTTATAATATAACGTAATATGCAGTGTATCATTGAAAATACCTTATAATATAACGTAATATGCAGTGTATCATTGAAAATACCTTATAATATAACGTAATATGCAGTGTATCATTGAAAATACCTTATAATATAACGTAATATGCAGTGTATCATTGAAAATACCTTATAATATAACGTAATATGCAGTGTATCATTGAAAATACCTTATAATATAACGTAATATGCAGTGTATCATTGAAAATACCTTATAATATAACGTAATATGCAGTGTATCATTGAAAATACCTTATAATATAACGTAATATGCAGTGTATCATTGAAAATACCTTATAATATAACGTAATATGCAGTGTATCAATGAAAATACCTTATAATATAACGTAATATGCAGTGTATCATTGAAAATACCTTATAATATATCGTAATTTGTAGTGTATCATTGAAAATACCTTATAATATATAGTAGTTTATCATTGAAAATACCTTATAATATAACGTAATATGCAGTGTATCATTGAAAATACCTTATAATATAACGTAATATGCAGTGTATCATTGAAAATACCTTATAATATAACGTAATATGCAGTGTATCATTGAAAATACCTTATAATATAACGTAATATGCAGTGTATCATTGAAAATACCTTATAATATAACGTAATATGCAGTGTATCATTGAAAATACCTTATAATATAACGTAATATGCAGTGTATCATTGAAAATACCTTATAATATAACGTAATATGCAGTGTATCATTGAAAATACCTTATAATATATAGTAGTTTATCATTGAAAATACCTTATAATATAACGTAATATTCTGTGTATCATTGAAAATACCTTATAATATAACGTAATATGCACTGTATCATTGAAAATACCTTATAATATAACGTAATATGCAGTCTATCATTGAAAATACCTTATAATATAACGTAATATGCAGTGTATCATTGAAAATACCTTATAATATAACGTAATATGCAGTGTATGATTAAAAATACCTTATAATATAATGTAATATGCAGTCTATCATTGAAAATACCTTATAATATAACGTAATCTGCAGTGTATCATTGAAAATACCTTATAATATAACGTAATATGCAGTGTATCATTGAAAATACCTTATAATATAACGTAATATGCAGTGTATCATTGAAAATACCTTAGAATATATGGTAATTGTAGTCTATCAATGAAAATACCTTATAATATAACGTAATATGCAGTGTATCAGTGAAAATACCTTATAATATATCGTAATTTGTAGTGTATCATTGAAAATACCTTATAATATAACGTAATATGCAGTGTATCATTGAAAATACCTTATAATATATAGTAGTTTATCATTGAAAATACCTTAGAATATATGGTAATTTGTAGAGTATCATCGAAAATACCTTATAATATAACGTAATATTTGCAGTCTATCATTGAAAATACCTTATAATATAACTTAATATGCAGTGTATCAATGAAAATACCTTATAATATAACGTAATATGCAGTGTATCATTGAAAATACCTTATAATATATCGTAATTTGTAGTGTATCATTGAAAATACCTTGTAATATATAGTAGTTTATCATTGAAAATACCTTATAATATAACGTAATATGCAGTGTATCATTGAAAATACCTTATAATATAACGTAATATGCAGTGTATCATTGAAAATACCTTATAATATAACGTAATATGCAGTGTATCATTGAAAATACCTTATAATATAACGTAATATGCAGTGTATCATTGAAAATACCTTATAATATAACGTAATATGCAGTGTATCATTGAAAATACCTTATAATATAACGTAATATGCAGTGTATCATTGAAAATACCTTATAATATATAGTAGTTTATCATTGAAAATACCTTATAATATAACGTAATATTCTGTGTATCATTGAAAATACCTTATAATATAACGTAATATGCAGTGTATCATTGAAAATACCTTATAATATAACGTAATATGCAGTGTATCATTGAAAATACCTTATAATATAACGTAATATGCAGTGTATCATTGAAAATACCTTATAATATAACGTAATATGCAGTGTATCATTGAAAATACCTTGTAATATATCGTAATTTGTAGTGTATCATTGGAAATACCTTATAATATTTAGTAGTTTATCATTGAAAATACCTTATTATAAAACGTAATATTGTGTGTTTCATTGAAAATACCTTATAATATAACGTAATATGCAGTGTATCATTGAAAATACCTTATAATATGACGTAATATGCAGTGTATCATTGAAAATACCTTATAATAAATCGTAATATGCAGTGTATCATTGAGAATACCTTATAATAAAACGTAATATGCAGTGTATCATTGAAAATACCTTATAATATAACGTAATATGCAGTGTATCATTGAAAATACCTTATAATATAACGTAATATGCGGTGTATCATTGAAAATACCTTATAATATATCGTAATTTGTAGTGTATCATTGAAAATACCTTATAATATATGGTAATTTGTAGTGCATCAATGAAAATACCTTATAATATAACGTAATATGCAGTGTATCATTGAAAATACCTTATAATATAACGTAATATGCAGTGTATCATTGAAAATACCTTAGAATATATGGTAATTGTAGTCTATCAATGAAAATACCTTATAATATAACGTAATATGCAGTGTATCATTGAAAATACCTTATAATATAACGTAATATGCAGTGTATCATTGAAAATACCTTATAATATAACGTAATATGCAGTGTATCATTGAAAATACCTTATAATATAACGTAATATGCAGTGTATCATTGAAAATACCTTATAATATAACGTAATATGCAGTGTATCATTGAAAATACCTTAGAATATATGGTAATTGTAGTCTATCAATGAAAATACCTTATAATATAACGTAATATGCAGTGTATCATTGAAAATACCTTATAATATAACGTAATATGCAGTGTATCATTGAAAATACCTTAGAATATATGGTAATTGTAGTCTATCAATGAAAATACCTTATAATATAACGTAATATGCAGCGTATCAGTGAAAATACCTTATAATATATCGTAATTTGTAGTGTATCATTGAAAATACCTTATAATATAACGTAATATGCAGTGTATGATTGAAAATACCTTATAATATAACGTAATATGCAGTGTATCATTGAAAATACCTTATAATATAACGTAATATGCAGTGTATCATTGAAAATACCTTATAATATAACGTAATATGCAGTGTATCATTGAAAATACCTTATAATATAACGTAATATGCAGTGTATCATTGAAAATACCTTATAATATAACGTAATATGCAGTGTATCATTGAAAATACCTTATAATATAACGTAATATGCAGTGTATCATTGAAAATACCTTATAATATAACGTAATATGCAGTGTATCATTGAAAATACCTTATAATATAACGTAATATGCAGTGTATCAATGAAAATACCTTATAATATAACGTAATATGCAGTGTATCATTGAAAATACCTTATAATATATCGTAATTTGTAGTGTATCATTGAAAATACCTTGTAATATATAGTAGTTTATCATTGAAAATACCTTATAATATAACGTAATATGCAGTGTATCATTGAAAATACCTTATAATATAACGTAATATGCAGTGTATCATTGAAAATACCTTATAATATAACGTAATATGCAGTGTATCATTGAAAATACCTTATAATATAACGTAATATGCAGTGTATCATTGAAAATACCTTACAATATAACGTAATATGCAGTGTATCATTGAAAATACCTTATAATATAACGTAATATGCAGTGTATCATTGAAAATACCTTATAATATAACGTAATATGCAGTGTATCATTGAAAATACCTTATAATATATAGTAGTTTATCATTGAAAATACCTTATAATATAACGTAATATTCTGTGTATCATTGAAAATACCTTATAATATAACGTAATATGCAGTGTATCATTGAAAATACCTTATAATATAACGTAATATGCAGTGTATCATTGAAAATACCTTATAATATAACGTAATATGCAGTGTATCATTGAAAATACCTTATAATATAACGTAATATGCAGTGTATCATTGAAAATACCTTGTAATATCTCGTAATTTGTAGTGTATCATTGGAAATACCTTATAATATTTAGTAATTTATCATTGAAAATACCTTATTATAAAACGTAATATTGTGTGTATCATTGAAAATACCTTATAATATAACGTAATATGCAGTGTATCATTGAAAATACCTTATAATATGACGTAATATGCAGTGTATCATTGAAAATACCTTATAATAAATCGTAATATGCAGTGTATCATTGAGAATACCTTATAATAAAACGTAATATGCAGTGTATCATTGAAAATACCTTATAATATAACGTAATATGCAGTGTATCATTGAAAATACCTTATAATATAACGTAATATGCGGTGTATCATTGAAAATACCTTATAATATATCGTAATTTGTAGTGTATCATTGAAAATACCTTATAATATATGGTAATTTGTAGTGCATCAATGAAAATACCTTATAATATAACGTAATATGCAGTGTATCATTGAAAATACCTTATAATATAACGTAATATGCAGTGTATTATTGAAAATACCTTATAATATAACGTAATATGCAGTGTATCATTGAAAATACCTTATAATATAACGTAATATGCAGTGTATCATTGAAAATACCTTATAATATAACGTAATATGAAGTGTATCATTGAAAATACCTTATAATATAACGTAATATGCAGTGTATCATTGAAAATACCTTAGAATATATGGTAATTGTAGTCTATCAATGAAAATACCTTATAATATAACGTAATATGCAGTGTATCAGTGAAAATACCTTATAATATATCGTAATTTGTAGTGTATCATTGAAAATACCTTATAATATAACGTAATATGCAGTGTATGATTGAAAATACCTTATAATATATAGTAGTTTATCATTGAAAATACCTTAGAATATATGGTAATTTGTAGTGTATCATCGAAAATACCTTATAATATAACGTAATATTTGCAGTCTATCATTGAAAATACCTTATAATATAACTTAATATGCAGTGTATCAATGAAAATACCTTATAATATAACGTAATATGCAGTGTATCATTGAAAATACCTTATAATATAACGTAATATGCAGTGTATCATTGAAAATACCTTATAATATAACGTAATATGCAGTGTATCATTGAAAATACCTTATAATATAACGTAATATGCAGTGTATCATTGAAAATACCTTATAATATAACGTAATATGCAGTGTATCATTGAAAATACCTTATAATATAACGTAATATGCAGTGTATCATTGAAAATACCTTATAATATAACGTAATATGCAGTGTATCATTGAAAATACCTTATAATATAACGTAATATGCAGTGTATCATTGAAAATACCTTATAATATAACGTAATATGCGGTGTATCATTGAAAATACCTTATAATATATCGTAATTTGTAGTGTATCATTGAAAATACCTTATAATATATGGTAATTTGTAGTGCATCAATGAAAATACCTTATAATATAACGTAATATGCAGTGTATCATTGAAAATACCTTATAATATAACGTAATATGCAGTGTATCATTGAAAATACCTTATAATATAACGTAATATGCAGTGTATCATTGAAAATACCTTATAATATAACGTAATATGCAGTGTATCATTGAAAATACCTTATAATATAACGTAATATGCAGTGTATCATTGAAAATACCTTATAATATAACGTAATATGCAGTGTATCATTGAAAATACCTTAGAATATATGGTAATTGTAGTCTATCAATGAAAATACCTTATAATATAACGTAATATGCAGTGTATCAGTGAAAATACCTTATAATATATCGTAATTTGTAGTGTATCATTGAAAATACCTTATAATATAACGTAATATGCAGTGTATGATTGAAAATACCTTATAATATATAGTAGTTTATCATTGAAAATACCTTAGAATATATGGTAATTTGTAGTGTATCATCGAAAATACCTTATAATATAACGTAATATTTGCAGTCTATCATTGAAAATACCTTATAATATAACGTAATATGCAGTGTATCATTGAAAATACCTTATAATATAACGTAATATGCAGTGTATCATTGAAAATACCTTATAATATAACGTAATATGCAGTGTATCATTGAAAATACCTTATAATATATAGTAGTTTATCATTGAAAATACCTTATAATATAACGTAATATTCTGTGTATCATTGAAAATACCTTATAATATAACGTAATATGCAGTGTATCATTGAAAATACCTTATAATATAACGTAATATGCAGTGTATCATTGAAAATACCTTATAATATAACGTAATATGCAGTGTATCATTGAAAATACCTTATAATATAACGTAATATGCAGTGTATCATTGAAAATACCTTGTAATATATCGTAATTTGTAGTGTATCATTGGAAATACCTTATAATATTTAGTAGTTTATCATTGAAAATACCTTATTATAAAACGTAATATTGTGTGTATCATTGAAAATACCTTATAATATAACGTAATATGCAGTGTATCATTGAAAATACCTTATAATATGACGTAATATGCAGTGTATCATTGAAAATACCTTATAATAAATCGTAATATGCAGTGTATCATTGAGAATACCTTATAATAAAACGTAATATGCAGTGTATCATTGAAAATACCTTATAATATAACGTAATATGCAGTGTATCATTGAAAATACCTTATAATATAACGTAATATGCGGTGTATCATTGAAAATACCTTATAATATATCGTAATTTGTAGTGTATCATTGAAAATACCTTATAATATATGGTAATTTGTAGTGCATCAATGAAAATACCTTATAATATAACGTAATATGCAGTGTATCATTGAAAATACCTTATAATATAACGTGATATGCAGTGTATTATTGAAAATACCTTATAATATAACGTAATATGCAGTGTATCATTGAAAATACCTTATAATATAACGTAATATGCAGTGTATCATTGAAAATACCTTATAATATAACGTAATATGAAGTGTATCATTGAAAATACCTTATAATATAACGTAATATGCAGTGTATCATTGAAAATACCTTAGAATATATGGTAATTGTAGTCTATCAATGAAAATACCTTATAATATAACGTAATATGCAGTGTATCAGTGAAAATACCTTATAATATATCGTAATTTGTAGTGTATCATTGAAAATACCTTATAATATAACGTAATATGCAGTGTATCATTGAAAATACCTTATAATATATAGTAGTTTATCATTGAAAATACCTTAGAATATATGGTAATTTGTAGTGTATCATCGAAAATACCTTATAATATAACGTAATATTTGCAGTCTATCATTGAAAATACCTTATAATATAACTTAATATGCAGTGTATCAATGAAAATACCTTATAATATAACGTAATATGCAGTGTATCATTGAAAATACCTTATAATATAACGTAATATGCAGTGTATCATTGAAAATACCTTATAATATAACGTAATATGCAGTGTATCATTGAAAATACCTTAGAATATATGGTAATTGTAGTCTATCAATGAAAATACCTTATAATATAACGTAATATGCAGTGTATCATTGAAAATACCTTATAATATAACGTAATATGCAGTGTATCATTGAAAATACCTTATAATATAACGTAATATGCAGTGTATCATTGAAAATACCTTATAATATAACGTAATATGCAGTGTATCATTGAAAATACCTTATAATATAACGTAATATGCAGTGTATCATTGAAAATACCTTATAATATAACGTAATATGCAGTGTATCATTGAAAATACCTTATAATATAACGTAATATGCAGTGTATCATTGAAAATACCTTATAATATAACGTAATATGCAGTGTATCATTGAAAATACCTTATAATATAACGTAATATGCAGTGTATCATTGAAAATACCTTATAATATAACGTAATATGCAGTGTATCATTGAAAATACCTTATAATATAACGTAATATGCAGTGTATCATTGAAAATACCTTATAATATAACGTAATATGCGGTGTATCATTGAAAATACCTTATAATATATCGTAATTTGTAGTGTATCATTGAAAATACCTTATAATATATGGTAATTTGTAGTGCATCAATGAAAATACCTTATAATATAACGTAATATGCAGTGTATCATTGAAAATACCTTATAATATAACGTAATATGCAGTGTATCATTGAAAATACCTTATAATATAACGTAATATGCAGTGTATCATTGAAAATACCTTATAATATAACGTAATATGCAGTGTATCATTGAAAATACCTTATAATATAACGTAATATGCAGTGTATCATTGAAAATACCTTATAATATAACGTAATATGCAGTGTATCATTGAAAATACCTTAGAATATATGGTAATTGTAGTCTATCAATGAAAATACCTTATAATATAACGTAATATGCAGTGTATCAGTGAAAATACCTTATAATATATCGTAATTTGTAGTGTATCATTGAAAATACCTTATAATATAACGTAATATGCAGTGTATGATTGAAAATACCTTATAATATATAGTAGTTTATCATTGAAAATACCTTAGAATATATGGTAATTTGTAGTGTATCATCGAAAATACCTTATAATATAACGTAATATTTGCAGTCTATCATTGAAAATACCTTATAATATAACTTAATATGCAGTGTATCAATGAAAATACCTTATAATATAACGTAATATGCAGTGTATCATTGAAAATACCTTATAATATAACGTAATATGCAGTGTATCATTGAAAATACCTTATAATATAACGTAATATGCAGTGTATCATTGAAAATACCTTAGAATATATGGTAATTGTAGTCTATCAATGAAAATACCTTATAATATAACGTAATATGCAGTGTATCATTGAAAATACCTTATAATATAACGTAATATGCAGTGTATCATTGAAAATACCTTATAATATAACGTAATATGCAGTGTATCATTGAAAATACCTTATAATATAACGTAATATGCAGTGTATCATTGAAAATACCTTATAATATAACGTAATATGCAGTGTATCATTGAAAATACCTTATAATATAACGTAATATGCAGTGTATCATTGAAAATACCTTATAATATAACGTAATATGCAGTGTATCATTGAAAATACCTTATAATATAACGTAATATGCAGTGTATCATTGAAAATACCTTATAATATAACGTAATATGCAGTGTATCATTGAAAATACCTTATAATATAACGTAATATGCAGTGTATCATTGAAAATACCTTATAATATAACGTAATATGCAGTGTATCATTGAAAATACCTTATAATATAACGTAATATGCAGTGTATCATTGAAAATACCTTAGAATATATGGTAATTGTAGTCTATCAATGAAAATACCTTATAATATAACGTAATATGCAGTGTATCATTGAAAATACCTTATAATATAACGTAATATGCAGTCTATCATTGAAAATACCTTATAATATAACGTAATATGCAGTGTATCATTGAAAATACCTTATAATATAACGTAATATGCAGTGTATGATTAAAAATACCTTATAATATAACGTAATATGCAGTGTATCATTGAAAATACCTTATAATATAACGTAATATGCAGTGTATCATTGAAAATACCTTATAATATAACGTAATTTGTAGTGTATCATTGAAAATACCTTATAATATATGGTAATATGCAGTGTATCATTGGAAATACCTTATAATATATCGAAATTTGTTAGTGTATCATTGAAAATACCTTATAATATATGGTAATTTGTAGTGTATCAATGAAAATACCTTATAATATAACGTAATATGCAGTGTATCATTGAAAATACCTTATAATATATCGTAATTTGTAGTGTATCAGTGAAAATACCTTGTAATATATAGTAGTTTATCATTGAAAATACCTTATAATATAACGTAATATGCAGTGTATCATTGAAAATACCTTATAATATAACGTAATATGCAGTGTATCATTGAAAATACCTTATAATATAACGTAATATGCAGTGTATCATTGAAAATACCTTATAATATAACGTAATATGCAGTGTATCATTGGAAATACCTTATAATATTTAGTAGTTTATCATTGAAAATACCTTATTATAAAACGTAATATTGTGTGTATCATTGAAAATACCTTATAATATAACGTAATATGCAGTGTATCATTGAAAATACCTTATAATATGACGTAATATGCAGTGTATCATTGAAAATACCTTATAATAAATCGTAATATGCAGTGTATCATTGAGAATACCTTATAATAAAACGTAATATGCAGTGTATCATTGAAAATACCTTATAATATAACGTAATATGCAGTGTATCATTGAAAATACATTATAATATAACGTAATATGCGGTGTATCATTGAAAATACCTTATAATATATCGTAATTTGTAGTGTATCATTGAAAATACCTTATAATATATGGTAATTTGTAGTGCATCAATGAAAATACCTTATAATATAACGTAATATGCAGTGTATCATTGAAAATACCTTATAATATAACGTAATATGCAGTGTATCATTGAAAATACCTTATAATATAACGTAATATGCAGTGTATCATTGAAAATACCTTAGAATATATGGTAATTGTAGTCTATCAATGAAAATACCTTATAATATAACGTAATATGCAGTGTATCATTGAAAATACCTTATAATATAACGTAATATGCAGTGTATCATTGAAAATACCTTATAATATATAGTAGTTTATCATTGAAAATACCTTATAATATAACGTAATATTCTGTGTATCATTGAAAATACCTTATAATATAACGTAATATGCAGTGTATCATTGAAAATACCTTATAATATAACGTAATATGCAGTGTATCATTGAAAATACCTTATAATATAACGTAATATGCAGTGTATCATTGAAAATACCTTATAATATAACGTAATATGCAGTGTATCATTGAAAATACCTTGTAATATATCGTAATTTGTAGTGTATCATTGGAAATACCTTATAATATTTAGTAGTTTATCATTGAAAATACCTTATTATAAAACGTAATATTGTGTGTATCATTGAAAATACCTTATAATATAACGTAATATGCAGTGTATCATTGAAAATACCTTATAATATGACGTAATATGCAGTGTATCATTGAAAATACCTTATAATAAATCGTAATATGCAGTGTATCATTGAGAATACCTTATAATAAAACGTAATATGCAGTGTATCATTGAAAATACCTTATAATATAACGTAATATGCAGTGTATCATTGAAAATACATTATAATATAACGTAATATGCGGTGTATCATTGAAAATACCTTATAATATATCGTAATTTGTAGTGTATCATTGAAAATACCTTATAATATATGGTAATTTGTAGTGCATCAATGAAAATACCTTATAATATAACGTAATATGCAGTGTATCATTGAAAATACCTTATAATATAACGTAATATGCAGTGTATCATTGAAAATACCTTATAATATAACGTAATATGCAGTGTATCATTGAAAATACCTTAGAATATATGGTAATTGTAGTCTATCAATGAAAATACCTTATAATATAACGTAATATGCAGTGTATCATTGAAAATACCTTATAATATAACGTAATATGCAGTCTATCATTGAAAATACCTTATAATATAACGTAATATGCAGTGTATCATTGAAAATACCTTATAATATAACGTAATATGCAGTGTATGATTAAAAATACCTTATAATATAATGTAATATGCAGTGTATCATTGAAAATACCTTATAATATAACGTAATATGCAGTGTATCATTGAAAATACCTTATAATATAACGTAATTTGTAGTGTATCATTGAAAATACCTTATAATATATGGTAATATGCAGTGTATCATTGGAAATACCTTATAATATATCGAAATTTGTTAGTGTATCATTGAAAATACCTTATAATATATGGTAATTTGTAGTGTATCAATGAAAATACCTTATAATATAACGTAATATGCAGTGTATCATTGAAAATACCTTATAATATATCGTAATTTGTAGTGTATCAGTGAAAATACCTTGTAATATATAGTAGTTTATCATTGAAAATACCTTATAATATAACGTAATATGCAGTGTATCATTGAAAATACCTTATAATATAACGTAATATGCAGTGTATCATTGAAAATACCTTATAATATAACGTAATATGCAGTGTATGATTGAAAATACCTTATAATATATAGTAGTTTATCATTGAAAATACCTTAGAATATATGGTAATTTGTAGTGTGTCATCGAAAATACCTTATAATATAACGTAATATTTGCAGTCTATCATTGAAAATACCTTATAATATAACTTAATATGCAGTGTATCAATGAAAATACCTTATAATATAACGTAATATGCACTGTATCATTGAAAATACCTTATAATATAACGTAATATGCAGTCTATCATTGAAAATACCTTATAATATAACGTAATATGCAGTGTATCATTGAAAATACCTTATAATATAACGTAATATGCAGTGTATGATTAAAAGTACCTTATAATATAATGTAATATGCAGTGTATCATTGAAAATACCTTATAATATAACGTAATATGCAGTGTATCATTGAAAATACCTTATAATATAACGTAATATGCAGTGTATCATTGAAAATACCTTAGAATATATGGTAATTGTAGTCTATCAATGAAAATACCTTATAATATAACGTAATATGCAGTGTATCAGTGAAAATACCTTATAATATATCGTAATTTGTAGTGTATCATTGAAAATACCTTATAATATATAGTAGTTTATCATTGAAAATACCTTATAATATATAGTAGTTTATCATTGAAAATACCTTATAATATAACGTAATATGCTGTGTATCATTGAAAATACCTTATAATATATCGTAATTTGTAGTGTATCAATGAAAATACCTTATAATATAAAGTAATATGCAGTGTATCATTGAAAATACCTTATAATATAACGTAATTTGTAGTGTATCATTGAAAATACCTTATAATATATGGTAATATGCAGTGTATCATTGGAAATACCTTATAATATATCGAAATTTTTTAGTGTATCATTGAAAATACCTTATAATATATGGTAATTTGTAGGGTATCAATGAAAATACCTTATAATATAACGTAATATGCAGTGTATCATTGAAAATATCTTATAATATAACGTAATATGCAGTGTATCATTGAAAATACCTTATAATATAACGTAATATGCAGTGTATCATTGAAAATACCTTATAATATAACGTAATATGCAGTGTATCATTGAAAATACCTTATAATATAACGTAATATGCAGTATATCATTGAAAATACCTTATAATATAACGTAATATGCAGTGTATCATTGAAAATACCTTATAATATAACGTAATATGCAGTGTATCATTGAAAATACCTTATAATATAACGTAATATGCAGTGTATCATTGAAAATACCTTATAATATAACGTAATATGCAGTGTATCATTGAAAATACCTTAGAATATATGGTAATTGTAGTCTATCAATGAAAATACCTTATAATATAACGTAATATGCAGTGTATCAGTGAAAATACCTTATAATATATCGTAATTTGTAGTGTATCATTGAAAATACCTTATAATATATAGTAGTTTATCATTGAAAATACCTTATAATATATAGTAATTTATCATTGAAAATACCTTATAATATAACGTAATATGCTGTGTATCATTGAAAATACCTTATAATATATCGTAATTTGTAGTGTATCAATGAAAATACCTTATAATATAAAGTAATATGCAGTGTATCATTGAAAATACCTTATAATATAACGTAATTTGTAGTGTATCATTGAAAATACCTTATAATATATGGTAATATGCAGTGTATCATTGGAAATACCTTATAATATATCGAAATTTTTTAGTGTATCATTGAAAATACCTTATAATATATGGTAATTTGTAGTGTATCAATGAAAATACCTTATAATATAACGTAATATGCAGTGTATCATTGAAAATACCTTATAATATATCGTAATTTGTAGTGTATCATTGAAAATACCTTGTAATATATAGTAGTTTATCATTGAAAATACCTTATAATATAACGTAATATGCAGTGTATCATTGAAAATACCTTATAATATAACGTAATATGCAGTGTATCATTGAAAATACCTTAGAATATATGGTAATTCTAGTCTATCAATGAAAATACCTTATAATATAACGTAATATGCAGTGTATCAGTGAAAATACCTTATAATATATCGTAATTTGTAGTGTATCATTGAAAATACCTTATAATATATAGTAGTTTATCATTGAAAATACCTTATAATATAACGTAATCTGCTGTGTATCATTGAAAATACCTTATAATATATCGCAATTTGTAGTGTATCAATGAAAATACCGTATAATATAACGTAATATGCAGTGTATCATTGAAAATACCTTATAATATAACGTAATATGCAGTGTATCATTGAAAATGCCTTATAATATAACGTAATATGCAGTGTATCATTGAAAATACCTTATAATATAACGTAATATGCAGTGTATCATTGAAAATACCTTATAATATAACGTAATATGCAGTGTATCATTGAAAATACCTTATAATATAACGTAATATGCAGTGTATCATTGAAAATACCTCATAATATAACGTAATATGCAGTCTATCATTGAAAATACCTTATAATATAATGTAATATGCAGTCTATCATTGAAAATACCTTATAATATAACGTAATATGCAGTGTATCATTGAAAATACCTTAAAATATAACGTAATATGCAGTGTATCATTGAAAATACCTTATAATATAACGTAATATGCAGTGTATCATTGAAAATACCTTATAATATAACGTAATATGCAATGTATCATTGAAAATACCTTATAATATAACGTAATGTGCAGTGAATCATTGAAAATACATTATAATATAACGTAATATGCAGTGTATCATTGAAAATACCTTATAATATAACGTAATATGCAGTGTATCATTGAAAATACCTTATAATATAACGTAATATGCAGTGTATCATTGAAAATACCTTATAATATAACGTAATATGCAATGTATCATTGAAAATACCTTATAATATAACGTAATATGCAGTGTATCATTGAAAATTCCTTATAATATAACTTAATATGCAGAGTATCATTGGAAATACCTTATAATATGACGTAATATGTAGTGTATCATTGAAAATACCTTATAATATAACGTAATATGCAGTGTATCATTGGAAATACCTTATAATAAAACGTAATATGCAGTGTATCATTGAAAATACCTTATAATAAAACGTAATATGCAGTGTATCATTGAAGATACCTTATAATATATGGTAATTTGTAGTGTATCATTGAAAATACCTAATAATATAACGTAATATGCAGTGTATCATCGAAAATACCTTATAATAAAACGTAATATGCAGTGTATCATTGAAAATACCTTATAATTTAACGTAATATGCAGTGTATCATTGAAAATACCTTATAATATATCGTAATTTGTAGTGTATCATTGAAAATACCTTATAATATATAGTAGTTTATCATTGAAAATACCTTATAATATAACGTAATCTGCTGTGTATCATTGAAAATACCTTATAATATATCGCAATTTGTAGTGTATCAATGAAAATACCGTATAATATAACGTAATATGCAGTGTATCATTGAAAATACCTTATAATATAACGTAATATGCAGTTTATCATTGAAAATACCTTATAATATAACGTAATATGCAGTGTATCATTGAAAATACCTTATAATATAACGTAATATGCAGTGTATCATTGAAAATACCTTATAATATATCGTAATTTGTAGTGTATCATTGAAAATACCTTGTAATATATAGTAGTTTATCATTGAAAATACCTTATAATATAACGTAATATGCAGTGTATCATTGAAAATACCTTATAATATAACGTAATATGCAGTGTATCATTGAAAATACCTTATAATATAACGTAATATGCAGTGTATCATTGAAAATACCTTATAATATAACGTAATATGCAGTGTATCATTGAAAATACCTTATAATATAACGTAATATGCAGTCTATCATTGAAAATACCTTATAATATAACGTAATATGCAGTGTATCATTGAAAATACCTTAGAATATATGGTAATTCTAGTCTATCAATGAAAATACCTTATAATATAACGTAATATGCAGTGTATCAGTGAAAATACCTTATAATATATCGTAATTTGTAGTGTATCATTGAAAATACCTTATAATATATAGTAGTTTATCATTGAAAATACCTTATAATATAACGTAATATGCTGTGTATCATTGAAAATACCTTATAATATATCGTAATATGCAGTGTAACATTGAAAATACCTTATAATATAACGTAATATGCAGTGTATCATTGAAAATACCTTATAATATATCGTAATTTGTAGTGTATCATTGAAAATACCTTATAATATATGGTAATATGCAGTGTATCATTGGAAATACCTTATAATATAACGTAATATGCAGTGTATCATTGAAAATACCTTATAATATAACGTAATATGCAGTGTATCATTGAAAATACCTTATAATATAACGTAATATGCAGTGTATCATTGAAAATACCTTATAATATAACGTAATATGCAGTGTATCAGTGAAAATACCTTATAATATATCGTAATTTGTAGTGTATCATTGAAAATACCTTATAATATATAGTAGTTTATCATTGAAAATACCTTATAATATATAGTAGTTTATCATTGAAAATACCTTATAATATAACGTAATATGCAGTGTATCATTGAAAATACCTTATAATATAACGTAATATGCAGTATATCATTGAAAATACCTTATAATATAACGTAATATGCAGTGTATCATTGAAAATACCTTATAATATAACGTAATATGCAGTGTATCATTGAAAATACCTTATAATATAACGTAATATGCAGTGTATCATTGAAAATACCTTATAATATAACGTAATATGCAGTGTATCATTGAAAATACCTTAGAATATATGGTAATTGTTGTCTATCAATGAAAATACCTTATAATATAACGTAATATGCAGTGTATCAGTGAAAATACCTTATAATATATCGTAATTTGTAGTGTATCATTGAAAATACCTTATAATATATAGTAGTTTATCATTGAAAATACCTTATAATATATAGTAATTTATCATTGAAAATACCTTATAATATAACGTAATATGCTGTGTATCATTGAAAATACCTTATAATATATCGTAATTTGTAGTGTATCAATGAAAATACCTTATAATATAAAGTAATATGCAGTGTATCATTGAAAATACCTTATAATATAACGTAATTTGTAGTGTATCATTGAAAATACCTTATAATATATGGTAATATGCAGTGTATCATTGGAAATACCTTATAATATATCGAAATTTTTTAGTGTATCATTGAAAATACCTTATAATATATGGTAATTTGTAGTGTATCAATGAAAATACCTTATAATATAACGTAATATGCAGTGTATCATTGAAAATACCTTATAATATATCGTAATTTGTAGTGTATCATTGAAAATACCTTGTAATATATAGTAGTTTATCATTGAAAATACCTTATAATATAACGTAATATGCAGTGTATCATTGAAAATACCTTATAATATAACGTAATATGCAGTGTATCATTGAAAATACCTTAGAATATATGGTAATTCTAGTCTATCAATGAAAATACCTTATAATATAACGTAATATGCAGTGTATCAGTGAAAATACCTTATAATATATCGTAATTTGTAGTGTATCATTGAAAATACCTTATAATATATAGTAGTTTATCATTGAAAATACCTTATAATATAACGTAATCTGCTGTGTATCATTGAAAATACCTTATAATATATCGCAATTTGTAGTGTATCAATGAAAATACCGTATAATATAACGTAATATGCAGTGTATCATTGAAAATACCTTATAATATAACGTAATATGCAGTGTATCATTGAAAATGCCTTATAATATAACGTAATATGCAGTGTATCATTGAAAATACCTTATAATATAACGTAATATGCAGTGTATCATTGAAAATACCTTATAATATAACGTAATATGCAGTGTATCATTGAAAATACCTTATAATATAACGTAATATGCAGTGTATCATTGAAAATACCTCATAATATAACGTAATATGCAGTCTATCATTGAAAATACCTTATAATATAATGTAATATGCAGTCTATCATTGAAAATACCTTATAATATAACGTAATATGCAGTGTATCATTGAAAATACCTTAAAATATAACGTAATATGCGGTGTATCATTGAAAATACCTTATAATATAACGTAATATGCAGTGTATCATTGAAAATACCTTATAATATAACGTAATATGCAATGTATCATTGAAAATACCTTATAATATAACGTAATGTGCAGTGAATCATTGAAAATACATTATAATATAACGTAATATGCGGTGTATCATTGAAAATACCTTATAATATAACGTAATATGCAGTGTATCATTGAAAATACCTTATAATATAACGTAATATGCAGTGTATCATTGAAAATACCTTATAATATAACGTAATATGCAATGTATCATTGAAAATACCTTATAATATAACGTAATATGCAGTGTATCATTGAAAATTCCTTATAATATAACTTAATATGCAGAGTATCATTGGAAATACCTTATAATATGACGTAATATGTAATGTATCATTGAAAATACCTTATAATATAACGTAATATGCAGTGTATCATTGGAAATACCTTATAATAAAACGTAATATGCAGTGTATCATTGAAAATACCTTATAATAAAACGTAATATGCAGTGTATCATTGAAGATACCTTATAATATATGGTAATTTGTAGTGTATCATTGAAAATACCTAATAATATAACGTAATATGCAGTGTATCATCGAAAATACCTTATAATAAAACGTAATATGCAGTGTATCATTGAAAATACCTTATAATTTAACGTAATATGCAGTGTATCATTGAAAATACCTTATAATATATCGTAATTTGTAGTGTATCATTGAAAATACCTTATAATATATAGTAGTTTATCATTGAAAATACCTTATAATATAACGTAATCTGCTGTGTATCATTGAAAATACCTTATAATATATCGCAATTTGTAGTGTATCAATGAAAATACCGTATAATATAACGTAATATGCAGTGTATCATTGAAAATACCTTATAATATAACGTAATATGCAGTTTATCATTGAAAATACCTTATAATATAACGTAATATGCAGTGTATCATTGAAAATACCTTATAATATAACGTAATATGCAGTGTATCATTGAAAATACCTTATAATATATCGTAATTTGTAGTGTATCATTGAAAATACCTTGTAATATATAGTAGTTTATCATTGAAAATACCTTATAATATAACGTAATATGCAGTGTATCATTGAAAATACCTTATAATATAACGTAATATGCAGTGTATCATTGAAAATACCTTATAATATAACGTAATATGCAGTGTATCATTGAAAATACCTTATAATATAACGTAATATGCAGTGTATCATTGAAAATACCTTATAATATAACGTAATATGCAGTCTATCATTGAAAATACCTTATAATATAACGTAATATGCAGTGTATCATTGAAAATACCTTAGAATATATGGTAATTCTAGTCTATCAATGAAAATACCTTATAATATAACGTAATATGCAGTGTATCAGTGAAAATACCTTATAATATATCGTAATTTGTAGTGTATCATTGAAAATACCTTATAATATATAGTAGTTTATCATTGAAAATACCTTATAATATAACGTAATATGCTGTGTATCATTGAAAATACCTTATAATATATCGTAATTTGTAGTGTATCAATGAAAATACCTTATAATATAAAGTAATATGCAGTGTATCATTGAAAATACCTTATAATATATCGTAATTTGTAGTGTATCATTGAAAATACCTTATAATATATGGTAATATGCAGTGTATCATTGGAAATACCTTATAATATAACGTAATATGCAGTGTATCATTGAAAATACCTTATAATATAACGTAATATGCAGTGTATCATTGAAAATACCTTATAATATAACGTAATATGCAGTGTATCATTGAAAATACCTTATAATATAACGTAATATGCAGTGTATCAGTGAAAATACCTTATAATATATCGTAATTTGTAGTGTATCATTGAAAATACCTTATAATATATAGTAGTTTATCATTGAAAATACCTTATAATATATAGTAGTTTATCATTGAAAATACCTTATAATATAACGTAATATGCTGTGTATCATTGAAAATACCTTATAATATATCGTAATTTGTAGTGTATCAATGAAAATACCTTATAATATAAAGTAATATGCAGTGTATCATTGAAAATACCTTATAATATATCGTAATTTGTAGTGTATCATTGAAAATACCTTATAATATATGGTAATATGCAGTGTATCATTGGAAATACCTTATAATATATCGAAATTTTTTAGTGTATCATTGAAAATACCTTATAATATATGGGAATTTGTAGTGTATCAATGAAAATACCTTATAATATAACGTAATATGCAGTGTATCATTGAAAATACCTTATAATATATCGTAATTTGTAGTGTATCATTGAAAATACCTTGTAATATATAGTAGTTTATCATTGAAAATACCTTATAATATAACGTAATATGCAGTGTATCATTGAAAATACCTTATAATATAACGTAATATGCAGTGTATCATTGAAAATACCTTATAATATAACGTAATATGCAGTGTATCATTGAAAATACCTTATAATATAACGTAATATGCAGTGTATCATTGAAAATACCTTATAATATAACGTAATATGCAGTGTATCATTGAAAATACCTTATAATATAACGTAATATGCAGTGTATCATTGAAAATACCTTATAATATAACGTAATATGCAGTGTATCATTGAAAATACCTTATAATATAACGTAATATGCAGTGTATCATTGAAAATACCTTATAATATAACGTAATATGCAGTGTATCATTGAAAATACCTTATAATATAACGTAATATGCAGTGTATCATTGAAAATACCTTAGAATATATGGTAATTCTAGTCTATCAATGAAAATACCTTATAATATAACGTAATATGCAGTGTATCAGTGAAAATACCTTATAATATATCGTAATTTGTAGTGTATCATTGAAAATACCTTATAATATATAGTAGTTTATCATTGAAAATACCTTATAATATAACGTAATCTGCTGTGTATCATTGAAAATACCTTATAATATATAGTAGTTTATCATTGAAAATACCTTATAATATAACGTAATATGCTGTGTATCATTGAAAATACATTATAATATATCGTAATTTGTAGTGTATCATTGAAAATACCTTATAATATATAGTAGTTTATCATTGAAAATACCTTATAATATAACGTAATCTGCTGTGTATCATTGAAAATACCTTATAATATATCGCAATTTGTAGTGTATCAATGAAAATACCGTATAATATAACGTAATATGCAGTGTATCATTGAAAATACCTTATAATATAACGTAATATGCAGTGTATCATTGAAAATACCTTATAATATAACGTAATATGCAGTGTATCATTGAAAATACCTTATAATATAACGTAATATGCAGTGTATCATTGAAAATACCTTATAATATAACGTAATATGCAGTGTATCATTGAAAATACCTTATAATATAACGTAATATGCAGTGTATCATTGAAAATACCTTATAATATAACGTAATATGCAGTGTATCATTGAAAATACCTTATAATATAACGTAATATGCAGTGTATCATTGAAAATACCTTAGAATATATGGTAATTCTAGTCTATCAATGAAAATACCTTATAATATAACGTAATATGCAGTGTATCAGTGAAAATACCTTATAATATATCGTAATTTGTAGTGTATCATTGAAAATACCTTATAATATATAGTAGTTTATCATTGAAAATACCTTATAATATAACGTAATCTGCTGTGTATCATTGAAAATACCTTATAATATATAGTAGTTTATCATTGAAAATACCTTATAATATAACGTAATATGCTGTGTATCATTGAAAATACATTATAATATATCGTAATTTGTAGTGTATCATTGAAAATACCTTATAATATATGGTAATATGCAGTGTATCATTGGAAATACCTTATAATATATCGAAATTTTTTAGTGTATCATTGAAAATACCTTATAATATATGGGAATTTGTAGTGTATCAATGAAAATACCTTATAATATAACGTAATATGCAGTGTATCATTGAAAATACCTTATAATATATCGTAATTTGTAGTGTATCATTGAAAATACCTTATAATATATAGTAGTTTATCATTGAAAATACCTTATAATATAACGTAATATGCAGTGTATCATTGAAAATACCTTATAATATAACGTAATATGCAGTGTATCATTGAAAATACCTTATAATATAACGTAATATGCAGTGTATCATTGAAAATACCTTATAATATAACGTAATATGCAGTGTATCATTGAAAATACCTTATAATATAACGTAATATGCAGTGTATCATTGAAAATACCTTATAATATAACGTAATATGCAGTGTATCATTGAAAATACCTTATAATATAACGTAATATGCAGTGTATCATTGAAAATACCTTATAATATAACGTAATATGCAGTGTATCATTGAAAATACCTTATAATATAACGTAATATGCAGTGTATCATTGAAAATACCTTATAATATAACGTAATATGCAGTGTATCATTGAAAATACCTTAGAATATATGGTAATTCTAGTCTATCAATGAAAATACCTTATAATATAACGTAATATGCAGTGTATCAGTGAAAATACCTTATAATATATCGTAATTTGTAGTGTATCATTGAAAATACCTTATAATATATAGTAGTTTATCATTGAAAATACCTTATAATATAACGTAATCTGCTGTGTATCATTGAAAATACCTTATAATATATAGTAGTTTATCATTGAAAATACCTTATAATATAACGTAATATGCTGTGTATCATTGAAAATACATTATAATATATCGTAATTTGTAGTGTATCATTGAAAATACCTTATAATATATAGTAGTTTATCATTGAAAATACCTTATAATATAACGTAATCTGCTGTGTATCATTGAAAATACCTTATAATATATCGCAATTTGTAGTGTATCAATGAAAATACCGTATAATATAACGTAATATGCAGTGTATCATTGAAAATACCTTATAATATAACGTAATATGCAGTGTATCATTGAAAATACCTTATAATATAACGTAATATGCAGTGTATCATTGAAAATACCTTATAATATAACGTAATATGCAGTGTATCATTGAAAATACCTTATAATATAACGTAATATGCAGTGTATCATTGAAAATACCTTATAATATAACGTAATATGCAGTGTATCATTGAAAATACCTTATAATATAACGTAATATGCAGTGTATCATTGAAAATACCTTATAATATAACGTAATATGCAGTGTATCATTGAAAATACCTTAGAATATATGGTAATTCTAGTCTATCAATGAAAATACCTTATAATATAACGTAATATGCAGTGTATCAGTGAAAATACCTTATAATATATCGTAATTTGTAGTGTATCATTGAAAATACCTTATAATATATAGTAGTTTATCATTGAAAATACCTTATAATATAACGTAATCTGCTGTGTATCATTGAAAATACCTTATAATATATAGTAGTTTATCATTGAAAATACCTTATAATATAACGTAATATGCTGTGTATCATTGAAAATACATTATAATATATCGTAATTTGTAGTGTATCATTGAAAATACCTTATAATATATAGTAGTTTATCATTGAAAATACCTTATAATATAACGTAATCTGCTGTGTATCATTGAAAATACCTTATAATATATCGCAATTTGTAGTGTATCAATGAAAATACCGTATAATATAACGTAATATGCAGTGTATCATTGAAAATACCTTATAATATAACGTAATATGCAGTGTATCATTGAAAATACCTTATAATATAACGTAATATGCAGTGTATCATTGAAAATACCTTATAATATAACGTAATATGCAGTGTATCATTGAAAATACCTTATAATATAACGTAATATGCAGTGTATCATTGAAAATACCTTATAATATAACGTAATATGCAATGTATCATTGGAAATACCTTAGAATATATGGTAATTCTAGGCTATCAATGAAAATACCTTATAATATAACGTAATATGCAGTGTATCATTGAAAATTCCTTATAATATAACTTAATATGCAGAGTATCATTGGAAATACCTTATAATATGACGTAATATGTAGTGTATCATTGAAAATACCTTATAATATAACGTAATATGCAGTGTATCATTGGAAATACCTTATAATAAAACGTAATATGCAGTGTATCATTGAAAATACCTTATAATAAAACGTAATATGCAGTGTATCATTGAAGATACCTTATAATATATGGTAATTTGTAGTGTATCATTGAAAATACCTAATAATATAACGTAATATGCAGTGTATCATCGAAAATACCTTATAATAAAACGTAATATGCAGTGTATCATTGAATATACCTTATAATTTAACGTAATATGCAGTGTATCATTGAAAATACCTTATAATATTTCGTAATATGCAGTGTATCATTGAATATACCTTATAATATAACGTAATATGCAGTGTATCATTGAAAATACCTTATAATATAACGTAGTATGCAGTCTATCATGAAAAATACCTTATAAAATAATGTAATATGCAGTGTATCATTGAAAATACCTTATAATATATAGTAGTTTATCATTGAAAATACCTTATAATATAACGTAATATTCTGTGTATCATTGAAAATACCTTATAATATAACGTAATATGCAGTGTATCATTGAAAATACCTTAGAATATATGGTAATTCTAGTCTATCAATGAAAATACCTTATAATATAACGTAATATGCAGTGTATCAGTGAAAATACCTTATAATATATCGTAATTTGTAGTGTATCATTGAAAATACCTTATAATATATAGTAGTTTATCATTGAAAATACCTTATAATATAACGTAATCTGCTGTGTATCATTGAAAATACCTTATAATATATAGTAGTTTATCATTGAAAATACCTTATAATATAACTTAATATGCTGTGTATCATTGAAAATACATTATAATATATCGTAATTTGTAGTGTATCATTGAAAATACCTTATAATATATAGTAGTTTATCATTGAAAATACCTTATAATATAACGTAATCTGCTGTGTATCATTGAAAATTCCTTATAATATAACGTAATATGCAGTGTATCATTGAAAATACCTTATAATATAACGTAATATGCAGTGTATCATTGAAAATACCTTATAATATAACGTAATATGCAGTGTATCATTGAAAATACCTTATAATATAACGTAATATGCAGTGTATCATTGAAAATACCTTATAATATAACGTAATATGCAGTGTATCATTGAAAATACCTTATAATATAACGTAATATGCAGTGTATCATTGAAAATACCTTATAATATAACGTAATATGCAGTGTATCATTGAAAATACCTTATAATATAACGTAATATGCAGTGTATCATTGAAAATACCTTAGAATATATGGTAATTCTAGTCTATCAATGAAAATACCTTATAATATAACGTAATATGCAGTGTATCAGTGAAAATACCTTATAATATATCGTAATTTGTAGTGTATCATTGAAAATACCTTATAATATATAGTAGTTTATCATTGAAAATACCTTATAATATAACGTAATCTGCTGTGTATCATTGAAAATACCTTATAATATATAGTAGTTTATCATTGAAAATACCTTATAATATAACGTAATATGCTGTGTATCATTGAAAATACATTATAATATATCGTAATTTGTAGTGTATCATTGAAAATACCTTATAATATATAGTAGTTTATCATTGAAAATACCTTATAATATAACGTAATCTGCTGTGTATCATTGAAAATACCTTATAATATATCGCAATTTGTAGTGTATCAATGAAAATACCGTATAATATAACGTAATATGCAGTGTATCATTGAAAATACCTTATAATATAACGTAATATGCAGTGTATCATTGAAAATACCTTATAATATAACGTAATATGCAGTGTATCATTGAAAATACCTTATAATATAACGTAATATGCAGTGTATCATTGAAAATACCTTATAATATAACGTAATATGCAGTGTATCATTGAAAATACCTTATAATATAACGTAATATGCAGTGTATCATTGAAAATACCTTATAATATAACGTAATATGCAGTGTATCATTGAAAATACCTTATAATATAACGTAATATGCAGTGTATCATTGAAAATACCTTAGAATATATGGTAATTCTAGTCTATCAATGAAAATACCTTATAATATAACGTAATATGCAGTGTATCAGTGAAAATACCTTATAATATATCGTAATTTGTAGTGTATCATTGAAAATACCTTATAATATATAGTAGTTTATCATTGAAAATACCTTATAATATAACGTAATCTGCTGTGTATCATTGAAAATACCTTATAATATATAGTAGTTTATCATTGAAAATACCTTATAATATAACGTAATATGCTGTGTATCATTGAAAATACATTATAATATATCGTAATTTGTAGTGTATCATTGAAAATACCTTATAATATATAGTAGTTTATCATTGAAAATACCTTATAATATAACGTAATCTGCTGTGTATCATTGAAAATACCTTATAATATATCGCAATTTGTAGTGTATCAATGAAAATACCGTATAATATAACGTAATATGCAGTGTATCATTGAAAATACCTTATAATATAACGTAATATGCAGTGTATCATTGAAAATACCTTATAATATAACGTAATATGCAGTGTATCATTGAAAATACCTTATAATATAACGTAATATGCAGTGTATCATTGAAAATACCTTATAATATAACGTAATATGCAGTGTATCATTGAAAATACCTTATAATATAACGTAATATGCAATGTATCATTGGAAATACCTTAGAATATATGGTAATTCTAGGCTATCAATGAAAATACCTTATAATATAACGTAATATGCAGTGTATCATTGAAAATTCCTTATAATATAACTTAATATGCAGAGTATCATTGGAAATACCTTATAATATGACGTAATATGTAGTGTATCATTGAAAATACCTTATAATATAACGTAATATGCAGTGTATCATTGGAAATACCTTATAATAAAACGTAATATGCAGTGTATCATTGAAAATACCTTATAATAAAACGTAATATGCAGTGTATCATTGAAGATACCTTATAATATATGGTAATTTGTAGTGTATCATTGAAAATACCTAATAATATAACGTAATATGCAGTGTATCATCGAAAATACCTTATAATAAAACGTAATATGCAGTGTATCATTGAATATACCTTATAATTTAACGTAATATGCAGTGTATCATTGAAAATACCTTATAATATTTCGTAATATGCAGTGTATCATTGAAAATACCTTATAATATAACGTAATATGCAGTGTATCATTGAAAATACCTTATAATATAACGTAGTATGCAGTCTATCATGAAAAATACCTTATAAAATAATGTAATATGCAGTGTATCATTGAAAATACCTTATAATATATAGTAGTTTATCATTGAAAATACCTTATAATATAACGTAATATTCTGTGTATCATTGAAAATTCCTTATAATATAACGTAATATGCAGTGTATCATTGAAAATACCTTATAATATAACGTAATATGCAGTGTATCATTGAAAATACCTTATAATATAACGTAATATGCAGTGTATCAGTGAAAATACCTTATAATATATCGTAATTTGTAGTGTATCATTGAAAATACCTTATAATATATAGTAGTTTATCATTGAAAATACCTTATAATATATAGTAGTTTATCATTGAAAATACCTTATAATATAACGTAATATGCTGTGTATCATTGAAAATACCTTATAATATATCGTAATTTGTAGTGTATCAATGAAAATACCTTATAATATAAAGTAATATGCAGTGTATCATTGAAAATACCTTATAATATATCGTAATTTGTAGTGTATCATTGAAAATACCTTATAATATAACGTAATATGCAGTGTATCATTGAAAATACCTTAGAATATATGGTAATTCTAGTCTATCAATGAAAATACCTTATAATATAACGTAATATGCAGTGTATCAGTGAAAATACCTTATAATATATCGTAATTTGTAGTGTATCATTGAAAATACCTTATAATATATAGTAGTTTATCATTGAAAATACCTTATAATATAACGTAATCTGCTGTGTATCATTGAAAATACCTTATAATATATAGTAGTTTATCATTGAAAATACCTTATAATATAACGTAATATGCTGTGTATCATTGAAAATACCTTATAATATATCGCAATTTGTAGTGTATCATTGAAAATACCTTATAATATATAGTAGTTTATCATTGAAAATACCTTATAATATAACGTAATCTGCTGTGTATCATTGAAAATACCTTATAATATATCGCAATTTGTAGTGTATCAATGAAAATACCGTATAATATAACGTAATATGCAGTGTATCATTGAAAATACCTTATAATATAACGTAATATGCAGTGTATCATTGAAAATACCTTATAATATAACGTAATATGCAGTGTATCATTGAAAATACCTTATAATATAACGTAATATGCAGTGTATCATTGAAAATACCTTATAATATAACGTAATATGCAGTGTATCATTGAAAATACCTTATAATATAACGTAATATGCAATGTATCATTGGAAATACCTTAGAATATATGGTAATTCTAGGCTATCAATGAAAATACCTTATAATATAACGTAATATGCAGTGTATCATTGAAAATTCCTTATAATATAACTTAATATGCAGAGTATCATTGGAAATACCTTATAATATGACGTAATATGTAGTGTATCATTGAAAATACCTTATAATATAACGTAATATGCAGTGTATCATTGGAAATACCTTATAATAAAACGTAATATGCAGTGTATCATTGAAAATACCTTATAATAAAACGTAATATGCAGTGTATCATTGAAGATACCTTATAATATATGGTAATTTGTAGTGTATCATTGAAAATACCTAATAATATAACGTAATATGCAGTGTATCATCGAAAATACCTTATAATAAAACGTAATATGCAGTGTATCATTGAATATACCTTATAATTTAACGTAATATGCAGTGTATCATTGAAAATACCTTATAATATTTCGTAATATGCAGTGTATCATTGAATATACCTTATAATATAACGTAATATGCAGTGTATCATTGAAAATACCTTATAATATAACGTAGTATGCAGTCTATCATGAAAAATACCTTATAAAATAATGTAATATGCAGTGTATCATTGAAAATACCTTATAATATATAGTAGTTTATCATTGAAAATACCTTATAATATAACGTAATATTCTGTGTATCATTGAAAATTCCTTATAATATAACGTAATATGCAGTGTATCATTGAAAATACCTTATAATATAACGTAATATGCAGTGTATCATTGGAAATACCTTATAATATAACGTAATATGCAGTGTATCAGTGAAAATACCTTATAATATATCGTAATTTGTAGTGTATCATTGAAAATACC
The DNA here is from genome assembly GCA_916610255.1 of Lasioglossum lativentre. NCBI lineage: Eukaryota > Metazoa > Arthropoda > Insecta > Hymenoptera > Halictidae > Lasioglossum > Lasioglossum lativentre. The sequence continues at coordinate 71,803 of CAKAJI010001080.1, forward strand.
TTATAATATATAGTAGTTTATCATTGAAAATACCTTATAATATATAGTAGTTTATCATTGAAAATACCTTATAATATAACGTAATATGCTGTGTATCATTGAAAATACCTTATAATATATGGTAATTTGTAGTGTATCAATGAAAATACCTTATAATATAACGTAATATGCAGTGTATCATTGAAAATACCTTATAATATATCGTAATTCTAGTCTATCAATGAAAATACCTTATAATATAACGTAATATGCAGTGTATCAGTGAAAATACCTTATAATATATCGTAATTTGTAGTGTATCATTGAAAATACCTTATAATATATAGTAGTTTATCATTGAAAATACCTTATAATATAACGTAATCTGCTGTGTATCATTGAAAATACCTTATAATATATAGTAGTTTATCATTGAAAATACCTTATAATATAACGTAATATGCTGTGTATCATTGAAAATACATTATAATATATCGTAATTTGTAGTGTATCATTGAAAATACCTTATAATATATAGTAGTTTATCATTGAAAATACCTTATAATATAACGTAATCTGCTGTGTATCATTGAAAATACCTTATAATATATCGCAATTTGTAGTGTATCAATGAAAATACCGTATAATATAACGTAATATGCAGTGTATCATTGAAAATACCTTATAATATAACGTAATATGCAGTGTATCATTGAAAATACCTTATAATATAACGTAATATGCAGTGTATCATTGAAAATACCTTATAATATAACGTAATATGCAGTGTATCATTGAAAATACCTTATAATATAACGTAATATGCAGTGTATCATTGAAAATACCTTATAATATAACGTAATATGCAATGTATCATTGGAAATACCTTAGAATATATGGTAATTCTAGGCTATCAATGAAAATACCTTATAATATAACGTAATATGCAGTGTATCATTGAAAATTCCTTATAATATAACTTAATATGCAGAGTATCATTGGAAATACCTTATAATATGACGTAATATGTAGTGTATCATTGAAAATACCTTATAATATAACGTAATATGCAGTGTATCATTGGAAATACCTTATAATAAAACGTAATATGCAGTGTATCATTGAAAATACCTTATAATAAAACGTAATATGCAGTGTATCATTGAAGATACCTTATAATATATGGTAATTTGTAGTGTATCATTGAAAATACCTAATAATATAACGTAATATGCAGTGTATCATCGAAAATACCTTATAATAAAACGTAATATGCAGTGTATCATTGAATATACCTTATAATTTAACGTAATATGCAGTGTATCATTGAAAATACCTTATAATATTTCGTAATATGCAGTGTATCATTGAATATACCTTATAATATAACGTAATATGCAGTGTATCATTGAAAATACCTTATAATATAACGTAGTATGCAGTCTATCATGAAAAATACCTTATAAAATAATGTAATATGCAGTGTATCATTGAAAATACCTTATAATATATAGTAGTTTATCATTGAAAATACCTTATAATATAACGTAATATTCTGTGTATCATTGAAAATTCCTTATAATATAACGTAATATGCAGTGTATCATTGAAAATACCTTATAATATAACGTAATATGCAGTGTATCATTGAAAATACCTTATAATATAACGTAATATGCAGTGTATCAGTGAAAATACCTTATAATATATCGTAATTTGTAGTGTATCATTGAAAATACCTTATAATATATAGTAGTTTATCATTGAAAATACCTTATAATATATAGTAGTTTATCATTGAAAATACCTTATAATATAACGTAATATGCTGTGTATCATTGAAAATACCTTATAATATATCGTAATTTGTAGTGTATCAATGAAAATACCTTATAATATAACGTAATATGCAGTGTATCATTGAAAATACCTTATAATATATCGTAATTCTAGTCTATCAATGAAAATACCTTATAATATAACGTAATATGCAGTGTATCAGTGAAAATACCTTATAATATATCGTAATTTGTAGTGTATCATTGAAAATACCTTATAATATATAGTAGTTTATCATTGAAAATACCTTATAATATAACGTAATCTGCTGTGTATCATTGAAAATACCTTATAATATATAGTAGTTTATCATTGAAAATACCTTATAATATAACGTAATATGCTGTGTATCATTGAAAATACCTTATAATATATCGTAATTTGTAGTGTATCAATGAAAATACCTTATAATATAAAGTAATATGCAGTGTATCATTGAAAATACCTTATAATATATCGTAATTTGTAGTGTATCATTGAAAATACCTTATAATATATGGTAATATGCAGTGTATCATTGGAAATACCTTATAATATATCGAAATTTTTTAGTGTATCATTGAAAATACCTTATAATATATGGTAATTTGTAGTGTATCAATGAAAATACCTTATAATATAACGTAATATGCAGTGTATCATTGAAAATACCTTATAATATATCGTAATTTGTAGTGTATCATTGAAAATACCTTGTAATATATAGTAGTTTATCATTGAAAATACCTTATAATATAACGTAATATGCAGTGTATCATTGAAAATACCTTATAATATAACGTAATATGCAGTGTATCATTGAAAATACCTTATAATATAACGTAATATGCAGTGTATCATTGAAAATACCTTATAATATAACGTAATATGCAGTGTATCATTGAAAATACCTTATAATATAACGTAATATGCAGTGTATCATTGAAAATACCTTATAATATAACGTAATATGCAGTGTATCATTGAAAATACCTTATAATATAACGTAATATGCAGTGTATCATTGAAAATACCTTATAATATATAGTAGTTTATCATTGAAAATACCTTATAATATAACGTAATATTCTGTGTATCATTGAAAATACCTTATAATATAACGTAATATGCAGTGTATCATTGAAAATACCTTATAATATATCGTAATTTGTAGTGTATCATTGAAAATACCTTGTAATATATAGTAGTTTATCATTGAAAATACCTTATAATATAACGTAATATGCAGTGTATCATTGAAAATACCTTATAATATAACGTAATATGCAGTGTATCATTGAAAATACCTTATAATATAACGTAATATGCAGTGTATCATTGAAAATACCTTATAATATAACGTAATATGCAGTGTATCATTGAAAATACCTTATAATATAACGTAATATGCAGTGTATCATTGAAAATACCTTATAATATAACGTAATATGCAGTGTATCATTGAAGATACCTTATAATATATGGTAATTTGTAGTGTATCATTGAAAATACCTAATAATATAACGTAATATGCAGTGTATCATCGAAAATACCTTATAATAAAACGTAATATGCAGTGTATCATTGAAAATACCTTGTAATATATAGTAGTTTATCATTGAAAATACCTTATAATATAACGTAATATTCTGTGTATCATTGAAAATACCTTATAATATAACGTAATATGCAGTGTATCATTGAAAATACCTTATAATATAACGTAATATGCAGTGTATCATTGAAAATACCTTATAATATAAAGTAATATGCAGTGTATCATTGAAAATACCTTATAATATATGGTAATTTGTAGTGTATCAATGAAAATACCTTATAATATAACGTAATATGCAGTGTATCATTGAAAATACCTTATAATATATCGTAATTTGTAGTGTATCATTGAAAATACCTTGTAATATATAGTAGTTTATCATTGAAAATACCTTATAATATAACGTAATATGCAGTGTATCATTGAAAATACCTTATAATATAACGTAATATGCAGTGTATCATTGAAAATACCTTATAATATAACGTAATATGCAGTGTATCATTGAAAATACCTTATAATATAACGTAATATGCAGTGTATCATTGAAAATACCTTATAATATAACGTAATATGCAGTGTATCATTGAAAATACCTTATAATATAAAGTAATATGCAGTGTATCATTGAAGATACCTTATAATATATGGTAATTTGTAGTGTATCATTGAAAATACCTAATAATATAACGTAATATGCAGTGTATCATCGAAAATACCTTATAATAAAACGTAATATGCAGTGTATCATTGAAAATACCTTATAATATAACGTAATATGCAATGTATCATTGGAAATACCTTAGAATATATGGTAATTCTAGGCTATCAATGAAAATACCTTATAATATAACGTAATATGCAGTGTATCATTGAAAATTCCTTATAATATAACTTAATATGCAGAGTATCATTGGAAATACCTTATAATATGACGTAATATGTATTGTATCATTGAAAATACCTTATAATATAACGTAATATGCAGTGTATCATTGGAAATACCTTATAATAAAACGTAATATGCAGTGTATCATTGAAAATACCTTATAATAAAACGTAATATGCAGTGTATCATTGAAGATACCTTATAATATATGGTAATTTGTAGTGTATCATTGAAAATACCTAATAATATAACGTAATATGCAGTGTATCATCGAAAATACCTTATAATAAAACGTAATATGCAGTGTATCATTGAAAATACCTTATAATTTAACGTAATATGCGGTGTATCATTGAAAATACCTTATAATATATCGTAATTTGTAGTGTATCATTGAAAATACCTTATAATATATGGTAATTTGTAGTGCATCAATGAAAATACCTTATAATATAACGTAATATGCAGTGTATCATTGAAAATACCTTATAATATAACGTAATATGCAGTGTATCATTGAAAATACCTTAGAATATATGGTAATTGTAGTCTATCAATGAAAATACCTTATAATATAACGTAATATGCAGTGTGTCAGTGAAAATACCTTATAATATATCGTAATTTGTAGTGTATCATTGAAAATACCTTATAATATATAGTAGTTTATCATTGAAAATACCTTATAATATATAGTAGTTTATCATTGAAAATACCTTATAATATAACGTAATATGCAGTGTATCAGTGAAAATACCTTATAATATATCGTAATTTGTAGTGTATCATTGAAAATACCTTATAATATATAGTAGTTTATCATTGAAAATACCTTATAATATATAGTAGTTTATCATTGAAAATACCTTATGATATAACGTAATCTGCTGTGTATCATTGAAAATACCTTATAATAAAACGTAATATGCAGTGTATCATTGAAAATACCTTACAATATATCGTAATTTGTAGTGTATCATTGAAAATACCTTATAATATATGGTAATTTGTAGTGTATCATTGAAAATACCTTATAATATATGGTAATTTGTAGTGCATCAATGAAAATACCTTATAATATATCGTAATTTGTAGTGTATCATTGAAAATACCTTGTAATATATAGTAGTTTATCATTGAAAATACCTTATAATATAACGTAATATGCAGTGTATCATTGAAAATACCTTATAATATAACGTAATATGCAGTGTATCATTGAAAATACCTTATAATATAACGTAATATGCAGTGTATCATTGAAAATACCTTATAATATATAGTAGTTTATCATTGAAAATACCTTATAATATAACGTAATCTGCTGTGTATCATTGAAAATACCTTATAATATATCGCAATTTGTAGTGTATCAATGAAAATACCGTATAATATAACGTAATATGCAGTGTATCATTGAAAATACCTTATAATATAACGTAATATGCAGTGTATCATTGAAAATACCTTATAATATAACGTAATATGCAGTGTATCATTGAAAATACCTTATAATATAACGTAATATGCAATGTATCATTGGAAATACCTTAGAATATATGGTAATTCTAGGCTATCAATGAAAATACCTTATAATATAACGTAATATGCAGTGTATCATTGAAAATTCCTTATAATATAACTTAATATGCAGAGTATCATTGGAAATACCTTATAATATGACGTAATATGTAGTGTATCATTGAAAATACCTTATAATATAACGTAATATGCAGTGTATCATTGGAAATACCTTATAATAAAACGTAATATGCAGTGTATCATTGAAAATACCTTATAATAAAACGTAATATGCAGTGTATCATTGAAGATACCTTATAATATATGGTAATTTGTAGTGTATCATTGAAAATACCTAATAATATAACGTAATATGCAGTGTATCATCGAAAATACCTTATAATAAAACGTAATATTTAGTGTATCATTGAAAATACCTTATAATATAACGTAATATGCAGTGTATCATTGAAAATACCTTATAATATAACGTAATATGCAGTGTATCATTGAAAATACCTTATAATATAACGTAATATGCAGTGTATCATTGAAAATACCTTATAATATAACGTAATATGCAGTGTATCATTGAAAATACCTTATAATATAACGTAATATGCAGTGTATCATTGAAAATACCTTATAATATAAAGTAATATGCAGTGTATCATTGAAGATACCTTATAATATATGGTAATTTGTAGTGTATCATTGAAAATACCTAATAATATAACGTAATATGCAGTGTATCATCGAAAATACCTTATAATAAAACGTAATATGCAGTGTATCATTGAAAATACCTTATAATATAACGTAATATGCAATGTATCATTGGAAATACCTTAGAATATATGGTAATTCTAGGCTATCAATGAAAATACCTTATAATATAACGTAATATGCAGTGTATCATTGAAAATTCCTTATAATATAAATTAATATGCAGAGTATCATTGGAAATACCTTATAATATGACGTAATATGTAGTGTATCATTGAAAATACCTTATAATATAACGTAATATGCAGTGTATCATTGGAAATACCTTATAATAAAACGTAATATGCAGTGTATCATTGAAAATACCTTATAATAAAACGTAATATGCAGTGTATCATTGAAGATACCTTATAATATATGGTAATTTGTAGTGTATCATTGAAAATACCTTATAATATAACGTAATATGCAGTGTATCATCGAAAATACCTTATAATAAAACGTAATATGCAGTGTATCATTGAAAATACCTTATAATTTAACGTAATATGCAGTGTATCATTGAAAATACCTTAGAATATATGGTAATTCTAGTCTATCAATGAAAATACCTTATAATATAACGTAATATGCAGTGTATCATTGAAAATACCTTATAATATAACGTAATATGCAGTGTATCATTGAAAATACCTTATAATATAACGTAATATGCAGTGTATCATTGAAAATACCTTATAATATAACGTAATATGCAGTGTATCATTGAAAATACCTTATAATATAACGTAATATGCAGTGTATCATTGAAAATACCTTATAATATAACGTAATATGCAGTGTATCATTGAAAATACCTTATAATATAAAGTAATATGCAGTGTATCATTGAAGATACCTTATAATATATGGTAATTTGTAGTGTATCATTGAAAATACCTAATAATATAACGTAATATGCAGTGTATCATCGAAAATACCTTATAATAAAACGTAATATGCAGTGTATCATTGAAAATACCTTATAATATAACGTAATATGCAATGTATCATTGGAAATACCTTAGAGTATATGGTAATTCTAGGCTATCAATGAAAATACCTTATAATATAACGTAATATGCAGTGTATCATTGAAAATTCCTTATAATATAACTTAATATGCAGAGTATCATTGGAAATACCTTATAATATGACGTAATATGCAGTGTATCATTGAAGATACCTTATAATATATGGTAATTTGTAGTGTATCATTGAAAATACCTAATAATATAACGTAATATGCAGTGTATCATCGAAAATACCTTATAATAAAACGTAATATTTAGTGTATCATTGAAAATACCTTATAATTTAACGTAATATGCAGTGTATCATTGAAAATACCTTAGAATATATGGTAATTCTAGTCTATCAATGAAAATACCTTATAATATAACGTAATATGCAGTGTATCATTGAAAATACCTTATAATATAACGTAATATGCAGTGTATCATTGAAAATACCTTATAATATAACGTAATATGCAGTGTATCATTGAAAATACCTTATAATATATAGTAGTTTATCATTGAAAATACCTTATAATATAACGTAATATTCTGTGTATCATTGAAAATTCCTTATAATATAACGTAATATGCAGTGTATCATTGAAAATACCTTATAATATAACGTAATATGCAGTGTATCATTGAAAATACCTTATAATATAACGTAATATGCAGTGTATCATTGAAAATACCTTATAATATAACGTAATATGCAGTGTATCATTGAAAATACCTAATAATATAACGTAATATGCAGTGTATCATCGAAAATACCTTATAATAAAACGTAATATTTAGTGTATCATTGAAAATACCTTATAATTTAACGTAATATGCAGTGTATCATTGAAAATACCTTAGAATATATGGTAATTCTAGTCTATCAATGAAAATACCTTATAATATAACGTAATATGCAGTGTATCATTGAAAATACCTTATAATATAACGTAATATGCAGTGTATCATTGAAAATACCTTATAATATAACGTAATATGCAGTGTATCATTGAAAATACCTTATAATATATAGTAGTTTATCATTGAAAATACCTTATAATATAACGTAATATTCTGTGTATCATTGAAAATTCCTTATAATATAACGTAATATGCAGTGTATCATTGAAAATACCTTATAATATAACGTAATATGCAGTGTATCATTGAAAATACCTTATAATATAACGTAATATGCAGTGTATCATTGAAAATACCTTATAATATAACGTAATATGCAGTGTATCATTGAAAATACCTTATAATATAACGTAATATGCAGTGTATCATTGAAAATACCTTATAATATAACGTAATATGCAGTGTATCATTCAAAATACCTTATAATATAACGTAATATGCAGTGTATCATTGAAAATACCTTATAATATAACGTAATATGCAGTGTATCATTGAAAATACCTTATAATATATAGTAGTTTATCATTGAAAATACCTTATAATATAACGTAATATGCAGTGTATCATTGGAAATACCTTATAATAAAACGTAATATGCAGTGTATCATTGAAAATACCTTATAATAAAACGTAATATGCAGTGTATCATTGAAGATACCTTATAATATATGGTAATTTGTAGTGTATCATTGAAAATACCTAATAATATAACGTAATATGCAGTGTATCATCGAAAATACCTTATAATAAAACGTAATATTTAGTGTATCATTGAAAATACCTTATAATTTAACGTAATATGCAGTGTATCATTGAAAATACCTTAGAATATATGGTAATTCTAGTCTATCAATGAAAATACCTTATAATATAACGTAATATGCAGTGTATCATTGAAAATACCTTATAATATAACGTAATATGCAGTGTATCATTGAAAATACCTTATAATATAACGTAATATGCAGTGTATCATTGAAAATACCTTATAATATATAGTAGTTTATCATTGAAAATACCTTATAATATAACGTAATATTCTGTGTATCATTGAAAATTCCTTATAATATAACGTAATATGCAGTGTATCATTGAAAATACCTTATAATATAACGTAATATGCAGTGTATCATTGAAAATACCTTATAATATAACGTAATATGCAGTGTATCATTGAAAATACCTTATAATATAACGTAATATGCAGTGTATCATTGAAAATACCTTATAATATAACGTAATATGCAGTGTATCATTGAAAATACCTTATAATATAACGTAATATGCAGTGTATCATTGAAAATACCTTATAATATAACGTAATATGCAGTGTATCATTGAAAATACCTTATAATATAAAGTAATATGCAGTGTATCATTGATGATACCTTATAATATATGGTAATTTGTAGTGTATCATTGAAAATACCTAATAATATAACGTAATATGCAGTGTATCATCGAAAATACCTTATAATAAAACGTAATATGCAGTGTATCATTGAAAATACCTTATAATATAACGTAATATGCAATGTATCATTGGAAATACCTTAGAATATATGGTAATTCTAGGCTATCAATGAAAATACCTTATAATATAACGTAATATGCAGTGTATCATTGAAAATTCCTTATAATATAACTTAATATGCAGAGTATCATTGGAAATACCTTATAATATGACGTAATATGTAGTGTATCATTGAAAATACCTTATAATATAACGTAATATGCAGTGTATCATTGGAAATACCTTATAATAAAACGTAATATGCAGTGTATCATTGAAAATACCTTATAATAAAACGTAATATGCAGTGTATCATTGAAGATACCTTATAATATATGGTAATTTGTACTGTATCATTGAAAATACCTTATAATATAACGTAATATGCAGTGTATCATCGAAAATACCTTATAATAAAACGTAATATGCAGTGTATCATTGAAAATACCTTATAATTTAACGTAATATGCAGTGTATCATTGAAAATACCTTAGAATATATGGTAATTCTAGTCTATCAATGAAAATACCTTATAATATAACGTAATATGCAGTGTATCATTCAAAATACCTTATAATATAACGTAATATGCAGTGTATCATTGAAAATACCTTATAATATAACGTAATATGCAGTGTATCATTGAAAATACCTTATAATATATAGTAGTTTATCATTGAAAATACCTTATAATATAACGTAATATTCTGTGTATCATTGAAAATACCTTATAATATAACGTAATATGCAGTGTATCATTGAAAATACCTTGTAATATATCGTAATTTGTAGTGTATCATTGGAAATACCTTATAATATTTAGTAGTTTATCATTGAAAATACCTTATTATAAAACGTAATATTGTGTGTATCATTGAAAATACCTTATAATATAACGTAATATGCAGTGTATCATTGAAAATACCTTATAATATGACGTAATATGCAGTGTATCATTGAAAATACCTTATAATAAATCGTAATATGCAGTGTATCATTGAGAATACCTTATTATAAAACGTAATATGCAGTGTATCATTGAAAATACCTTATAATATAACGTAATATGCAGTGTATCATTGAAAATACATTATAATATAACGTAATATGCGGTGTATCATTGAAAATACCTTATAATATATCGTAATTTGTAGTGTATCATTGAAAATACCTTATAATATATGGTAATTTGTAGTGCATCAATGAAAATACCTTATAATATAACGTAATATGCAGTGTATCATTGAAAATACCTTATAATATAACGTAATATGCAGTGTATCATTGAAAATACCTTATAATATAACGTAATATGCAGTGTATCATTGAAAATACCTTATAATATATGGTAATTGTAGTCTATCAATGAAAATACCTTATAATATATCGTAATTTGCAGTGTATCAGTGAAAATACCTTATAATATATCGTAATTTGTAGTGTATCATTGAAAATACCTTATAATATATAGTAGTTTATCATTGAAAATACCTTTTAATATATAGTAGTTTATCATTGAAAATACCTTATAATATAACGTAATATGCTGTGTATCATTGAAAATACCTTATAATATATCGTAATTTGTAGTGTATCAATGAAAATACCTTATAATATAAAGTAATATGCAGTGTATCATTGAAAATACCTTATAATATATCGTAATTTGTAGTGTATCATTGAAAATACCTTATAATATATGGTAATATGCAGTGTATCATTGGAAATACCTTATAATATATCGAAATTTTTTAGTGTATCATTGAAAATACCTTATAATATATGGTAATTTGTAGTGTATCAATGAAAATACCTTATAATATAACGTAATATGCAGTGTATCATTGAAAATACCTTATAATATAACGTAATATGCAGTGTATCATTGAAAATACCTTATAATATAACGTAATATGCAGTGTATCATTGAAAATACCTTATAATATGACGTAATATGCAGTGTATCATTGAAAATACCTTATAATAAATCGTAATATGCAGTGTATCATTGAGAATACCTTATTATAAAACGTAATATGCAGTGTATCATTGAAAATACCTTATAATATAACGTAATATGCAGTGTATCATTGAAAATACATTATAATATAACGTAATATGCGGTGTATCATTGAAAATACCTTATAATATATCGTAATTTGTAGTGTATCATTGAAAATACCTTATAATATATGGTAATTTGTAGTGCATCAATGAAAATACCTTATAATATAACGTAATATGCAGTGTATCATTGAAAATACATTATAATATAACGTAATATGCTGTGTATCATTGAAAATACCTTATAATATATCGTAATTTGTAGTGTATCAATGAAAATACCTTATAATATAAAGTAATATGCAGTGTATCATTGAAAATACCTTATAATATATCGTAATTTGTAGTGTATCATTGAAAATACCTTATAATATATGGTAATATGCAGTGTATCATTGGAAATACCTTATAATATATCGAAATTTTTTAGTGTATCATTGAAAATACCTTATAATATATGGTAATTTGTAGTGTATCAATGAAAATACCTTATAATATAACGTAATATGCAGTGTATCATTGAAAATACCTTATAATATAACGTAATATGCAGTGTATCATTGAAAATACCTTATAATATAACGTAATATGCAGTGTATCATTGAAAATACCTTATAATATGACGTAATATGCAGTGTATCATTGAAAATACCTTATAATAAATCGTAATATGCAGTGTATCATTGAGAATACCTTATTATAAAACGTAATATGCAGTGTATCATTGAAAATACCTTATAATATAACGTAATATGCAGTGTATCATTGAAAATACATTATAATATAACGTAATATGCGGTGTATCATTGAAAATACCTTATAATATATCGTAATTTGTAGTGTATCATTGAAAATACCTTATAATATATGGTAATTTGTAGTGCATCAATGAAAATACCTTATAATATAACGTAATATGCAGTGTATCATTGAAAATACCTTATAATATAACGTAATATGCAGTGTATCATTGAAAATACCTTATAATATAACGTAATATGCAGTGTATCATTGAAAATACCTTAGAATATATGGTAATTGTAGTCTATCAATGAAAATACCTTATAATATAACGTAATATGCAGTGTATCAGTGAAAATACCTTATAATATATCGTAATTTGTAGTGTATCATTGAAAATACCTTATAATATATAGTAGTTTATCATTGAAAATACCTTTTAATATATAGTAGTTTATCATTGAAAATACCTTATAATATAACGTAATATGCTGTGTATCATTGAAAATACCTTATAATATATCGTAATTTGTAGTGTATCAATGAAAATACCTTATAATATAAAGTAATATGCAGTGTATCATTGAAAATACCTTATAATATATCGTAATTTGTAGTGTATCATTGAAAATACCTTATAATATATGGTAATATGCAGTGTATCATTGGAAATACCTTATAATATATCGAAATTTTTTAGTGTATCATTGAAAATACCTTATAATATATGGTAATTTGTAGTGTATCAATGAAAATACCTTATAATATAACGTAATATGCAGTGTATCATTGAAAATACCTTATAATATAACGTAATATGCAGTGTATCATTGAAAATACCTTATAATATAACGTAATCTGCTGTGTATCATTGAAAATACCTTATAATATATCGCAATTTGTAGTGTATCAATGAAAATACCGTATAATATAACGTAATATGCAGTGTATCATTGAAAATACCTTATAATATAACGTAATATGCAGTGTATCATTGAAAATACCTTATAATATAACGTAATATGCAGTGTATCATTGAAAATACCTTATAATAAAACGTAATATGCAATGTATCATTGAAAATACCTTATAATAAAACGTAATATGCAGTGTATCATTGAAAATACCTTATAATATATCGTAATTTGTAGTGTATCATTGAAAATACCTTATAATATATGGTAATTTGTAGTGCATCAATGAAAATACCTTATAATATATGGTAATTTGTAGTGTATCATTGAAAATACCTTGTAATATATAGTAGTTTATCATTGAAAATACCTTATAATATAACGTAATATGCAGTGTATCATTGAAAATACCTTATAATATAACGTAATATGCAGTGTATCATTGAAAATACCTTATAATATAACGTAATATGCAGTGTATCATTGAAAATACCTTATAATATATAGTAGTTTATCATTGAAAATACCTTATAATATAACGTAATCTGCTGTGTATCATTGAAAATACCTTATAATATATCGCAATTTGTAGTGTATCAATGAAAATACCGTATAATATAACGTAATATGCAGTGTATCATTGAAAATACCTTATAATATAACGTAATATGCAGTGTATCATTGAAAATACCTTATAATATAACGTAATATGCAGTGTATCATTGAAAATACCTTATAATATATCGTAATATGCCGTGTATCATTGAAAATACCTTAGAATATATGGTAATTCTAGTCTATCAATGAAAATACCTTATAATATATCGCAATTTGTAGTGTATCATTGAAAATACCTTATAATATGACGTAATATGCAGTGTATGATTGAAAATACCTTATAATATAACGTAATATGCGGTGTATCATTGAAAATACCGTAGAATATATGGTAATTCTAGTCTATCAATGAAAATACATTATAATATAAGGTAATATGCTGTGTATCATTGAAAATACCTTATAATATATCGCAATTTGTAGTGTATCAATGAAAATACCGTATAATATAACGTAATATGCAGTGTATCATTGAAAATACCTTATAATATAACGTAATATGCAGTGTATCATTGAAAATACCTTATAATATAACGTAATATGCAGTGTATCATTGAAAATACCTTATAATAAAACGTAATATGCAATGTATCATTGAAAATACCTTATAATAAAACGTAATATGCAGTGTATCATTGAAAATACCTTATAATATATCGTAATTTGTAGTGTATCATTGAAAATACCTTATAATATATGGTAATTTGTAGTGCATCAATGAAAATACCTTATAATATATGGTAATTTGTAGTGTATCATTGAAAATACCTTGTAATATATAGTAGTTTATCATTGAAAATACCTTATAATATAACGTAATATGCAGTGTATCATTGAAAATACCTTATAATATAACGTAATATGCAGTGTATCATTGAAAATACCTTATAATATAACGTAATATGCAGTGTATCATTGAAAATACCTTATAATATATAGTAGTTTATCATTGAAAATACCTTATAATATAACGTAATCTGCTGTGTATCATTGAAAATACCTTATAATATATCGCAATTTGTAGTGTATCAATGAAAATACCGTATAATATAACGTAATATGCAGTGTATCATTGAAAATACCTTATAATATAACGTAATATGCAGTGTATCATTGAAAATACCTTATAATATAACGTAATATGCAGTGTATCATTGAAAATACCTTATAATATAACGTAATATGCCGTGTATCATTGAAAATACCTTAGAATATATGGTAATTCTAGTCTATCAATGAAAATACCTTATAATATATCGCAATTTGTAGTGTATCATTGAAAATACCTTATAATATGACGTAATATGCAGTGTATGATTGAAAATACCTTATAATATAACGTAATATGCGGTGTATCATTGAAAATACCGTAGAATATATGGTAATTCTAGTCTATCAATGAAAATACATTATAATATAAGGTAATATGCTGTGTATCATTGAAAATACCTTATAATATAACGTAATATGCAGTGTATCATTGGAAATACCTTATAATATATTGTAATTTTTTAGTGTATCATTGAAAATACCTAATAATATAACGTAATATGCAGTGCATCATTGAAAATACCTTATAATATAACGTAATATGCAGTGTATCATTGAAGATACCTTATAATATATGGTAATTTGTAGTGTATCATTGAAAATACCTAATAATATAACGTAATATGCAGTGTATCATCGAAAATACCTTATAATAAAACGTAATATGCAGTGTATCATTGAAAATACCTTATAATATAACGTAATATGCAATGTATCATTGGAAATACCTCAGAATATATGGTAATTCTAGGCTATCAATGAAAATACCTTATAATATAACGTAATATGCAGTGTATCATTGAAAATTCCTTATAATATAACTTAATATGCAGAGTATCATTTTAAATACCTTATAATATGACGTAATATGTAGTGTATCATTGAAAATACCTTATAATATAACGTAATATGCAGTGTATCATTGGAAATACCTTATAATAAAACGTAATATGCAGTGTATCATTGAAAATACCTTATAATAAAACGTAATATGCAGTGTATCATTGAAGATACCTTATAATATATGGTAATTTGTAGTGTATCATTGAAAATACCTAATAATATAACGTAATATGCAGTGTATCATCGAAAATACCTTATAATAAAACGTAATATGCAGTGTATCATTGAAAATACCTTATAATTTAACGTAATATGCAGTGTATCATTGAAAATACCTTATAATATATAGTAGTTTATCATTGAAAATACCTTATAATATAACGTAATCTGCTGTGTATCATTGAAAATACCTTATAATATATCGCAATTTGTAGTGTATCAATGAAAATACCGTATAATATAACGTAATATGCAGTGTATCATTGAAAATACCTTATAATATAACGTAATATGCAGTGTATCATTGAAAATACCTTATAATATAACGTAATATGCAGTGTATCATTGAAAATACCTTGTAATATATCGTAATTTGTAGTGTACCATTGGAAATACCTTATAATATTTAATAGTTTATCATTGAAAATACCTTATTATAAAACGTAATATTGTGTGTATCATTGAAAATACCTTATAATATAAGGTAATATGCAGTGTATCATTGAAAATACCTTATAATTTAACGTAATATGCAGTGTATCATTGAAAATACCTTAGAATATATGGTAATTCTAGTCTATCAATGAAAATACCTTATAATATAACGTAATATGCAGTGTATCATTCAAAATACCTTATAATATAACGTAATATGCAGAGTACCCTTGGAAATACCTTATAATATATCGTAATTTTTTAGTGTATCATTGGAAATACCTAATAATATAACGTAATATGCAGTGTATCATTGAAAATACCTTATAATAAAACGTAATATGCAGTGTATCATTGAAAATACCTTAGAATATATGGTAATTTGTAGTGTATCATTGAAAATACCTTGTAATATATAGTAGTTTATCATTGAAAATACCTTATAATATAACGTAATATTCTGTGTATCACTGAAAATACCTTATAATATAACGTAATATGCAGTGTATCATTGAAAATACCTTATAATATAACGTAATATGACGTGTATCATTGAAAATACTTTATAATATAACGTAATATGCAGTGTATCATTTAAAATACCTTATAATATAACGTAATATGCAGTGTATCATTGAAAATACCTTATAATATAACGTAATATGCAGTGTATCATTGAAAATACATTATAATATAACGTAATATGCGGTGTATCATTGAAAATACCTTATAATATAACTTAATATGCAGTGTATCATTGAAAATACCTTGTAATATATAGTAGTTTATCATTGAAAATACCTTATAATATAACGTAATCTTCTGTGTATCATTGAAAATACCTTATAATATAACGTAATATGCAGTGTATCATTGAAAATACCTTATAATATTTCGTAATATGCAGTGTATCATTGAAAATACCTTATAATATAACGTAATATGCAGTGTATCATTGAAAATACCTTATAATATAACGTAGTATGCAGTCTATCATGAAAAATACCTTATAAAATAATGTAATATGCAGTGTATCATTGAAAATACCTTATAATATAACGTGATATGCAGTGTATCATTGAAAATACTTTATAATATAACGAGATATGCAGTCTATCATTGAAAATACCTAATAATATAACGTAGTATGCAGTGTATCATTGAAAATACCCTATAATATAACGTAATATGCAGTGTATCATTGAAAATACATTATAATATAACGTAATATGCGGTGTATCATTGAAAATACCTTATAATATAACGTAATATGCAGTGTATCATTGAAAATACCTTGTAATATATAGTAGTTTATCATTGAAAATACCTTATAATATAACGTAATATTCTGTGTATCATTGAAAATACCTTAGAATATATGGTAATTCTAGTCTATCAATGAAAATACCTTATAATATAACGTAATATGCAGTGTATCATTGAAAATACATTATAATATAACGTAATATGCGGTGTATCATTGAAAATACCTTATAATATAACGTAATATGCAGTGTATCATTGAAAATACCTTGTAATATATAGTAGTTTATCATTGAAAATACCTTATAATATAACGTAATATTCTGTGTATCATTGAAAATACCTTAGAATATATGGTAATTCTAGTCTATCAATGAAAATACCTTATAATATAACGTAATATGCAGTGTATCATTGAAAATTCCTTATAATATAACGTAATATGCAGAGTACCCTTGGAAATACCTTATAATATAACGTAATATGCAGTGTATCATTGAAAATACCTTATAATATAACGTAATATGCAGTGTATCATTGAAAATACCTTATAATATAACGTAATATGCAGTGTATCATTGAAAATACCTTGTAATATATCGTAATTTGTAGTGTATCATTGGAAATACCTTATAATATTTAGTAGTTTATCATTGAAAATACCTTATTATAAAACGTAATATTGTGTGTATCATTGAAAATACCTTATAATATAACGTAATATGCAGTGTATCATTGAAAATACCTTATAATATGACGTAATATGCAGTGTATCATTGAAAATACCTTATAATAAATCGTAATATGCAGTGTATCATTGAGAATACCTTATTATAAAACGTAATATGCAGTGTATCATTGAAAATACCTTATAATATAACGTAATATGCAGTGTATCATTGAAAATACATTATAATATAACGTAATATGCGGTGTATCATTGAAAATACCTTATAATATATCGTAATTTGTAGTGTATCATTGAAAATACCTTATAATATATGGTAATTTGTAGTGCATCAATGAAAATACCTTATAATATAACGTAATATGCAGTGTATCATTGAAAATACCTTATAATATAACGTAATATGCAGTGTATCATTGAAAATACCTTATAATATAACGTAATATGCAGTGTATCATTGAAAATACCTTAGAATATATGGTAATTGTAGTCTATCAATGAAAATACCTTATAATATAACGTAATATGCAGTGTATCAGTGAAAATACCTTATAATATATCGTAATTTGTAGTGTATCATTGAAAATACCTTATAATATATAGTAGTTTATCATTGAAAATACCTTTTAATATATAGTAGTTTATCATTGAAAATACCTTATAATATAACGTAATATGCTGTGTATCATTGAAAATACCTTATAATATATCGTAATTTGTAGTGTATCAATGAAAATACCTTATAATATAAAGTAATATGCAGTGTATCATTGAAAATACCTTATAATATATCGTAATTTGTAGTGTATCATTGAAAATACCTTATAATATATGGTAATATGCAGTGTATCATTGGAAATACCTTATAATATATCGAAATTTTTTAGTGTATCATTGAAAATACCTTATAATATATGGTAATTTGTAGTGTATCAATGAAAATACCTTATAATATAACGTAATATGCAGTGTATCATTGAAAATACCTTATAATATAACGTAATATGCAGTGTATCATTGAAAATACCTTATAATATAACGTAATATGCAGTGTATCATTGAAAATACCTTATAATATGACGTAATATGCAGTGTATCATTGAAAATACCTTATAATAAATCGTAATATGCAGTGTATCATTGAGAATACCTTATTATAAAACGTAATATGCAGTGTATCATTGAAAATACCTTATAATATAACGTAATATGCAGTGTATCATTGAAAATACCTTATAATATGACGTAATATGCAGTGTATCATTGAAAATACCTTATAATAAATCGTAATTTGTAGTGTATCATTGAAAATACCTTATAATATATGGTAATTTGTAGTGCATCAATGAAAATACCTTATAATATAACGTAATATGCAGTGTATCATTGAAAATACCTTATAATATAACGTAATATGCAGTGTATCATTGAAAATACCTTATAATATGACGTAATATGCAGTGTATCATTGAAAATACCTTATAATAAATCGTAATATGCAGTGTATCATTGAGAATACCTTATTATAAAACGTAATATGCAGTGTATCATTGAAAATACCTTATAATATAACGTAATATGCAGTGTATCATTGAAAATACATTATAATATAACGTAATATGCGGTGTATCATTGAAAATACCTTATAATATATCGTAATTTGTAGTGTATCATTGAAAATACCTTATAATATATGGTAATTTGTAGTGCATCAATGAAAATACCTTATAATATAACGTAATATGCAGTGTATCATTGAAAATACCTTATAATATAACGTAATATGCAGTGTATCATTGAAAATACCTTATAATATAACGTAATATGCAGTGTATCATTGAAAATACCTTAGAATATATGGTAATTGTAGTCTATCAATGAAAATACCTTATAATATAACGTAATATGCAGTGTATCAGTGAAAATACCTTATAATATATCGTAATTTGTAGTGTATCATTGAAAATACCTTATAATATATAGTAGTTTATCATTGAAAATACCTTTTAATATATAGTAGTTTATCATTGAAAATACCTTATAATATAACGTAATATGCTGTGTATCATTGAAAATACCTTATAATATATCGTAATTTGTAGTGTATCAATGAAAATACCTTATAATATAAAGTAATATGCAGTGTATCATTGAAAATACCTTATAATATATCGTAATTTGTAGTGTATCATTGAAAATACCTTATAATATATGGTAATATGCAGTGTATCATTGGAAATACCTTATAATATATCGAAATTTTTTAGTGTATCATTGAAAATACCTTATAATATATGGTAATTTGTAGTGTATCAATGAAAATACCTTATAATATAACGTAATATGCAGTGTATCATTGAAAATACCTTATAATATAACGTAATATGCAGTGTATCATTGAAAATACCTTATAATATAACGTAATATGCAGTGTATCATTGAAAATACCTTAGAATATATGGTAATTCTAGTCTATCAATGAAAATACCTTATAATATAACGTAATATGCAGTGTATCAGTGAAAATACCTTATAATATATCGTAATTTGTAGTGTATCATTGAATATACCTTATAATATATAGTAGTTTATCATTGAAAATACCTTATAATATAACGTAATCTGCTGTGTATCATTGAAAATACCTTATAATATATCGCAATTTGTAGTGTATCAATGAAAATACCGTATAATATAACGTAATATGCAGTGTATCATTGAAAATACCTTATAATATAACGTAATATGCAGTGTATCATTGAAAATACCTTATAATATAACGTAATATGCAGTGTATCATTGAAAATACCTTATAATAAAACGTAATATGCAATGTATCATTGAAAATACCTTATAATAAAACGTAATATGCAGTGTATCATTGAAAATACCTTATAATAAAACGTAATATGCAGTGTATCATTGAAGATACCTTATAATATATGGTAATTTGTAGTGTATCATTGAAAATACCTAATAATATAACGTAATATGCAGTGTATCATCGAAAATACCTTATAATAAAACGTAATATGCAGTGTATCATTGAAAATACCTTATAATTTAACGTAATATGCAGTGTATCATTGAAAATACCTTATAATATATAGTAGTTTATCATTGAAAATACCTTATAATATAACGTAATCTGCTGTGTATCATTGAAAATACCTTATAATATATCGCAATTTGTAGTGTATCAATGAAAATACCGTATAATATAACGTAATATGCAGTGTATCATTGAAAATACCTTATAATATAACGTAATATGCAGTGTATCATTGAAAATACCTTATAATATAACGTAATATGCAGTGTATCATTGAAAATACCTTGTAATATATCGTAATTTGTAGTGTACCATTGGAAATACCTTATAATATTTAATAGTTTATCATTGAAAATACCTTATTATAAAACGTAATATTCTGTGTATCACTGAAAATACCTTATAATATATGGTAATTCTAGTCTATCAATGAAAATACCTTATAATATAACGTAATATGCAGTGTATCATTCAAAATACCTTATAATATAACGTAATATGCAGAGTACCCTTGGAAATACCTTATAATATATCGTAATTTTTTAGTGTATCATTGGAAATACCTAATAATATAACGTAATATGCAGTGTATCATTGAAAATACCTTATAATAAAACGTAATATGCAGTGTATCATTGAAAATACCTTAGAATATATGGTAATTTGTAGTGTATCATTGAAAATACCTTGTAATATATAGTAGTTTATCATTGAAAATACCTTATAATATAACGTAATATTCTGTGTATCATTGAAAATACCTTATAATATAACGTAATATGCAGTGTATCATTGAAAATACCTTGTAATATATCGTAATTTGTAGTGTACCATTGGAAATACCTTATAATATTTAATAGTTTATCATTGAAAATACCTTATTATAAAACGTAATATTCTGTGTATCACTGAAAATACCTTATAATATATGGTAATTCTAGTCTATCAATGAAAATACCTTATAATATAACGTAATATGCAGTGTATCATTCAAAATACCTTATAATATAACGTAATATGCAGAGTACCCTTGGAAATACCTTATAATATATCGTAATTTTTTAGTGTATCATTGGAAATACCTAATAATATAACGTAATATGCAGTGTATCATTGAAAATACCTTATAATAAAACGTAATATGCAGTGTATCATTGAAAATACCTTAGAATATATGGTAATTTGTAGTGTATCATTGAAAATACCTTGTAATATATAGTAGTTTATCATTGAAAATACCTTATAATATAACGTAATATTCTGTGTATCACTGAAAATACCTTATAATATAACGTAATATGCAGTGTATCATTGAAAATACCTTATAATATAACGTAATATGACGTGTATCATTGAAAATACTTTATAATATAACGTAATATGCAGTGTATCATTTAAAATACCTTATAATATAACGTAATATGCAGTGTATCATTGAAAATACCTTATAATATAACGTAATATGCAGTGTATCATTGAAAATACATTATAATATAACGTAATATGCGGTGTATCATTGAAAATACCTTATAATATAACTTAATATGCAGTGTATCATTGAAAATACCTTGTAATATATAGTAGTTTATCATTGAAAATACCTTATAATATAACGTAATCTTCTGTGTATCATTGAAAATACCTTATAATATAACGTAATATGCAGTGTATCATTGAAAATACCTTATAATATTTCGTAATATGCAGTGTATCATTGAAAATACCTTATAATATAACGTAATATGCAGTGTATCATTGAAAATACCTTATAATATAACGTAGTATGCAGTCTATCATGAAAAATACCTTATAAAATAATGTAATATGCAGTGTATCATTGAAAATACCTTATAATATAACGTGATATGCAGTGTATCATTGAAAATACTTTATAATATAACGAGATATGCAGTCTATCATTGAAAATACCTAATAATATAACGTAGTATGCAGTGTATCATTGAAAATACCCTATAATATAACGTAATATGCAGTGTATCATTGAAAATACATTATAATATAACGTAATATGCGGTGTATCATTGAAAATACCTTATAATATAACGTAATATGCAGTGTATCATTGAAAATACCTTGTAATATATAGTAGTTTATCATTGAAAATACCTTATAATATAACGTAATATTCTGTGTATCATTGAAAATACCTTAGAATATATGGTAATTCTAGTCTATCAATGAAAATACCTTATAATATAACGTAATATGCAGTGTATCATTGAAAATACATTATAATATAACGTAATATGCGGTGTATCATTGAAAATACCTTATAATATAACGAGATATGCAGTCTATCATTGAAAATACCTAATAATATAACGTAGTATGCAGTGTATCATTGAAAATACCCTATAATATAACGTAATATGCAGTGTATCATTGAAAATACATTATAATATAACGTAATATGCGGTGTATCATTGAAAATACCTTATAATATAACGTAATATGCAGTCTATCATTGAAAATACCTTATAATATAACGTAATATGCAGTGTATCATTGAAAATACCTTATAATATAACGTAATATGCAGTGTATCATTGAAAATACCTTAGAATATATGGTAATTGTAGTCTATCAATGAAAATACCTTATAATATAACGTAATATGCAGTGTATCATTGAAAATACCTTATAATATAACGTAATATGCAGTCTATCATTGAAAATACCTTATAATATAACGTAATATGCAGTGTATCATTGAAAATACCTTATAATATAACGTAATATGCAGTGTATGATTAAAAATACCTTATAATATAATGTAATATGCAGTCTATCATTGAAAATACCTTATAATATAACGTAATATGCAGTGTATCATTGAAAATACCTTATAATATAACGTAATTTGTAGTGTATCATTGAAAATACCTTATAATATATGGTAATATGCAGTGTATCATTGGAAATACCTTATAATATATCGAAATTTGTTAGTGTATCATTGAAAATACCTTATAATATATGGTAATTTGTAGTGTATCAATGAAAATACCTTATAATATAACGTAATATGCAGTGTATCATTGAAAATACCTTATAATATATCGTAATTTGTAGTGTATCAGTGAAAATACCTTGTAATATATAGTAGTTTATCATTGAAAATACCTTATAATATAACGTAATATGCAGTGTATCATTGAAAATACCTTATAATATAACGTAATATGCAGTGTATCATTGAAAATACCTTATAATATAACGTAATATGCAGTGTATGATTGAAAATACCTTATAATATATAGTAGTTTATCATTGAAAATACCTTAGAATATATGGTAATTTGTAGTGTGTCATCGAAAATACCTTATAATATAACGTAATATTTGCAGTCTATCATTGAAAATACCTTATAATATAACTTAATATGCAGTGTATCAATGAAAATACCTTATAATATAACGTAATATGCACTGTATCATTGAAAATACCTTATAATATAACGTAATATGCAGTCTATCATTGAAAATACCTTATAATATAACGTAATATGCAGTGTATCATTGAAAATACCTTATAATATAACGTAAAATGCAGTGTATCATTAAAAGTACCTTATAATATAATGTAATATGCAGTCTATCATTGAAAATACCTTATAATATAACGTAATATGCAGTGTATCATTGAAAATACCTTATAATATAACGTAATATGCAGTGTATCATTGAAAATACCTTAGAATATATGGTAATTGTAGTCTATCAATGAAAATACCTTATAATATAACGTAATATGCAGTGTATCAGTGAAAATACCTTATAATATATCGTAATTTGTAGTGTATCATTGAAAATACCTTATAATATATATAGTAGTTTATCATTGAAAATACCTTATAATATATAGTAGTTTATCATTGAAAATACCTTATAATATAACGTAATATGCTGTGTATCATTGAAAATACCTTATAATATATCGTAATTTGTAGTGTATCAATGAAAATACCTTATAATATAAAGTAATATGCAGTGTATCATTGAAAATACCTTATAATATAACGTAATTTGTAGTGTATCATTGAAAATACCTTATAATATATGGTAATATGCAGTGTATCATTGGAAATACCTTATAATATATCGAAATTTTTTAGTGTATCATTGAAAATACCTTATAATATATGGTAATTTGTAGGGTATCAATGAAAATACCTTATAATATAACGTAATATGCAGTGTATCATTGAAAATACCTTATAATATAACGTAATATGCAGTGTATCATTGAAAATACCTTATAATATAACGTAATATGCAGTGTATCATTGAAAATACCTTATAATATAACGTAATATGCAGTGTATCATTGAAAATACCTTATAATATAACGTAATATGCAGTATATCATTGAAAATACCTTATAATATAACGTAATATGCAGTGTATCATTGAAAATACCTTATAATATAACGTAATATGCAGTGTATCATTGAAAATACCTTATAATATAACGTAATATGCAGTGTATCATTGAAAATACCTTATAATATAACGTAATATGCAGTGTATCATTGAAAATACCTTAGAATATATGGTAATTGTAGTCTATCAATGAAAATACCTTATAATATAACGTAATATGCAGTGTATCAGTGAAAATACCTTATAATATATCGTAATTTGTAGTGTATCATTGAAAATACCTTATAATATATAGTAGTTTATCATTGAAAATACCTTATAATATATGGTAATTTATCATTGAAAATACCTTATAATATAACGTAATATGCTGTGTATCATTGAAAATACCTTATAATATATCGTAATTTGTAGTGTATCAATGAAAATACCTTATAATATAAAGTAATATGCAGTGTATCATTGAAAATACCTTATAATATAACGTAATTTGTAGTGTATCATTGAAAATACCTTATAATATATGGTAATATGCAGTGTATCATTGGAAATACCTTATAATATATCGAAATTTTTTAGTGTATCATTGAAAATACCTTATAATATATGGTAATTTGTAGTGTATCAATGAAAATACCTTATAATATAACGTAATATGCAGTGTATCATTGAAAATACCTTATAATATATCGTAATTTGTAGTGTATCATTGAAAATACCTTGTAATATATAGTAGTTTATCATTGAAAATACCTTATAATATAACGTAATATGCAGTGTATCATTGAAAATACCTTATAATATAACGTAATATGCAGTGTATCATTGAAAATACCTTAGAATATATGGTAATTCTAGTCTATCAATGAAAATACCTTATAATATAACGTAATATGCAGTGTATCAGTGAAAATACCTTATAATATATCGTAATTTGTAGTGTATCATTGAAAATACCTTATAATATATAGTAGTTTATCATTGAAAATACCTTATAATATAACGTAATCTGCTGTGTATCATTGAAAATACCTTATAATATATCGCAATTTGTAGTGTATCAATGAAAATACCGTATAATATAACGTAATATGCAGTGTATCATTGAAAATACCTTATAATATAACGTAATATGCAGTGTATCATTGAAAATGCCTTATAATATAACGTAATATGCAGTGTATCATTGAAAATACCTTATAATATAACGTAATATGCAGTGTATCATTGAAAATACCTTATAATATAACGTAATATGCAGTGTATCATTGAAAATACCTTATAATATAACGTAATATGCAGTGTATCATTGAAAATACCTCATAATATAACGTAATATGCAGTCTATCATTGAAAATACCTTATAATATAATGTAATATGCAGTCTATCATTGAAAATACCTTATAATATAACGTAATATGCAGTGTATCATTGAAAATACCTTAAAATATAACGTAATATGCGGTGTATCATTGAAAATACCTTATAATATAACGTAATATGCAGTGTATCATTGAAAATACCTTATAATATAACGTAATATGCAATGTATCATTGAAAATACCTTATAATATAACGTAATGTGCAGTGAATCATTGAAAATACATTATAATATAACGTAATATGCGGTGTATCATTGAAAATACCTTATAATATAACGTAATATGCAGTGTATCATTGAAAATACCTTATAATATAACGTAATATGCAGTGTATCATTGAAAATACCTTATAATATAACGTAATATGCAATGTATCATTGAAAATACCTTATAATATAACGTAATATGCAGTGTATCATTGAAAATTCCTTATAATATAACTTAATATGCAGAGTATCATTGGAAATACCTTATAATATGACGTAATATGTAGTGTATCATTGAAAATACCTTATAATATAACGTAATATGCAGTGTATCATTGGAAATACCTTATAATAAAACGTAATATGCAGTGTATCATTGAAAATACCTTATAATAAAACGTAATATGCAGTGTATCATTGAAGATACCTTATAATATATGGTAATTTGTAGTGTATCATTGAAAATACCTAATAATATAACGTAATATGCAGTGTATCATCGAAAATACCTTATAATAAAACGTAATATGCAGTGTATCATTGAAAATACCTTATAATTTAACGTAATATGCAGTGTATCATTGAAAATACCTTATAATATATCGTAATTTGTAGTGTATCATTGAAAATACCTTATAATATATAGTAGTTTATCATTGAAAATACCTTATAATATAACGTAATCTGCTGTGTATCATTGAAAATACCTTATAATATATCGCAATTTGTAGTGTATCAATGAAAATACCGTATAATATAACGTAATATGCAGTGTATCATTGAAAATACCTTATAATATAACGTAATATGCAGTTTATCATTGAAAATACCTTATAATATAACGTAATATGCAGTGTATCATTGAAAATACCTTATAATATAACGTAATATGCAGTGTATCATTGAAAATACCTTATAATATATCGTAATTTGTAGTGTATCATTGAAAATACCTTGTAATATATAGTAGTTTATCATTGAAAATACCTTATAATATAACGTAATATGCAGTGTATCATTGAAAATACCTTATAATATAACGTAATATGCAGTGTATCATTGAAAATACCTTATAATATAACGTAATATGCAGTGTATCATTGAAAATACCTTATAATATAACGTAATATGCAGTGTATCATTGAAAATACCTTATAATATAACGTAATATGCAGTCTATCATTGAAAATACCTTATAATATAACGTAATATGCAGTGTATCATTGAAAATACCTTAGAATATATGGTAATTCTAGTCTATCAATGAAAATACCTTATAATATAACGTAATATGCAGTGTATCAGTGAAAATACCTTATAATATATCGTAATTTGTAGTGTATCATTGAAAATACCTTATAATATATAGTAGTTTATCATTGAAAATACCTTATAATATAACGTAATATGCTGTGTATCATTGAAAATACCTTATAATATATCGTAATTTGTAGTGTATCAATGAAAATACCTTATAATATAAAGTAATATGCAGTGTATCATTGAAAATACCTTATAATATATCGTAATTTGTAGTGTATCATTGAAAATACCTTATAATATATGGTAATATGCAGTGTATCATTGGAAATACCTTATAATATAACGTAATATGCAGTGTATCATTGAAAATACCTTATAATATAACGTAATATGCAGTGTATCATTGAAAATACCTTATAATATAACGTAATATGCAGTGTATCATTGAAAATACCTTATAATATAACGTAATATGCAGTGTATCAGTGAAAATACCTTATAATATATCGTAATTTGTAGTGTATCATTGAAAATACCTTATAATATATAGTAGTTTATCATTGAAAATACCTTATAATATATAGTAGTTTATCATTGAAAATACCTTATAATATAACGTAATATGCTGTGTATCATTGAAAATACCTTATAATATATCGTAATTTGTAGTGTATCAATGAAAATACCTTATAATATAAAGTAATATGCAGTGTATCATTGAAAATACCTTATAATATATCGTAATTTGTAGTGTATCATTGAAAATACCTTATAATATATGGTAATATGCAGTGTATCATTGGAAATACCTTATAATATATCGAAATTTTTTAGTGTATCATTGAAAATACCTTATAATATATGGGAATTTGTAGTGTATCAATGAAAATACCTTATAATATAACGTAATATGCAGTGTATCATTGAAAATACCTTATAATATATCGTAATTTGTAGTGTATCATTGAAAATACCTTGTAATATATAGTAGTTTATCATTGAAAATACCTTATAATATAACGTAATATGCAGTGTATCATTGAAAATACCTTATAATATAACGTAATATGCAGTGTATCATTGAAAATACCTTATAATATAACGTAATATGCAGTGTATCATTGAAAATACCTTATAATATAACGTAATATGCAGTGTATCATTGAAAATACCTTATAATATAACGTAATATGCAGTGTATCATTGAAAATACCTTATAATATAACGTAATATGCAGTGTATCATTGAAAATACCTTATAATATAACGTAATATGCAGTGTATCATTGAAAATACCTTATAATATAACGTAATATGCAGTGTATCATTGAAAATACCTTATAATATAACGTAATATGCAGTGTATCATTGAAAATACCTTATAATATAACGTAATATGCAGTGTATCATTGAAAATACCTTAGAATATATGGTAATTCTAGTCTATCAATGAAAATACCTTATAATATAACGTAATATGCAGTGTATCAGTGAAAATACCTTATAATATATCGTAATTTGTAGTGTATCATTGAAAATACCTTATAATATATAGTAGTTTATCATTGAAAATACCTTATAATATAACGTAATCTGCTGTGTATCATTGAAAATACCTTATAATATATAGTAGTTTATCATTGAAAATACCTTATAATATAACGTAATATGCTGTGTATCATTGAAAATACATTATAATATATCGTAATTTGTAGTGTATCATTGAAAATACCTTATAATATATAGTAGTTTATCATTGAAAATACCTTATAATATAACGTAATCTGCTGTGTATCATTGAAAATACCTTATAATATATCGCAATTTGTAGTGTATCAATGAAAATACCGTATAATATAACGTAATATGCAGTGTATCATTGAAAATACCTTATAATATAACGTAATATGCAGTGTATCATTGAAAATACCTTATAATATAACGTAATATGCAGTGTATCATTGAAAATACCTTATAATATAACGTAATATGCAGTGTATCATTGAAAATACCTTATAATATAACGTAATATGCAGTGTATCATTGAAAATACCTTATAATATAACGTAATATGCAGTGTATCATTGAAAATACCTTATAATATAACGTAATATGCAGTGTATCATTGAAAATACCTTATAATATAACGTAATATGCAGTGTATCATTGAAAATACCTTAGAATATATGGTAATTCTAGTCTATCAATGAAAATACCTTATAATATAACGTAATATGCAGTGTATCAGTGAAAATACCTTATAATATATCGTAATTTGTAGTGTATCATTGAAAATACCTTATAATATATAGTAGTTTATCATTGAAAATACCTTATAATATAACGTAATCTGCTGTGTATCATTGAAAATACCTTATAATATATAGTAGTTTATCATTGAAAATACCTTATAATATAACGTAATATGCTGTGTATCATTGAAAATACATTATAATATATCGTAATTTGTAGTGTATCATTGAAAATACCTTATAATATATAGTAGTTTATCATTGAAAATACCTTATAATATAACGTAATCTGCTGTGTATCATTGAAAATACCTTATAATATATCGCAATTTGTAGTGTATCAATGAAAATACCGTATAATATAACGTAATATGCAGTGTATCATTGAAAATACCTTATAATATAACGTAATATGCAGTGTATCATTGAAAATACCTTATAATATAACGTAATATGCAGTGTATCATTGAAAATACCTTATAATATAACGTAATATGCAGTGTATCATTGAAAATACCTTATAATATAACGTAATATGCAGTGTATCATTGAAAATACCTTATAATATAACGTAATATGCAATGTATCATTGGAAATACCTTAGAATATATGGTAATTCTAGGCTATCAATGAAAATACCTTATAATATAACGTAATATGCAGTGTATCATTGAAAATTCCTTATAATATAACTTAATATGCAGAGTATCATTGGAAATACCTTATAATATGACGTAATATGTAGTGTATCATTGAAAATACCTTATAATATAACGTAATATGCAGTGTATCATTGGAAATACCTTATAATAAAACGTAATATGCAGTGTATCATTGAAAATACCTTATAATAAAACGTAATATGCAGTGTATCATTGAAGATACCTTATAATATATGGTAATTTGTAGTGTATCATTGAAAATACCTAATAATATAACGTAATATGCAGTGTATCATCGAAAATACCTTATAATAAAACGTAATATGCAGTGTATCATTGAATATACCTTATAATTTAACGTAATATGCAGTGTATCATTGAAAATACATTATAATATTTCGTAATATGCAGTGTATCATTGAATATACCTTATAATATAACGTAATATGCAGTGTATCATTGAAAATACCTTATAATATAACGTAGTATGCAGTCTATCATGAAAAATACCTTATAAAATAATGTAATATGCAGTGTATCATTGAAAATACCTTATAATATATAGTAGTTTATCATTGAAAATACCTTATAATATAACGTAATATTCTGTGTATCATTGAAAATACCTTATAATATAACGTAATATGCAGTGTATCATTGAAAATACCTTAGAATATATGGTAATTCTAGTCTATCAATGAAAATACCTTATAATATAACGTAATATGCAGTGTATCAGTGAAAATACCTTATAATATATCGTAATTTGTAGTGTATCATTGAAAATACCTTATAATATATAGTAGTTTATCATTGAAAATACCTTATAATATAACGTAATCTGCTGTGTATCATTGAAAATACCTTATAATATATAGTAGTTTATCATTGAAAATACCTTATAATATAACGTAATATGCTGTGTATCATTGAAAATACATTATAATATATCGTAATTTGTAGTGTATCATTGAAAATACCTTATAATATATAGTAGTTTATCATTGAAAATACCTTATAATATAACGTAATCTGCTGTGTATCATTGAAAATTCCTTATAATATAACGTAATATGCAGTGTATCATTGAAAATACCTTATAATATAACGTAATATGCAGTGTATCATTGAAAATACCTTATAATATAACGTAATATGCAGTGTATCATTGAAAATACCTTATAATATAACGTAATATGCAGTGTATCATTGAAAATACCTTATAATATAACGTAATATGCAGTGTATCATTGAAAATACCTTATAATATAACGTAATATGCAGTGTATCATTGAAAATACCTTATAATATAACGTAATATGCAGTGTATCATTGAAAATACCTTATAATATAACGTAATATGCAGTGTATCATTGAAAATACCTTAGAATATATGGTAATTCTAGTCTATCAATGAAAATACCTTATAATATAACGTAATATGCAGTGTATCAGTGAAAATACCTTATAATATATCGTAATTTGTAGTGTATCATTGAAAATACCTTATAATATATAGTAGTTTATCATTGAAAATACCTTATAATATAACGTAATCTGCTGTGTATCATTGAAAATACCTTATAATATATAGTAGTTTATCATTGAAAATACCTTATAATATAACGTAATATGCTGTGTATCATTGAAAATACATTATAATATATCGTAATTTGTAGTGTATCATTGAAAATACCTTATAATATATAGTAGTTTATCATTGAAAATACCTTATAATATAACGTAATCTGCTGTGTATCATTGAAAATACCTTATAATATATCGCAATTTGTAGTGTATCAATGAAAATACCGTATAATATAACGTAATATGCAGTGTATCATTGAAAATACCTTATAATATAACGTAATATGCAGTGTATCATTGAAAATACCTTATAATATAACGTAATATGCAGTGTATCATTGAAAATACCTTATAATATAACGTAATATGCAGTGTATCATTGAAAATACCTTATAATATAACGTAATATGCAGTGTATCATTGAAAATACCTTATAATATAACGTAATATGCAGTGTATCATTGAAAATACCTTATAATATAACGTAATATGCAGTGTATCATTGAAAATACCTTATAATATAACGTAATATGCAGTGTATCATTGAAAATACCTTAGAATATATGGTAATTCTAGTCTATCAATGAAAATACCTTATAATATAACGTAATATGCAGTGTATCAGTGAAAATACCTTATAATATATCGTAATTTGTAGTGTATCATTGAAAATACCTTATAATATATAGTAGTTTATCATTGAAAATACCTTATAATATAACGTAATCTGCTGTGTATCATTGAAAATACCTTATAATATATAGTAGTTTATCATTGAAAATACCTTATAATATAACGTAATATGCTGTGTATCATTGAAAATACATTATAATATATCGTAATTTGTAGTGTATCATTGAAAATACCTTATAATATATAGTAGTTTATCATTGAAAATACCTTATAATATAACGTAATCTGCTGTGTATCATTGAAAATACCTTATAATATATCGCAATTTGTAGTGTATCAATGAAAATACCGTATAATATAACGTAATATGCAGTGTATCATTGAAAATACCTTATAATATAACGTAATATGCAGTGTATCATTGAAAATACCTTATAATATAACGTAATATGCAGTGTATCATTGAAAATACCTTATAATATAACGTAATATGCAGTGTATCATTGAAAATACCTTATAATATAACGTAATATGCAGTGTATCATTGAAAATACCTTATAATATAACGTAATATGCAATGTATCATTGGAAATACCTTAGAATATATGGTAATTCTAGGCTATCAATGAAAATACCTTATAATATAACGTAATATGCAGTGTATCATTGAAAATTCCTTATAATATAACTTAATATGCAGAGTATCATTGGAAATACCTTATAATATGACGTAATATGTAGTGTATCATTGAAAATACCTTATAATATAACGTAATATGCAGTGTATCATTGGAAATACCTTATAATAAAACGTAATATGCAGTGTATCATTGAAAATACCTTATAATAAAACGTAATATGCAGTGTATCATTGAAGATACCTTATAATATATGGTAATTTGTAGTGTATCATTGAAAATACCTAATAATATAACGTAATATGCAGTGTATCATCGAAAATACCTTATAATAAAACGTAATATGCAGTGTATCATTGAATATACCTTATAATTTAACGTAATATGCAGTGTATCATTGAAAATACCTTATAATATTTCGTAATATGCAGTGTATCATTGAATATACCTTATAATATAACGTAATATGCAGTGTATCATTGAAAATACCTTATAATATAACGTAGTATGCAGTCTATCATGAAAAATACCTTATAAAATAATGTAATATGCAGTGTATCATTGAAAATACCTTATAATATATAGTAGTTTATCATTGAAAATACCTTATAATATAACGTAATATTCTGTGTATCATTGAAAATTCCTTATAATATAACGTAATATGCAGTGTATCATTGAAAATACCTTATAATATAACGTAATATGCAGTCTATCATTGAAAATACCTTATAATATAACGTAATATGCAGTGTATCAGTGAAAATACCTTATAATATATCGTAATTTGTAGTGTATCATTGAAAATACCTTATAATATATAGTAGTTTATCATTGAAAATACCTTATAATATATAGTAGTTTA
Organism: Lasioglossum lativentre; assembly: GCA_916610255.1. Taxonomy (NCBI): domain Eukaryota; kingdom Metazoa; phylum Arthropoda; class Insecta; order Hymenoptera; family Halictidae; genus Lasioglossum; species Lasioglossum lativentre. The sequence continues at coordinate 107,564 of CAKAJI010001080.1, forward strand.
TCATTGAAAATACCTTATAATATAACGTAATATGCTGTGTATCATTGAAAATACCTTATAATATATCGTAATTTGTAGTGTATCAATGAAAATACCTTATAATATAAAGTAATATGCAGTGTATCATTGAAAATACCTTATAATATATCGTAATTTGTAGTGTATCATTGAAAATACCTTATAATATAACGTAATATGCAGTGTATCATTGAAAATACCTTAGAATATATGGTAATTCTAGTCTATCAATGAAAATACCTTATAATATAACGTAATATGCAGTGTATCAGTGAAAATACCTTATAATATATCGTAATTTGTAGTGTATCATTGAAAATACCTTATAATATATAGTAGTTTATCATTGAAAATACCTTATAATATAACGTAATCTGCTGTGTATCATTGAAAATACCTTATAATATATAGTAGTTTATCATTGAAAATACCTTATAATATAACGTAATATGCTGTGTATCATTGAAAATACATTATAATATATCGTAATTTGTAGTGTATCATTGAAAATACCTTATAATATATAGTAGTTTATCATTGAAAATACCTTATAATATAACGTAATCTGCTGTGTATCATTGAAAATACCTTATAATATATCGCAATTTGTAGTGTATCAATGAAAATACCGTATAATATAACGTAATATGCAGTGTATCATTGAAAATACCTTATAATATAACGTAATATGCAGTGTATCATTGAAAATACCTTATAATATAACGTAATATGCAGTGTATCATTGAAAATACCTTATAATATAACGTAATATGCAGTGTATCATTGAAAATACCTTATAATATAACGTAATATGCAGTGTATCATTGAAAATACCTTATAATATAACGTAATATGCAATGTATCATTGGAAATACCTTAGAATATATGGTAATTCTAGGCTATCAATGAAAATACCTTATAATATAACGTAATATGCAGTGTATCATTGAAAATTCCTTATAATATAACTTAATATGCAGAGTATCATTGGAAATACCTTATAATATGACGTAATATGTAGTGTATCATTGAAAATACCTTATAATATAACGTAATATGCAGTGTATCATTGGAAATACCTTATAATAAAACGTAATATGCAGTGTATCATTGAAAATACCTTATAATAAAACGTAATATGCAGTGTATCATTGAAGATACCTTATAATATATGGTAATTTGTAGTGTATCATTGAAAATACCTAATAATATAACGTAATATGCAGTGTATCATCGAAAATACCTTATAATAAAACGTAATATGCAGTGTATCATTGAATATACCTTATAATTTAACGTAATATGCAGTGTATCATTGAAAATACCTTATAATATTTCGTAATATGCAGTGTATCATTGAATATACCTTATAATATAACGTAATATGCAGTGTATCATTGAAAATACCTTATAATATAACGTAGTATGCAGTCTATCATGAAAAATACCTTATAAAATAATGTAATATGCAGTGTATCATTGAAAATACCTTATAATATATAGTAGTTTATCATTGAAAATACCTTATAATATAACGTAATATTCTGTGTATCATTGAAAATTCCTTATAATATAACGTAATATGCAGTGTATCATTGAAAATACCTTATAATATAACGTAATATGCAGTGTATCATTGAAAATACCTTATAATATAACGTAATATGCAGTGTATCAGTGAAAATACCTTATAATATATCGTAATTTGTAGTGTATCATTGAAAATACCTTATAATATATAGTAGTTTATCATTGAAAATACCTTATAATATATAGTAGTTTATCATTGAAAATACCTTATAATATAACGTAATATGCTGTGTATCATTGAAAATACCTTATAATATATCGTAATTTGTAGTGTATCAATGAAAATACCTTATAATATAACGTAATATGCAGTGTATCATTGAAAATACCTTATAATATATCGTAATTCTAGTCTATCAATGAAAATACCTTATAATATAACGTAATATGCAGTGTATCAGTGAAAATACCTTATAATATATCGTAATTTGTAGTGTATCATTGAAAATACCTTATAATATATAGTAGTTTATCATTGAAAATACCTTATAATATAACGTAATCTGCTGTGTATCATTGAAAATACCTTATAATATATAGTAGTTTATCATTGAAAATACCTTATAATATAACGTAATATGCAGTGTATCATTGAAAATACATTATAATATATCGTAATTTGTAGTGTATCATTGAAAATACCTTATAATATATAGTAGTTTATCATTGAAAATACCTTATAATATAACGTAATCTGCTGTGTATCATTGAAAATACCTTATAATATATCGCAATTTGTAGTGTATCAATGAAAATACCGTATAATATAACGTAATATGCAGTGTATCATTGAAAATACCTTATAATATAACGTAATATGCAGTGTATCATTGAAAATACCTTATAATATAACGTAATATGCAGTGTATCATTGAAAATACCTTATAATATAACGTAATATGCAGTGTATCATTGAAAATACCTTATAATATAACGTAATATGCAGTGTATCATTGAAAATACCTTATAATATAACGTAATATGCAATGTATCATTGGAAATACCTTAGAATATATGGTAATTCTAGGCTATCAATGAAAATACCTTATAATATAACGTAATATGCAGTGTATCATTGAAAATTCCTTATAATATAACTTAATATGCAGAGTATCATTGGAAATACCTTATAATATGACGTAATATGTAGTGTATCATTGAAAATACCTTATAATATAACGTAATATGCAGTGTATCATTGGAAATACCTTATAATAAAACGTAATATGCAGTGTATCATTGAAAATACCTTATAATAAAACGTAATATGCAGTGTATCATTGAAGATACCTTATAATATATGGTAATTTGTAGTGTATCATTGAAAATACCTAATAATATAACGTAATATGCAGTGTATCATCGAAAATACCTTATAATAAAACGTAATATGCAGTGTATCATTGAATATACCTTATAATTTAACGTAATATGCAGTGTATCATTGAAAATACCTTATAATATTTCGTAATATGCAGTGTATCATTGAATATACCTTATAATATAACGTAATATGCAGTGTATCATTGAAAATACCTTATAATATAACGTAGTATGCAGTCTATCATGAAAAATACCTTATAAAATAATGTAATATGCAGTGTATCATTGAAAATACCTTATAATATATAGTAGTTTATCATTGAAAATACCTTATAATATAACGTAATATTCTGTGTATCATTGAAAATTCCTTATAATATAACGTAATATGCAGTGTATCATTGAAAATACCTTATAATATAACGTAATATGCAGTGTATCATTGAAAATACCTTATAATATAACGGAATATGCAGTGTATCAGTGAAAATACCTTATAATATATCGTAATTTGTAGTGTATCATTGAAAATACCTTATAATATATAGTAGTTTATCATTGAAAATACCTTATAATATATAGTAGTTTATCATTGAAAATACCTTATAATATAACGTAATATGCTGTGTATCATTGAAAATACCTTATAATATATCGTAATTTGTAGTGTATCAATGAAAATACCTTATAATATAACGTAATATGCAGTGTATCATTGAAAATACCTTATAATATATCGTAATTCTAGTCTATCAATGAAAATACCTTATAATATAACGTAATATGCAGTGTATCAGTGAAAATACCTTATAATATATCGTAATTTGTAGTGTATCATTGAAAATACCTTATAATATATAGTAGTTTATCATTGAAAATACCTTATAATATAACGTAATCTGCTGTGTATCATTGAAAATACCTTATAATATATAGTAGTTTATCATTGAAAATACCTTATAATATAACGTAATCTGCTGTGTATCATTGAAAATACCTTATAATATATCGTAATTTGTAGTGTATCAATGAAAATACCTTATAATATAAAGTAATATGCAGTGTATCATTGAAAATACCTTATAATATATCGTAATTTGTAGTGTATCATTGAAAATACCTTATAATATATGGTAATATGCAGTGTATCATTGGAAATACCTTATAATATATCGAAATTTTTTAGTGTATCATTGAAAATACCTTATAATATATGGTAATTTGTAGTGTATCAATGAAAATACCTTATAATATAACGTAATATGCAGTGTATCATTGAAAATACCTTATAATATATCGTAATTTGTAGTGTATCATTGAAAATACCTTGTAATATATAGTAGTTTATCATTGAAAATACCTTATAATATAACGTAATATGCAGTGTATCATTGAAAATACCTTATAATATAACGTAATATGCAGTGTATCATTGAAAATACCTTATAATATAACGTAATATGCAGTGTATCATTGAAAATACCTTATAATATAACGTAATATGCAGTGTATCATTGAAAATACCTTATAATATAACGTAATATGCAGTGTATCATTGAAAATACCTTATAATATAACGTAATATGCAGTGTATCATTGAAAATACCTTATAATATAACGTAATATGCAGTGTATCATTGAAAATACCTTATAATATATAGTAGTTTATCATTGAAAATACCTTATAATATAACGTAATATTCTGTGTATCATTGAAAATACCTTATAATATAACGTAATATGCAGTGTATCATTGAAAATACCTTATAATATATAGTAATTTGTAGT
>CAKAJI010001081.1:0-17500 GCA_916610255.1 Lasioglossum lativentre
ACGGTTTCGTATGCACAGTTTACCACGAATATAACGTTTAAAATCATCTAGGAACGATAGGAAAAAAGTTTACTCTTACCGCGAACCGTCTAACCGACACGGCGCGGTACTTAGCAATTTTATCGTTCCAGCGATACCTAAGCGACTCGCCGGAAGTTAACTCGGTAAATACGCGTCCGAGAGAACTGGCGTCACGACACACGGTTTCGTATGCACAGTTTACCACGAATATAACGTTTAAAATCATCTAGGAACGATAGGAAAAAAGTTTACTCTTACCGCGAACCGTCTAACCGACACGGCGCGGTACTTAGCAATTTTATCGTTCCAGCGATACCTAAGCGACTCGCCGGAAGTTAACTCGGTAAATACGCGTCCGAGAGAACTGGCGTCACGACACACGGTTTCGTATGCACAGTTTACCACGAATATAACGTTTAAAATCATCTAGGAACGATAGGAAAAAAGTTTACTCTTACCGCGAACCGTCTAACCGACACGGCGCGGTACTTAGCAATTTTATCGTTCCAGCGATACCTAAGCGACTCGCCGGAAGTTAACTCGGTAAATACGCGTCCGAGAGAACTGGCGTCACGACACACGGTTTCGTATGCACAGTTTACCACGAATATAACGTTTAAAATCATCTAGGAACGATAGGAAAAAAGTTTACTCTTACCGCGAACCGTCTAACCGACACGGCGCGGTACTTAGCAATTTTATCGTTCCAGCGATACCTAAGCGACTCGCCGGAAGTTAACTCGGTAAATACGCGTCCGAGAGAACTGGCGTCACGACACACGGTTTCGTATGCACAGTTTACCACGAATATAACGTTTAAAATCATCTAGGAACGATAGGAAAAAAGTTTACTCTTACCGCGAACCGTCTAACCGACACGGCGCGGTACTTAGCAATTTTATCGTTCCAGCGATACCTAAGCGACTCGCCGGAAGTTAACTCGGTAAATACGCGTCCGAGAGAACTGGCGTCACGACACACGGTTTCGTATGCACAGTTTACCACGAATATAACGTTTAAAATCATCTAGGAACGATAGGAAAAAAGTTTACTCTTACCGCGAACCGTCTAACCGACACGGCGCGGTACTTAGCAATTTTATCGTTCCAGCGATACCTAAGCGACTCGCCGGAAGTTAACTCGGTAAATACGCGTCCGAGAGAACTGGCGTCACGACACACGGTTTCGTATGCACAGTTTACCACGAATATAACGTTTAAAATCATCTAGGAACGATAGGAAAAAAGTTTACTCTTACCGCGAACCGTCTAACCGACACGGCGCGGTACTTAGCAATTTTATCGTTCCAGCGATACCTAAGCGACTCGCCGGAAGTTAACTCGGTAAATACGCGTCCGAGAGAACTGGCGTCACGACACACGGTTTCGTATGCACAGTTTACCACGAATATAACGTTTAAAATCATCTAGGAACGATAGGAAAAAAGTTTACTCTTACCGCGAACCGTCTAACCGACACGGCGCGGTACTTAGCAATTTTATCGTTCCAGCGATACCTAAGCGACTCGCCGGAAGTTAACTCGGTAAATACGCGTCCGAGAGAACTGGCGTCACGACACACGGTTTCGTATGCACAGTTTACCACGAATATAACGTTTAAAATCATCTAGGAACGATAGGAAAAAAGTTTACTCTTACCGCGAACCGTCTAACCGACACGGCGCGGTACTTAGCAATTTTATCGTTCCAGCGATACCTAAGCGACTCGCCGGAAGTTAACTCGACTCGGTAAATACGCGTCCGAGAGAACTGGCGTCACGACACACGGTTTCGTATGCACAGTTTACCACGAATATAACGTTTAAAATCATCTAGGAACGATAGGAAAAAAGTTTACTCTTACCGCGAACCGTCTAACCGACACGGCGCGGTACTTAGCAATTTTATCGTTCCAGCGATACCTAAGCGACTCGCCGGAAGTTAACTCGGTAAATACGCGTCCGAGAGAACTGGCGTCACGACACACGGTTTCGTATGCACAGTTTACCACGAATATAACGTTTAAAATCATCTAGGAACGATAGGAAAAAAGTTTACTCTTACCGCGAACCGTCTAACCGACACGGCGCGGTACTTAGCAATTTTATCGTTCCAGCGATACCTAAGCGACTCGCCGGAAGTTAACTCGGTAAATACGCGTCCGAGAGAACTGGCGTCACGACACACGGTTTCGTATGCACAGTTTACCACGAATATAACGTTTAAAATCATCTAGGAACGATAGGAAAAAAGTTTACTCTTACCGCGAACCGTCTAACCGACACGGCGCGGTACTTAGCAATTTTATCGTTCCAGCGATACCTAAGCGACTCGCCGGAAGTTAACTCGGTAAATACGCGTCCGAGAGAACTGGCGTCACGACACACGGTTTCGTATGCACAGTTTACCACGAATATAACGTTTAAAATCATCTAGGAACGATAGGAAAAAAGTTTACTCTTACCGCGAACCGTCTAACCGACACGGCGCGGTACTTAGCAATTTTATCGTTCCAGCGATACCTAAGCGACTCGCCGGAAGTTAACTCGGTAAATACGCGTCCGAGAGAACTGGCGTCACGACACACGGTTTCGTATGCACAGTTTACCACGAATATAACGTTTAAAATCATCTAGGAACGATAGGAAAAAAGTTTACTCTTACCGCGAACCGTCTAACCGACACGGCGCGGTACTTAGCAATTTTATCGTTCCAGCGATACCTAAGCGACTCGCCGGAAGTTAACTCGGTAAATACGCGTCCGAGAGAACTGGCGTCACGACACACGGTTTCGTATGCACAGTTTACCACGAATATAACGTTTAAAATCATCTAGGAACGATAGGAAAAAAGTTTACTCTTACCGCGAACCGTCTAACCGACACGGCGCGGTACTTAGCAATTTTATCGTTCCAGCGATACCTAAGCGACTCGCCGGAAGTTAACTCGGTAAATACGCGTCCGAGAGAACTGGCGTCACGACACACGGTTTCGTATGCACAGTTTACCACGAATATAACGTTTAAAATCATCTAGGAACGATAGGAAAAAAGTTTACTCTTACCGCGAACCGTCTAACCGACACGGCGCGGTACTTAGCAATTTTATCGTTCCAGCGATACCTAAGCGACTCGCCGGAAGTTAACTCGGTAAATACGCGTCCGAGAGAACTGGCGTCACGACACACGGTTTCGTATGCACAGTTTACCACGAATATAACGTTTAAAATCATCTAGGAACGATAGGAAAAAAGTTTACTCTTACCGCGAACCGTCTAACCGACACGGCGCGGTACTTAGCAATTTTATCGTTCCAGCGATACCTAAGCGACTCGCCGGAAGTTAACTCGGTAAATACGCGTCCGAGAGAACTGGCGTCACGACACACGGTTTCGTATGCACAGTTTACCACGAATATAACGTTTAAAATCATCTAGGAACGATAGGAAAAAAGTTTACTCTTACCGCGAACCGTCTAACCGACACGGCGCGGTACTTAGCAATTTTATCGTTCCAGCGATACCTAAGCGACTCGCCGGAAGTTAACTCGGTAAATACGCGTCCGAGAGAACTGGCGTCACGACACACGGTTTCGTATGCACAGTTTACCACGAATATAACGTTTAAAATCATCTAGGAACGATAGGAAAAAAGTTTACTCTTACCGCGAACCGTCTAACCGACACGGCGCGGTACTTAGCAATTTTATCGTTCCAGCGATACCTAAGCGACTCGCCGGAAGTTAACTCGGTAAATACGCGTCCGAGAGAACTGGCGTCACGACACACGGTTTCGTATGCACAGTTTACCACGAATATAACGTTTAAAATCATCTAGGAACGATAGGAAAAAAGTTTACTCTTACCGCGAACCGTCTAACCGACACGGCGCGGTACTTAGCAATTTTATCGTTCCAGCGATACCTAAGCGACTCGCCGGAAGTTAACTCGGTAAATACGCGTCCGAGAGAACTGGCGTCACGACACACGGTTTCGTATGCACAGTTTACCACGAATATAACGTTTAAAATCATCTAGGAACGATAGGAAAAAAGTTTACTCTTACCGCGAACCGTCTAACCGACACGGCGCGGTACTTAGCAATTTTATCGTTCCAGCGATACCTAAGCGACTCGCCGGAAGTTAACTCGGTAAATACGCGTCCGAGAGAACTGGCGTCACGACACACGGTTTCGTATGCACAGTTTACCACGAATATAACGTTTAAAATCATCTAGGAACGATAGGAAAAAAGTTTACTCTTACCGCGAACCGTCTAACCGACACGGCGCGGTACTTAGCAATTTTATCGTTCCAGCGATACCTAAGCGACTCGCCGGAAGTTAACTCGGTAAATACGCGTCCGAGAGAACTGGCGTCACGACACACGGTTTCGTATGCACAGTTTACCACGAATATAACGTTTAAAATCATCTAGGAACGATAGGAAAAAAGTTTACTCTTACCGCGAACCGTCTAACCGACACGGCGCGGTACTTAGCAATTTTATCGTTCCAGCGATACCTAAGCGACTCGCCGGAAGTTAACTCGGTAAATACGCGTCCGAGAGAACTGGCGTCACGACACACGGTTTCGTATGCACAGTTTACCACGAATATAACGTTTAAAATCATCTAGGAACGATAGGAAAAAAGTTTACTCTTACCGCGAACCGTCTAACCGACACGGCGCGGTACTTAGCAATTTTATCGTTCCAGCGATACCTAAGCGACTCGCCGGAAGTTAACTCGGTAAATACGCGTCCGAGAGAACTGGCGTCACGACACACGGTTTCGTATGCACAGTTTACCACGAATATAACGTTTAAAATCATCTAGGAACGATAGGAAAAAAGTTTACTCTTACCGCGAACCGTCTAACCGACACGGCGCGGTACTTAGCAATTTTATCGTTCCAGCGATACCTAAGCGACTCGCCGGAAGTTAACTCGGTAAATACGCGTCCGAGAGAACTGGCGTCACGACACACGGTTTCGTATGCACAGTTTACCACGAATATAACGTTTAAAATCATCTAGGAACGATAGGAAAAAAGTTTACTCTTACCGCGAACCGTCTAACCGACACGGCGCGGTACTTAGCAATTTTATCGTTCCAGCGATACCTAAGCGACTCGCCGGAAGTTAACTCGGTAAATACGCGTCCGAGAGAACTGGCGTCACGACACACGGTTTCGTATGCACAGTTTACCACGAATATAACGTTTAAAATCATCTAGGAACGATAGGAAAAAAGTTTACTCTTACCGCGAACCGTCTAACCGACACGGCGCGGTACTTAGCAATTTTATCGTTCCAGCGATACCTAAGCGACTCGCCGGAAGTTAACTCGGTAAATACGCGTCCGAGAGAACTGGCGTCACGACACACGGTTTCGTATGCACAGTTTACCACGAATATAACGTTTAAAATCATCTAGGAACGATAGGAAAAAAGTTTACTCTTACCGCGAACCGTCTAACCGACACGGCGCGGTACTTAGCAATTTTATCGTTCCAGCGATACCTAAGCGACTCGCCGGAAGTTAACTCGGTAAATACGCGTCCGAGAGAACTGGCGTCACGACACACGGTTTCGTATGCACAGTTTACCACGAATATAACGTTTAAAATCATCTAGGAACGATAGGAAAAAAGTTTACTCTTACCGCGAACCGTCTAACCGACACGGCGCGGTACTTAGCAATTTTATCGTTCCAGCGATACCTAAGCGACTCGCCGGAAGTTAACTCGGTAAATACGCGTCCGAGAGAACTGGCGTCACGACACACGGTTTCGTATGCACAGTTTACCACGAATATAACGTTTAAAATCATCTAGGAACGATAGGAAAAAAGTTTACTCTTACCGCGAACCGTCTAACCGTCACGGCGCGGTACTTAGCAATTTTATCGTTCCAGCGATACCTAAGCGACTCGCCGGAAGTTAACTCGGTAAATACGCGTCCGAGAGAACTGGCGTCACGACACACGGTTTCGTATGCACAGTTTACCACGAATATAACGTTTAAAATCATCTAGGAACGATAGGAAAAAAGTTTACTCTTACCGCGAACCGTCTAACCGACACGGCGCGGTACTTAGCAATTTTATCGTTCCAGCGATACCTAAGCGACTCGCCGGAAGTTAACTCGGTAAATACGCGTCCGAGAGAACTGGCGTCACGACACACGGTTTCGTATGCACAGTTTACCACGAATATAACGTTTAAAATCAGCGCGGTACTTAGCAATTTTATCGTTCCAGCGATACCTAAGCGACTCGCCGGAAGTTAACTCGGTAAATACGCGTCCGAGAGAACTGGCGTCACGACACACGGTTTCGTATGCACAGTTTACCACGAATATAACGTTTAAAATCATCTAGGAACGATAGGAAAAAAGTTTACTCTTACCGCGAACCGTCTAACCGACACGGCGCGGTACTTAGCAATTTTATCGTTCCAGCGATACCTAAGCGACTCGCCGGAAGTTAACTCGGTAAATACGCGTCCGAGAGAACTGGCGTCACGACACACGGTTTCGTATGCACAGTTTACCACGAATATAACGTTTAAAATCATCTAGGAACGATAGGAAAAAAGTTTACTCTTACCGCGAACCGTCTAACCGACACGGCGCGGTACTTAGCAATTTTATCGTTCCAGCGATACCTAAGCGACTCGCCGGAAGTTAACTCGGTAAATACGCGTCCGAGAGAACTGGCGTCACGACACACGGTTTCGTATGCACAGTTTACCACGAATATAACGTTTAAAATCATCTAGGAACGATAGGAAAAAAGTTTACTCTTACCGCGAACCGTCTAACCGACACGGCGCGGTACTTAGCAATTTTATCGTTCCAGCGATACCTAAGCGACTCGCCGGAAGTTAACTCGCTTATAACTCGGTAAATACGCGTCCGAGAGAACTGGCGTCACGACACACGGTTTCGTATGCACAGTTTACCACGAATATAACGTTTAAAATCATCTAGGAACGATAGGAAAAAAGTTTACTCTTACCGCGAACCGTCTAACCGACACGGCGCGGTACTTAGCAATTTTATCGTTCCAGCGATACCTAAGCGACTCGCCGGAAGTTAACTCGGTAAATACGCGTCCGAGAGAACTGGCGTCACGACACACGGTTTCGTATGCACAGTTTACCACGAATATAACGTTTAAAATCATCTAGGAACGATAGGAAAAAAGTTTACTCTTACCGCGAACCGTCTAACCGACACGGCGCGGTACTTAGCAATTTTATCGTTCCAGCGATACCTAAGCGACTCGCCGGAAGTTAACTCGGTAAATACGCGTCCGAGAGAACTGGCGTCACGACACACGGTTTCGTATGCACAGTTTACCACGAATATAACGTTTAAAATCATCTAGGAACGATAGGAAAAAAGTTTACTCTTACCGCGAACCGTCTAACCGACACGGCGCGGTACTTAGCAATTTTATCGTTCCAGCGATACCTAAGCGACTCGCCGGAAGTTAACTCGGTAAATACGCGTCCGAGAGAACTGGCGTCACGACACACGGTTTCGTATGCACAGTTTACCACGAATATAACGTTTAAAATCATCTAGGAACGATAGGAAAAAAGTTTACTCTTACCGCGAACCGTCTAACCGACACGGCGCGGTACTTAGCAATTTTATCGTTCCAGCGATACCTAAGCGACTCGCCGGAAGTTAACTCGGTAAATACGCGTCCGAGAGAACTGGCGTCACGACACACGGTTTCGTATGCACAGTTTACCACGAATATAACGTTTAAAATCATCTAGGAACGATAGGAAAAAAGTTTACTCTTACCGCGAACCGTCTAACCGACACGGCGCGGTACTTAGCAATTTTATCGTTCCAGCGATACCTAAGCGACTCGCCGGAAGTTAACTCGGTAAATACGCGTCCGAGAGAACTGGCGTCACGACACACGGTTTCGTATGCACAGTTTACCACGAATATAACGTTTAAAATCATCTAGGAACGATAGGAAAAAAGTTTACTCTTACCGCGAACCGTCTAACCGACACGGCGCGGTACTTAGCAATTTTATCGTTCCAGCGATACCTAAGCGACTCGCCGGAAGTTAACTCGCTTATAACTCGGTAAATACGCGTCCGAGAGAACTGGCGTCACGACACACGGTTTCGTATGCACAGTTTACCACGAATATAACGTTTAAAATCATCTAGGAACGATAGGAAAAAAGTTTACTCTTACCGCGAACCGTCTAACCGACACGGCGCGGTACTTAGCAATTTTATCGTTCCAGCGATACCTAAGCGACTCGCCGGAAGTTAACTCGGTAAATACGCGTCCGAGAGAACTGGCGTCACGACACACGGTTTCGTATGCACAGTTTACCACGAATATAACGTTTAAAATCATCTAGGAACGATAGGAAAAAAGTTTACTCTTACCGCGAACCGTCTAACCGACACGGCGCGGTACTTAGCAATTTTATCGTTCCAGCGATACCTAAGCGACTCGCCGGAAGTTAACTCGGTAAATACGCGTCCGAGAGAACTGGCGTCACGACACACGGTTTCGTATGCACAGTTTACCACGAATATAACGTTTAAAATCATCTAGGAACGATAGGAAAAAAGTTTACTCTTACCGCGAACCGTCTAACCGACACGGCGCGGTACTTAGCAATTTTATCGTTCCAGCGATACCTAAGCGACTCGCCGGAAGTTAACTCGGTAAATACGCGTCCGAGAGAACTGGCGTCACGACACACGGTTTCGTATGCACAGTTTACCACGAATATAACGTTTAAAATCATCTAGGAACGATAGGAAAAAAGTTTACTCTTACCGCGAACCGTCTAACCGACACGGCGCGGTACTTAGCAATTTTATCGTTCCAGCGATACCTAAGCGACTCGCCGGAAGTTAACTCGGTAAATACGCGTCCGAGAGAACTGGCGTCACGACACACGGTTTCGTATGCACAGTTTACCACGAATATAACGTTTAAAATCATCTAGGAACGATAGGAAAAAAGTTTACTCTTACCGCGAACCGTCTAACCGACACGGCGCGGTACTTAGCAATTTTATCGTTCCAGCGATACCTAAGCGACTCGCCGGAAGTTAACTCGGTAAATACGCGTCCGAGAGAACTGGCGTCACGACACACGGTTTCGTATGCACAGTTTACCACGAATATAACGTTTAAAATCATCTAGGAACGATAGGAAAAAAGTTTACTCTTACCGCGAACCGTCTAACCGACACGGCGCGGTACTTAGCAATTTTATCGTTCCAGCGATACCTAAGCGACTCGCCGGAAGTTAACTCGGTAAATACGCGTCCGAGAGAACTGGCGTCACGACACACGGTTTCGTATGCACAGTTTACCACGAATATAACGTTTAAAATCATCTAGGAACGATAGGAAAAAAGTTTACTCTTACCGCGAACCGTCTAACCGACACGGCGCGGTACTTCGCAATTTTATCGTTCCAGCGATACCTAAGCGACTCGCCGGAAGTTAACTCGCTTATAACTCGGTAAATACGCGTCCGAGAGAACTGGCGTCACGACACACGGTTTCGTATGCACAGTTTACCACGAATATAACGTTTAAAATCATCTAGGAACGATAGGAAAAAAGTTTACTCTTACCGCGAACCGTCTAACCGACACGGCGCGGTACTTAGCAATTTTATCGTTCCAGCGATACCTAAGCGACTCGCCGGAAGTTAACTCGGTAAATACGCGTCCGAGAGAACTGGCGTCACGACACACGGTTTCGTATGCACAGTTTACCACGAATATAACGTTTAAAATCATCTAGGAACGATAGGAAAAAAGTTTACTCTTACCGCGAACCGTCTAACCGACACGGCGCGGTACTTAGCAATTTTATCGTTCCAGCGATACCTAAGCGACTCGCCGGAAGTTAACTCGCTTATAACTCGGTAAATACGCGTCCGAGAGAACTGGCGTCACGACACACGGTTTCGTATGCACAGTTTACCACGAATATAACGTTTAAAATCATCTAGGAACGATAGGAAAAAAGTTTACTCTTACCGCGAACCGTCTAACCGACACGGCGCGGTACTTAGCAATTTTATCGTTCCAGCGATACCTAAGCGACTCGCCGGAAGTTAACTCGGTAAATACGCGTCCGAGAGAACTGGCGTCACGACACACGGTTTCGTATGCACAGTTTACCACGAATATAACGTTTAAAATCATCTAGGAACGATAGGAAAAAAGTTTACTCTTACCGCGAACCGTCTAACCGACACGGCGCGGTACTTAGCAATTTTATCGTTCCAGCGATACCTAAGCGACTCGCCGGAAGTTAACTCGGTAAATACGCGTCCGAGAGAACTGGCGTCACGACACACGGTTTCGTATGCACAGTTTACCACGAATATAACGTTTAAAATCATCTAGGAACGATAGGAAAAAAGTTTACTCTTACCGCGAACCGTCTAACCGACACGGCGCGGTACTTAGCAATTTTATCGTTCCAGCGATACCTAAGCGACTCGCCGGAAGTTAACTCGCTTATAACTCGGTAAATACGCGTCCGAGAGAACTGGCGTCACGACACACGGTTTCGTATGCACAGTTTACCACGAATATAACGTTTAAAATCATCTAGGAACGATAGGAAAAAAGTTTACTCTTACCGCGAACCGTCTAACCGACACGGCGCGGTACTTAGCAATTTTATCGTTCCAGCGATACCTAAGCGACTCGCCGGAAGTTAACTCGGTAAATACGCGTCCGAGAGAACTGGCGTCACGACACACGGTTTCGTATGCACAGTTTACCACGAATATAACGTTTAAAATCATCTAGGAACGATAGGAAAAAAGTTTACTCTTACCGCGAACCGTCTAACCGACACGGCGCGGTACTTAGCAATTTTATCGTTCCAGCGATACCTAAGCGACTCGCCGGAAGTTAACTCGGTAAATACGCGTCCGAGAGAACTGGCGTCACGACACACGGTTTCGTATGCACAGTTTACCACGAATATAACGTTTAAAATCATCTAGGAACGATAGGAAAAAAGTTTACTCTTACCGCGAACCGTCTAACCGACACGGCGCGGTACTTAGCAATTTTATCGTTCCAGCGATACCTAAGCGACTCGCCGGAAGTTAACTCGGTAAATACGCGTCCGAGAGAACTGGCGTCACGACACACGGTTTCGTATGCACAGTTTACCACGAATATAACGTTTAAAATCATCTAGGAACGATAGGAAAAAAGTTTACTCTTACCGCGAACCGTCTAACCGACACGGCGCGGTACTTAGCAATTTTATCGTTCCAGCGATACCTAAGCGACTCGCCGGAAGTTAACTCGGTAAATACGCGTCCGAGAGAACTGGCGTCACGACACACGGTTTCGTATGCACAGTTTACCACGAATATAACGTTTAAAATCATCTAGGAACGATAGGAAAAAAGTTTACTCTTACCGCGAACCGTCTAACCGACACGGCGCGGTACTTAGCAATTTTATCGTTCCAGCGATACCTAAGCGACTCGCCGGAAGTTAACTCGCTTATAACTCGGTAAATACGCGTCCGAGAGAACTGGCGTCACGACACACGGTTTCGTATGCACAGTTTACCACGAATATAACGTTTAAAATCATCTAGGAACGATAGGAAAAAAGTTTACTCTTACCGCGAACCGTCTAACCGACACGGCGCGGTACTTAGCAATTTTATCGTTCCAGCGATACCTAAGCGACTCGCCGGAAGTTAACTCGGTAAATACGCGTCCGAGAGAACTGGCGTCACGACACACGGTTTCGTATGCACAGTTTACCACGAATATAACGTTTAAAATCATCTAGGAACGATAGGAAAAAAGTTTACTCTTACCGCGAACCGTCTAACCGACACGGCGCGGTACTTAGCAATTTTATCGTTCCAGCGATACCTAAGCGACTCGCCGGAAGTTAACTCGGTAAATACGCGTCCGAGAGAACTGGCGTCACGACACACGGTTTCGTATGCACAGTTTACCACGAATATAACGTTTAAAATCATCTAGGAACGATAGGAAAAAAGTTTACTCTTACCGCGAACCGTCTAACCGACACGGCGCGGTACTTAGCAATTTTATCGTTCCAGCGATACCTAAGCGACTCGCCGGAAGTTAACTCGGTAAATACGCGTCCGAGAGAACTGGCGTCACGACACACGGTTTCGTATGCACAGTTTACCACGAATATAACGTTTAAAATCATCTAGGAACGATAGGAAAAAAGTTTACTCTTACCGCGAACCGTCTAACCGACACGGCGCGGTACTTAGCAATTTTATCGTTCCAGCGATACCTAACCGACTCGCCGGAAGTTAACTCGGTAAATACGCGTCCGAGAGAACTGGCGTCACGACACACGGTTTCGTATGCACAGTTTACCACGAATATAACGTTTAAAATCATCTAGGAACGATAGGAAAAAAGTTTACTCTTACCGCGAACCGTCTAACCGACACGGCGCGGTACTTAGCAATTTTATCGTTCCAGCGATACCTAAGCGACTCGCCGGAAGTTAACTCGGTAAATACGCGTCCGAGAGAACTGGCGTCACGACACACGGTTTCGTATGCACAGTTTACCACGAATATAACGTTTAAAATCATCTAGGAACGATAGGAAAAAAGTTTACTCTTACCGCGAACCGTCTAACCGACACGGCGCGGTACTTAGCAATTTTATCGTTCCAGCGATACCTAAGCGACTCGCCGGAAGTTAACTCGCTTATAACTCGGTAAATACGCGTCCGAGAGAACTGGCGTCACGACACACGGTTTCGTATGCACAGTTTACCACGAATATAACGTTTAAAATCATCTAGGAACGATAGGAAAAAAGTTTACTCTTACCGCGAACCGTCTAACCGACACGGCGCGGTACTTAGCAATTTTATCGTTCCAGCGATACCTAAGCGACTCGCCGGAAGTTAACTCGGTAAATACGCGTCCGAGAGAACTGGCGTCACGACACACGGTTTCGTATGCACAGTTTACCACGAATATAACGTTTAAAATCATCTAGGAACGATAGGAAAAAAGTTTACTCTTACCGCGAACCGTCTAACCGACACGGCGCGGTACTTAGCAATTTTATCGTTCCAGCGATACCTAAGCGACTCGCCGGAAGTTAACTCGGTAAATACGCGTCCGAGAGAACTGGCGTCACGACACACGGTTTCGTATGCACAGTTTACCACGAATATAACGTTTAAAATCATCTAGGAACGATAGGAAAAAAGTTTACTCTTACCGCGAACCGTCTAACCGACACGGCGCGGTACTTAGCAATTTTATCGTTCCAGCGATACCTAAGCGACTCGCCGGAAGTTAACTCGGTAAATACGCGTCCGAGAGAACTGGCGTCACGACACACGGTTTCGTATGCACAGTTTACCACGAATATAACGTTTAAAATCATCTAGGAACGATAGGAAAAAAGTTTACTCTTACCGCGAACCGTCTAACCGACACGGCGCGGTACTTAGCAATTTTATCGTTCCAGCGATACCTAAGCGACTCGCCGGAAGTTAACTCGGTAAATACGCGTCCGAGAGAACTGGCGTCACGACACACGGTTTCGTATGCACAGTTTACCACGAATATAACGTTTAAAATCATCTAGGAACGATAGGAAAAAAGTTTACTCTTACCGCGAACCGTCTAACCGACACGGCGCGGTACTTAGCAATTTTATCGTTCCAGCGATACCTAAGCGACTCGCCGGAAGTTAACTCGCTTATAACTCGGTAAATACGCGTCCGAGAGAACTGGCGTCACGACACACGGTTTCGTATGCACAGTTTACCACGAATATAACGTTTAAAATCATCTAGGAACGATAGGAAAAAAGTTTACTCTTACCGCGAACCGTCTAACCGACACGGCGCGGTACTTAGCAATTTTATCGTTCCAGCGATACCTAAGCGACTCGCCGGAAGTTAACTCGGTAAATACGCGTCCGAGAGAACTGGCGTCACGACACACGGTTTCGTATGCACAGTTTACCACGAATATAACGTTTAAAATCATCTAGGAACGATAGGAAAAAAGTTTACTCTTACCGCGAACCGTCTAACCGACACGGCGCGGTACTTAGCAATTTTATCGTTCCAGCGATACCTAAGCGACTCGCCGGAAGTTAACTCGGTAAATACGCGTCCGAGAGAACTGGCGTCACGACACACGGTTTCGTATGCACAGTTTACCACGAATATAACGTTTAAAATCATCTAGGAACGATAGGAAAAAAGTTTACTCTTACCGCGAACCGTCTAACCGACACGGCGCGGTACTTAGCAATTTTATCGTTCCAGCGATACCTAAGCGACTCGCCGGAAGTTAACTCGGTAAATACGCGTCCGAGAGAACTGGCGTCACGACACACGGTTTCGTATGCACAGTTTACCACGAATATAACGTTTAAAATCATCTAGGAACGATAGGAAAAAAGTTTACTCTTACCGCGAACCGTCTAACCGACACGGCGCGGTACTTAGCAATTTTATCGTTCCAGCGATACCTAAGCGACTCGCCGGAAGTTAACTCGGTAAATACGCGTCCGAGAGAACTGGCGTCACGACACACGGTTTCGTATGCACAGTTTACCACGAATATAACGTTTAAAATCATCTAGGAACGATAGGAAAAAAGTTTACTCTTACCGCGAACCGTCTAACCGACACGGCGCGGTACTTAGCAATTTTATCGTTCCAGCGATACCTAAGCGACTCGCCGGAAGTTAACTCGGTAAATACGCGTCCGAGAGAACTGGCGTCACGACACACGGTTTCGTATGCACAGTTTACCACGAATATAACGTTTAAAATCATCTAGGAACGATAGGAAAAAAGTTTACTCTTACCGCGAACCGTCTAACCGACACGGCGCGGTACTTAGCAATTTTATCGTTCCAGCGATACCTAAGCGACTCGCCGGAAGTTAACTCGGTAAATACGCGTCCGAGAGAACTGGCGTCACGACACACGGTTTCGTATGCACAGTTTACCACGAATATAACGTTTAAAATCATCTAGGAACGATAGGAAAAAAGTTTACTCTTACCGCGAACCGTCTAACCGACACGGCGCGGTACTTAGCAATTTTATCGTTCCAGCGATACCTAAGCGACTCGCCGGAAGTTAACTCGGTAAATACGCGTCCGAGAGAACTGGCGTCACGACACACGGTTTCGTATGCACAGTTTACCACGAATATAACGTTTAAAATCATCTAGGAACGATAGGAAAAAAGTTTACTCTTACCGCGAACCGTCTAACCGACACGGCGCGGTACTTAGCAATTTTATCGTTCCAGCGATACCTAAGCGACTCGCCGGAAGTTAACTCGGTAAATACGCGTCCGAGAGAACTGGCGTCACGACACACGGTTTCGTATGCACAGTTTACCACGAATATAACGTTTAAAATCATCTAGGAACGATAGGAAAAAAGTTTACTCTTACCGCGAACCGTCTAACCGACACGGCGCGGTACTTAGCAATTTTATCGTTCCAGCGATACCTAAGCGACTCGCCGGAAGTTAACTCGGTAAATACGCGTCCGAGAGAACTGGCGTCACGACACACGGTTTCGTATGCACAGTTTACCACGAATATAACGTTTAAAATCATCTAGGAACGATAGGAAAAAAGTTTACTCTTACCGCGAACCGTCTAACCGACACGGCGCGGTACTTAGCAATTTTATCGTTCCAGCGATACCTAAGCGACTCGCCGGAAGTTAACTCGGTAAATACGCGTCCGAGAGAACTGGCGTCACGACACACGGTTTCGTATGCACAGTTTACCACGAATATAACGTTTAAAATCATCTAGGAACGATAGGAAAAAAGTTTACTCTTACCGCGAACCGTCTAACCGACACGGCGCGGTACTTAGCAATTTTATCGTTCCAGCGATACCTAAGCGACTCGCCGGAAGTTAACTCGCTTATAACTCGGTAAATACGCGTCCGAGAGAACTGGCGTCACGACACACGGTTTCGTATGCACAGTTTACCACGAATATAACGTTTAAAATCATCTAGGAACGATAGGAAAAAAGTTTACTCTTACCGGTGGGACTTCGAGCAACGAAGTAGTACGCTATCGACCATTATTTTCAATTATTTCGGTAAATACGCATTGTAGCGCTTTGTAACTTTATATTCATTGTTAATATGTTTTATATTACAATGATCTAACATTTAAAATCGCCTGGAATCGATACAGAAAAAGTTTACTCTTGCCGTTGGAACTTAAAAAAATTTTTGAGTCCGAGAAAGTATATGAAAAGTTGAATGTTTTGTGTTAAATATCCTAGAAATACAAAAATTTATTGTATTTTACGAAATAAATTTTCACAGTTTTTTCGCTCTAAGTCCCAACAGCCCCGCCGGTTGGGCTGTTGCCGCGACGGTTTACCGCCATAAGCGCGCGTGCTATTGACCGCGCGGCGCCGGCGTCCCGGCCGGCCGTTCGGTATCTATAAGAGAGTCGACCGTTCGGTCGCTTCGATCGGTTCAGCGTGCGCTTGGGGCTATTCTACGATCTCGGTCGAGAAGCAGCTCTCACGGCGCCTCGAGACTTCGGTCTTGACTGTTTCGTATCGAATATTTTCTCTACACAGCATAGCCACGGGTCGGTGTCCTAGACCGAATGGCCCTTATGTGGCGAGCATCCTTCGGATGTTGGCGACTTGTATTCACTTTTGTGTATACTCGTACTAACTGAGCATCATCTCTTCATTCCGAGCGTTGCAGCATTGGATAAAAAAGAGGGTTATATTAAAGAAAACAAAAATGTCTAAAAATGACAAAATAAAATAAATATATTAAAATAGAACAAACCAAAATTGTTTGTGAAACATATATAAGAGAAAAAGAAAGAACATCATATTAAATGTGGTATTGCACATTTCGTTTATGCCTAGCGCGAGCAGACGGGCATTGGGAAACGCCGTCCAGCATATTATGGTGCTTATGCGTTACCTATGTTACTGAGCTATACACGCTTCCACGTTTGTGCAAACCTTAATATGATGAAAAACGAAAACGAATTGTCTGTGAAGCATGAACAACCATGTGTTTTAAAAGAAGTAAGGTTGTTCAGATATACTGGAGAAGCCGCGAACAGGATATTGAAAAGGAATTTGTTCTCGGTGGATATACGAAAATGAAAATGTATCTCGTTCAAAAGGTTCTAAGAATTTGAACGAGTAAGAGGAAAAAGTGTCGTTGACCTGTCTCAAGAAGAGCTGGCGACGAAGGCATATTCGAAACATGACAAAAATTGTCAAAGCTCCCTGGTTGATCCTGCCAGTAGTCATATGCTTGTCTCAAAGATTAAGCCATGCATGTCTCAGTACATGCCGCATTAAGGTGAAACCGCGAATGGCTCATTAAATCAGTTATGGTTTCTTAGATCGTACCCACATTTACTTGGATAA
>CAKAJI010001081.1:20000-27500 GCA_916610255.1 Lasioglossum lativentre
GTGTAGGCTCTCGACAATTATATATGGACATATATTACGGTCGCAAGAACATGGGATGTAAGCGTCGATTCGAATTCACATATCGCGCGCTTCCTCGGTCTTCGCCTGTAATGTCCGAAAAAATGTCCGTTGGAAACGGTGTCCCGAAAAGGACAAATAAAATCAGGGTAGCCTGTGGAAAACGCGCGGTGGGACGTGTTGTGTCCGTTCACGAACATCGAGAGATAGAGAGACGAGAGGACCGGCTGTGAAGCTCGCTTTTAAAGCTGCGTGAGTCTGACACCCTACTCTGTGTATGTACACACGAGCTTGGGACGAATGACCGCTGCCAGAGCCGGCTGAGAGTCCCGCTCTCTATTTATCGAGTTCGCGTATAACCAAGAGCACAAAACGTGTCGCCGCACGCGTTGTTCGTTGAAGAACGGTGTAATATATTCGAGAGGACCGGCTGTGAAGCTCCTCGCTTGTTAAGGCTATGTGTTGCGATTCTGACACCCTACTCTCTGTGGGGCGATAATACTGTGCACAAGAGTTGGGACGAACGATCGCGCACGGCCAGAGTGAGAGAGCCGGCTGTGAAGTCCGCTAACATCGAATTCACATTTCCAATAAAAAGGAGGAGGGAAGTGTTCTGGATCCAGTATATCGGGTTGTCTATGATCCCCGTCGTTTTCAGAATTCCCCTCCGCGTTTTCCATTTTAAAGGTTTTTCAATGTACTGTTCGCCCGGCCGTGTCAGGTACGTGCTGTCTCCGCGCGTGCGTACTCTGCGCGGTTTCCGTTTCCACGGACGACTGTGTCGTCCTTAAAAACGACGCCTGAATCTCCTTCGCGCGCTGGTTGGAGTTTTCAGGTATCGGCGTTCTTACGAACCGCAGAACAAAGAGACAAAATATACATATATTGATTACAAATCAAAATTATACGATTACCCTGAACGGTGGATCACTTGGCTCGTGGGTCGATGAAGAACGCAGCTAATTGCGCGTCAACGTGTGAACTGCAGGACACATGAACATCGACATTTCGAACGCACATTGCGGTCCACGGATACAATTCCTGGACCACGCCTGGCTGAGGGTCGTTTACGTAACCAAATACTGCTTGCGTTGCTCTTGTAAGTCCCCGCCGTCGCTTACCTCTCCAATATTTATAAAATTGGAGGGCGCAAGAGCGTTTCTGAGTCGGGTTGCGAAGATGCTCTACGTACGAGCGAATGATGGGCGTTTCGTCGGCGTTTGACGCGGTTCTGTGAAAATTGTAAATTTTGCATTGCGTCTAACAGTTTCGCGAGAATAGTAGAGAGATTGGTATTCTCACATTCGGACTTGCGTGAGTGTTTTGCGGTGTCGCGAGTCGTACGACCGACCGCCCGTAAGACACCGCTCCGACGAGTTCGACATCTCTCACTTTCTCTGTGAAACGATTCGCATTGCGAAAGAAGCGTTTCACTCGTGAACATTCAACGCGCTCCCGACGTCGCCTGAAATGATGCGTATACGAAAGAGGTATAAAGAGTCAGTCTTTAAGAGACTATACAGATAATGGACACAAAAATAAAGAGAAGATACAGACACCCGTGTATAAAATCTGTGTGGTGTGCGATGTAAGCCCCAGGGAGATATATATATATAAAGAGAAATACGCTTGTGCGTGGATGTGTTTCTGTCTCTACATATTTAACATGCATGCGGAGGGTCGTCGTTGCCTAGCGACTTCTCGACAAACATTGTGAGAGTCCTTCGAGAAGAGAAAAAAGACGTTGGTCTCTCGTTCTACGAACGCTTGGATAATCGATGGACAGCGGAGCAACGCTAAATTGTGCGGGACGAGCACGCGTACTTGTATCGGGTTGAATAAAATTTCCCCGTCGTCGCGTGTCCTCGCTAATCAGCGTGTTGCCATTCCATCGCCACGTTCGTTTAATTGAATGACGACCGCGCGAGATCTCTCTCGTGTCTCTTTGGTTTGATCGAGATATGATGTCGTCTGTGCGCAACGTTTCTGTACCCCCGTGTGTGTCTAGAGTGTGTTAGAGAGAAAGAAATCCCACCGAGAGTTAATATTTTATATATACTCCTCTATTGGAGTGGCTTTCGAACTTCATTGTCACGCACAAGAGAGATTAGCACCGCGGAGAAGGTAAATGACCTTTGTCGGTCGCCCCATGTCATTTTTTTTTCTTCATTTGCGATCGCGAAACCGCGCGATCTGCCGGTCGTCCAGTCCCCGGAAGTTCTTTTCGACGGACGTTAAAGTTTAACCGGCGGATCGTCTAGCGAGAGTTTCCGATCGACGAGCAATATGAAGAGAAAGAAAGAGAGACACTTTGGTGTGGCGCATAAGACATATTGGTTTCATTAAGCTTCTTCGTCGAGTAGTGGTGTTTTGTTTTTTTTTTTTGTGCTCCTCTGTACGTGTTCTCGTGCGTACTTTTTAATGCTCTTTCGGCGAAATATACGAAAGATTTTTTTTTCACGTTAGACGACCTCAGAGTAGGCGAGATTACCCGCTGAATTTAAGCATATTACTAAGCGGAGGAAAAGAAACTAACAAGGATTTCCTTAGTAGCGGCGAGCGAACAGGAATTAGCCCAGCACTGAATCCCGCGGTTCTGCCGTTGGGAAATGTAGTGTTTAGGAGGGTCAATTTATCCCGTGACGTCGAACCGCGTCCAAGTCCATCTTGAATGGGGCCATTTACCCGTAGAGGGTGCCAGGCCCGTAGCGACCGGTACGCGTTTCGGGAGGACCTCTCCTTAGAGTCGGGTTGCTTGAGAGTGCAGCCCTAAGTGGGTGGTAAACTCCATCTAAGGCTAAATATGACCACGAGACCGATAGCGAACAAGTACCGTGAGGGAAAGTTGAAAAGAACTTTGAAGAGAGAGTTCAAGAGTACGTGAAACCGTTCAGGGGTAAACCTGAGAAACCCAAAAGATCGAATGGGGAGATTCATCGTCGACGAAGCTGGCTTCCGTTGGTGCGCAGATACCCCGCAATGGGCCTTCGTGGTTCCAGTGCGAGGGTACACCATCTTCGGCAAATGTTCCGGCTACGTAGTCGTGCACTTCTCCCTTAGTAGAACGTCGCGACCCGTTGCGTGTCGGTCTACGGCCCGAGTTGTTGACTGCCGTGTCGCTTACATGCGCACACGGGAGACGCTCGATCGCCTGGCCGGCTGCGTGACGGTACTCTGACGGTATCGGGCCGCAACCAATCCATTCTCGAATGTGTGTGCGTCAGGCCCGCCGCAAGCTCGGTTAGTTTTACCCGGAGGTACGGACCTGGTGCCGGCTCCGGGCCTAACCAGCTGTTAGCAGGCGGTGTCCTCGGACTGGCCAAGCTTCGAATTACCGGTCAGCGACGCTACTGCTTTGGGTACTCTCAGGACCCGTCTTGAAACACGGACCAAGGAGTCTAACATGTGCGCGAGTCATTGGGACATGTAAACCTAAAGGCGCAATGAAAGTGAAGGTCGTACCTTAGCGTCGACCAAGGGAGGATGGGCCGCGTTACGATGCGGCCTCGCACTCCCGGGGCGTCTCGTTCTCATTGCGAGAAGAGGCGCACCCAGAGCGTACACGTTGGGACCCGAAAGATGGTGAACTATGCCTGGTCAGGACGAAGTCAGGGGAAACCCTGATGGAGGTCCGTAGCGATTCTGACGTGCAAATCGATCGTCGGAACTGGGTATAGGGGCGAAAGACTAATCGAACCATCTAGTAGCTGGTTCCCTCCGAAGTTTCCCTCAGGATAGCTGGCACTCGCTCGTTCTCTTTTAGTGAACGTGTGCGAGTCTCATCTGGTAAAGCGAATGATTAGAGGCCTTGGGGCCGAAACGACCTCAACCTATTCTCAAACTTTAAATGGGTGAGATCTCTGGCTTGCTTGGATCAATGAAGCCACGAGATTATTTGGATCAGAGTGCCAAGTGGGCCAATTTTGGTAAGCAGAACTGGCGCTGTGGGATGAACCAAACGCAGAGTTAAGGCGCCTAAGTCGACGCTTATGGGATACCATGAAAGGCGTTGGTTGCTTAAGACAGCAGGACGGTGGCCATGGAAGTCGGAATCCGCTAAGGAGTGTGTAACAACTCACCTGCCGAAGCAACTAGCCCTGAAAATGGATGGCGCTGAAGCGTCGCGCCTATACTCCGCCGTCAGCGGCAAGTGGGGTTGACGTTAGCTTTTTTTAAAGGCGCGTCTTCCATGAAGCTCTGACGAGTAGGAGGGTCGCGGCGGTGTGCGCAGAAGGGTCTGGGCGTGAGCCTGCCTGGAGCCGCCGTCGGTGCAGATCTTGGTGGTAGTAGCAAATACTCCAGCGAGGCCCTGGAGGACTGACGTGGAGAAGGGTTTCGTGTGAACAGCCGTTGCACACGAGTCAGTCGATCCTAAGCCCTAAGAGAAATCCTATGTAGATGAGGTGTCCTAAGAGAGAGAGAAAATGTATTCTATACATAACAAACACACACCCATCGGGCGAAAGGGAATCCGGTTTCTATTCCGGAACCCGGCAGCGGAACCGCATACCATTCGGGCCCTCGTAAGAGTGTTCGTCGGGGTAACCCAAAATGACCTGGAGACGCCGTCGGGAGATCCGGGGAGAGTTTTCTTTTCTGTATAAGCGTTCGAGTTCCCTGGAAACCTCTAGCAGGGAGATAGGGTTTGGAACGCGAAGAGCACCGCAGTTGCGGCGGTGTCCGGATCTTCCCCTCGGACCTTGAAAATCCAGGAGAGGGCCACGTGGAGGTGTCGCGCCGGTTCGTACCCATATCCGCAGCAGGTCTCCAAGGTAAAGAGCCTCTAGTCGATAGATTAATGTAGGTAAGGGAAGTCGGCAAATTGGATCCGTAACTTCGGAATAAGGATTGGCTCTGAGGAGCGGGGCGTGTCGGGCTTGGTCGGGAAGCGGGTCTGGCTGACGTGCCGGGCCTGGGCGAGGTGAACACATTATTGATGGGAATCCGAGCTCGGTCCCGTGCCTTGGCCTCCCGCGGATCTTCCTTGCTGCGAGGCTTCCGTCTAGAACGGTCGTCCTCTTCGGCCGCCATTCAACGCTCAGCTCAGAACTGGCACGGACTAGGGGAATCCGACTGTCTAATTAAAACAAAGCATTGCGATGGCCCCCACGGGTGTTGACGCAATGTGATTTCTGCCCAGTGCTCTGAATGTCAACGTGAAGAAATTCAAAAAAGCGCGGGTAAACGGCGGGAGTAACTATGACTCTCTTAAGGTAGCCAAATGCCTCGTCATCTAATTAGTGACGCGCATGAATGGATTAACGAGATTCCCTCTGTCCCTATCTACTTTCTAGCGAAACCACTGCCAAGGGAACGGGCTTGGAAAAATTAGCGGGGAAAGAAGACCCTGTTGAGCTTGACTCTAGTCTGGCATTGTAAGGAGACATGAGAGGTGTAGCATAAGTGGGAGATGGCAACATCGCCGGTGAAATACCACTACTTTCATCGTTTCTTTACTTACTCGGTTGGGCGGAGCGCGTGCACCGAGGTCTTATGACCCGGTTGTCACGGTGTTCTAGAGCCAAGCGTGTAAGCGTGTACCCCTCCAGCTCAGCCGCCCAGTTGTTTCCAACTGGACGTTGCCCAGCTCCCACCTCGTGGAGGTGTGGAGGGAAGGGAGCCACTTTTCATCATGTGGCGCCGTCGGATTGACATGCTCGCCTTTGGAGAGTCATGGTTACACGGGACGGTGATGCGCAATACAGGCCTCTGGCCCTTAGCCTCTCACCGTCCAAGTTGCACGGCCTACCTCCTCGAGGTTCCCGCTGGTCAACGTGGTTGTTGCTTCCGTAAAACGGAGCGCTATTTGCGGAAGCATCAATCACGGCTAAATGGCGTGCAACGTACACTCTACCTTATGTAGAGGAAAAATAAGGAAGTATGTAACATCAATACCTGGTTTTCCAGTCAACACTATATAGTGTGAAGTTTAAGCTCTAGAGCTTGGAATCAATAAAACAACAAAAATAAAAATAAATAACCTTGTATTTATACTTGACGGATTAATATACGACTGTGGATTGTTATACGGACTTCGACTTGGACATGATTATGGTATTCTCGCACCCGGATAACAGACACATTCTATTTTATTTCTTTATGGATAGTACAATTATCGAAGAATTGGTAGCCTCGGACGCGGAGTCACCTGTCCCCGGGACTTCCGCGACGGATTTATCCGTTCCTCAGGGGGACCAGTATGACGACACGGCAAGATTAACGGTTACGAATACGATGTCAGGGACAGGACCCATTACCATTCAGGTTCCACTGTTAACAGACCAAATAGGATGTCCCGCATGCGAAAGAATAAATGCTAATCACCATTTCCTGTCCCTCGGCGACTTGAACAAGCACCTAAAATCAAAACACCTGAAAGTGGCTATCAGGTGGGAATGCCACAAATGCCAAAAACTATACGATGGACTACACAAAGCAGTATGCCATCACGCTAAGTGCAGGGGCGTCGAAATTAGGAACCCAGACGCAACACTCATCCAATGTCAAGGCTGTCCTGCCCAATTCGATTCAACTAGGGGTCTCGCTACGCACGAACGACACAGACACCCGGAATTAAGAAATTTGAAAAGGCAGACAAAGCAGGCGGCGCCGTCGGTTCAACCTATTGTTCGCAGAGGAAATAGAGTGTGGACTGATAACGAAATCGATCTTTTGAAACAACTGGAAGTCGAGTATGGGAACTGCAGGTTTCTTAACATAAAGATACAAAAGCACTTGCCTAACAAAACTACGAAACAGATTAGCGACAAAAGGCGGGACCTTAAATTGGCATTAGCTAGAACCGTACAGAGGAGTGCACAGATGAACATGGCGGAGGATAGCAGGAGTAGTGATACAAGGGACCCAGGTCCTGCAGAGACGATTCCCGCCCAAGAGGAATCTTCCCCCGAAGACATCGTAGATGCGGTAGGGAATAATAACAACCTCAGTAACCCTATAGAGGTAGACTACTCAGAATGGCGGGACTCTCTTCGTCAAAAAATCAATAGAGCAGTAGTGGGTAGCGAGTCTGTACAAATATCTAACCTTCTTTACTCACTAAAACAAATAGCAGAGTCAGTAGACAATAATCAGGAAGTGCTAAAAGACCAAATCGAGAACTTTATAACAAAGCAATTAACTCCATTTCTAGTAGAGAATGAAGCAATAGCCAACAATAACAACAACAACACGCATGCAAACAAACTTAACAAGGGAAAAAACAGAAATAACAACAATAACAACAATAACAACATTAACAATAATAACAATATTAACAATAGAAATAAAAACAACAACAATAACAGAAGTAGTAAAATTAGTATTAACAAGAGTATACACAATCTTCACCGGAATATAAACAATAACAATCCTAACGACAAAAGTAACCATAAACGCAAGACTAAGAAAAACCATCGCCGAAAATATATGTACGCACGGTGTCAGGATTTGTTCAATGAGTGTCCCAAAAAACTAGCAGAA
>CAKAJI010001081.1:32500-45697 GCA_916610255.1 Lasioglossum lativentre
GGAACGATAGGAAAAAAGTTTACTCTTACCGCGAACCGTCTAACCGACACGGCGCGGTACTTAGCAATTTTATCGTTCCAGCGATACCTAAGCGACTCGCCGGAAGTTAACTCGGTAAATACGCGTCCGAGAGAACTGGCGTCACGACACACGGTTTCGTATGCACAGTTTACCACGAATATAACGTTTAAAATCATCTAGGAACGATAGGAAAAAAGTTTACTCTTACCGCGAACCGTCTAACCGACACGGCGCGGTACTTAGCAATTTTATCGTTCCAGCGATACCTAAGCGACTCGCCGGAAGTTAACTCGGTAAATACGCGTCCGAGAGAACTGGCGTCACGACACACGGTTTCGTATGCACAGTTTACCACGAATATAACGTTTAAAATCATCTAGGAACGATAGGAAAAAAGTTTACTCTTACCGCGAACCGTCTAACCGACACGGCGCGGTACTTAGCAATTTTATCGTTCCAGCGATACCTAAGCGACTCGCCGGAAGTTAACTCGGTAAATACGCGTCCGAGAGAACTGGCGTCACGACACACGGTTTCGTATGCACAGTTTACCACGAATATAACGTTTAAAATCATCTAGGAACGATAGGAAAAAAGTTTACTCTTACCGCGAACCGTCTAACCGACACGGCGCGGTACTTAGCAATTTTATCGTTCCAGCGATACCTAAGCGACTCGCCGGAAGTTAACTCGGTAAATACGCGTCCGAGAGAACTGGCGTCACGACACACGGTTTCGTATGCACAGTTTACCACGAATATAACGTTTAAAATCATCTAGGAACGATAGGAAAAAAGTTTACTCTTACCGCGAACCGTCTAACCGACACGGCGCGGTACTTAGCAATTTTATCGTTCCAGCGATACCTAAGCGACTCGCCGGAAGTTAACTCGGTAAATACGCGTCCGAGAGAACTGGCGTCACGACACACGGTTTCGTATGCACAGTTTACCACGAATATAACGTTTAAAATCATCTAGGAACGATAGGAAAAAAGTTTACTCTTACCGCGAACCGTCTAACCGACACGGCGCGGTACTTAGCAATTTTATCGTTCCAGCGATACCTAAGCGACTCGCCGGAAGTTAACTCGGTAAATACGCGTCCGAGAGAACTGGCGTCACGACACACGGTTTCGTATGCACAGTTTACCACGAATATAACGTTTAAAATCATCTAGGAACGATAGGAAAAAAGTTTACTCTTACCGCGAACCGTCTAACCGACACGGCGCGGTACTTAGCAATTTTATCGTTCCAGCGATACCTAAGCGACTCGCCGGAAGTTAACTCGGTAAATACGCGTCCGAGAGAACTGGCGTCACGACACACGGTTTCGTATGCACAGTTTACCACGAATATAACGTTTAAAATCATCTAGGAACGATAGGAAAAAAGTTTACTCTTACCGCGAACCGTCTAACCGACACGGCGCGGTACTTAGCAATTTTATCGTTCCAGCGATACCTAAGCGACTCGCCGGAAGTTAACTCGGTAAATACGCGTCCGAGAGAACTGGCGTCACGACACACGGTTTCGTATGCACAGTTTACCACGAATATAACGTTTAAAATCATCTAGGAACGATAGGAAAAAAGTTTACTCTTACCGCGAACCGTCTAACCGACACGGCGCGGTACTTAGCAATTTTATCGTTCCAGCGATACCTAAGCGACTCGCCGGAAGTTAACTCGGTAAATACGCGTCCGAGAGAACTGGCGTCACGACACACGGTTTCGTATGCACAGTTTACCACGAATATAACGTTTAAAATCATCTAGGAACGATAGGAAAAAAGTTTACTCTTACCGCGAACCGTCTAACCGACACGGCGCGGTACTTAGCAATTTTATCGTTCCAGCGATACCTAAGCGACTCGCCGGAAGTTAACTCGGTAAATACGCGTCCGAGAGAACTGGCGTCACGACACACGGTTTCGTATGCACAGTTTACCACGAATATAACGTTTAAAATCATCTAGGAACGATAGGAAAAAAGTTTACTCTTACCGCGAACCGTCTAACCGACACGGCGCGGTACTTAGCAATTTTATCGTTCCAGCGATACCTAAGCGACTCGCCGGAAGTTAACTCGGTAAATACGCGTCCGAGAGAACTGGCGTCACGACACACGGTTTCGTATGCACAGTTTACCACGAATATAACGTTTAAAATCATCTAGGAACGATAGGAAAAAAGTTTACTCTTACCGCGAACCGTCTAACCGACACGGCGCGGTACTTAGCAATTTTATCGTTCCAGCGATACCTAAGCGACTCGCCGGAAGTTAACTCGGTAAATACGCGTCCGAGAGAACTGGCGTCACGACACACGGTTTCGTATGCACAGTTTACCACGAATATAACGTTTAAAATCATCTAGGAACGATAGGAAAAAAGTTTACTCTTACCGCGAACCGTCTAACCGACACGGCGCGGTACTTAGCAATTTTATCGTTCCAGCGATACCTAAGCGACTCGCCGGAAGTTAACTCGGTAAATACGCGTCCGAGAGAACTGGCGTCACGACACACGGTTTCGTATGCACAGTTTACCACGAATATAACGTTTAAAATCATCTAGGAACGATAGGAAAAAAGTTTACTCTTACCGCGAACCGTCTAACCGACACGGCGCGGTACTTAGCAATTTTATCGTTCCAGCGATACCTAAGCGACTCGCCGGAAGTTAACTCGGTAAATACGCGTCCGAGAGAACTGGCGTCACGACACACGGTTTCGTATGCACAGTTTACCACGAATATAACGTTTAAAATCATCTAGGAACGATAGGAAAAAAGTTTACTCTTACCGCGAACCGTCTAACCGACACGGCGCGGTACTTAGCAATTTTATCGTTCCAGCGATACCTAAGCGACTCGCCGGAAGTTAACTCGGTAAATACGCGTCCGAGAGAACTGGCGTCACGACACACGGTTTCGTATGCACAGTTTACCACGAATATAACGTTTAAAATCATCTAGGAACGATAGGAAAAAAGTTCACTCTTACCGCGAACCGTCTAACCGACACGGCGCGGTACTTAGCAATTTTATCGTTCCAGCGATACCTAAGCGACTCGCCGGAAGTTAACTCGGTAAATACGCGTCCGAGAGAACTGGCGTCACGACACACGGTTTCGTATGCACAGTTTACCACGAATATAACGTTTAAAATCATCTAGGAACGATAGGAAAAAAGTTTACTCTTACCGCGAACCGTCTAACCGACACGGCGCGGTACTTAGCAATTTTATCGTTCCAGCGATACCTAAGCGACTCGCCGGAAGTTAACTCGCTTATAACTCGGTAAATACGCGTCCGAGAGAACTGGCGTCACGACACACGGTTTCGTATGCACAGTTTACCACGAATATAACGTTTAAAATCATCTAGGAACGATAGGAAAAAAGTTTACTCTTACCGCGAACCGTCTAACCGACACGGCGCGGTACTTAGCAATTTTATCGTTCCAGCGATACCTAAGCGACTCGCCGGAAGTTAACTCGGTAAATACGCGTCCGAGAGAACTGGCGTCACGACACACGGTTTCGTATGCACAGTTTACCACGAATATAACGTTTAAAATCATCTAGGAACGATAGGAAAAAAGTTTACTCTTACCGCGAACCGTCTAACCGACACGGCGCGGTACTTAGCAATTTTATCGTTCCAGCGATACCTAAGCGACTCGCCGGAAGTTAACTCGCTTATAACTCGGTAAATACGCGTCCGAGAGAACTGGCGTCACGACACACGGTTTCGTATGCACAGTTTACCACGAATATAACGTTTAAAATCATCTAGGAACGATAGGAAAAAAGTTTACTCTTACCGCGAACCGTCTAACCGACACGGCGCGGTACTTAGCAATTTTATCGTTCCAGCGATACCTAAGCGACTCGCCGGAAGTTAACTCGGTAAATACGCGTCCGAGAGAACTGGCGTCACGACACACGGTTTCGTATGCACAGTTTACCACGAATATAACGTTTAAAATCATCTAGGAACGATAGGAAAAAAGTTTACTCTTACCGCGAACCGTCTAACCGACACGGCGCGGTACTTAGCAATTTTATCGTTCCAGCGATACCTAAGCGACTCGCCGGAAGTTAACTCGGTAAATACGCGTCCGAGAGAACTGGCGTCACGACACACGGTTTCGTATGCACAGTTTACCACGAATATAACGTTTAAAATCATCTAGGAACGATAGGAAAAAAGTTTACTCTTACCGCGAACCGTCTAACCGACACGGCGCGGTACTTAGCAATTTTATCGTTCCAGCGATACCTAAGCGACTCGCCGGAAGTTAACTCGGTAAATACGCGTCCGAGAGAACTGGCGTCACGACACACGGTTTCGTATGCACAGTTTACCACGAATATAACGTTTAAAATCATCTAGGAACGATAGGAAAAAAGTTTACTCTTACCGCGAACCGTCTAACCGACACGGCGCGGTACTTAGCAATTTTATCGTTCCAGCGATACCTAAGCGACTCGCCGGAAGTTAACTCGGTAAATACGCGTCCGAGAGAACTGGCGTCACGACACACGGTTTCGTATGCACAGTTTACCACGAATATAACGTTTAAAATCATCTAGGAACGATAGGAAAAAAGTTTACTCTTACCGCGAACCGTCTAACCGACACGGCGCGGTACTTAGCAATTTTATCGTTCCAGCGATACCTAAGCGACTCGCCGGAAGTACACTCTATAACTCGGTAAATACGCGTCCGAGAGAACTGGCGTCACGACACACGGTTTCGTATGCACAGTTTACCACGAATATAACGTTTAAAATCATCTAGGAACGATAGGAAAAAAGTTTACTCTTACCGCGAACCGTCTAACCGACACGGCGCGGTACTTAGCAATTTTATCGTTCCAGCGATACCTAAGCGACTCGCCGAAGTTAACTCGCTTATAACTCGGTAAATACGCGTCCGAGAGAACTGGCGTCACGACACACGGTTTCGTATGCACAGTTTACCACGAATATAACGTTTAAAATCATCTAGGAACGATAGGAAAAAAGTTTACTCTTACCGCGAACCGTCTAACCGACACGGCGCGGTACTTAGCAATTTTATCGTTCCAGCGATACCTAAGCGACTCGCCGGAAGTTAACTCGGTAAATACGCGTCCGAGAGAACTGGCGTCACGACACACGGTTTCGTATGCACAGTTTACCACGAATATAACGTTTAAAATCATCTAGGAACGATAGGAAAAAAGTTTACTCTTACCGCGAACCGTCTAACCGACACGGCGCGGTACTTAGCAATTTTATCGTTCCAGCGATACCTAAGCGACTCGCCGGAAGTTAACTCGGTAAATACGCGTCCGAGAGAACTGGCGTCACGACCACACGGTTTCGTATGCACAGTTTACCACGAATATAACGTTTAAAATCATCTAGGAACGATAGGAAAAAGTTTACTCTTACCGCGAACCGTCTAACCGACACGGCGCGGTACTTAGCAATTTTATCGTTCCAGCGATACCTAAGCGACTCGCCGGAAGTTAACTCGGTAAATACGCGTCCGAGAGAACTGGCGTCACGACACACGGTTTCGTATGCACAGTTTACCACGAATATAACGTTTAAAATCATCTAGGAACGATAGGAAAAAAGTTTACTCTTACCGCGAACCGTCTAACCGACACGGCGCGGTACTTAGCAATTTTATCGTTCCAGCGATACCTAAGCGACTCGCCGGAAGTTAACACGGTAAATACGCGTCCGAGAGAACTGGCGTCACGACACACGGTTTCGTATGCACAGTTTACCACGAATATAACGTTTAAAATCATCTAGGAACGATAGGAAAAAAGTTTACTCTTACCGCGAACCGTCTAACCGACACGGCGCTGGTACTTAGCAATTTTATCGTTCCAGCGATACCTAAGCGACTCGCCGGAAGTTAACTCGGTAAATACGCGTCCGAGAGAACTGGCGTCACGACACACGGTTTCGTATGCACAGTTTACCAACGAATATAACGTTTAAAATCATCTAGGAACGATAGGAAAAAAGTTTACTCTTACCGCGAACCGTCTAACCGACACGGCGCGGTACTTAGCAATTTTATCGTTCCAGCGATACCTAAGCGACTCGCCGGAAGTTAACTCGGTAAATACGCGTCCGAGAGAACTGGCGTCACGACACACGGTTTCGTATGCACAGTTTACCACGAATATAACGTTTAAAATCATCTAGGAACGATAGGAAAAAAGTTTACTCTTACCGCGAACCGTCTAACCGACACGGCGCGGTACTTAGCAATTTTATCGTTCCAGCGATACCTAAGCGACTCGCCGGAAGTTAACTCGGTAAATACGCGTCCGAGAGAACTGGCGTCACGACACACGGTTTCGTATGCACAGTTTACCACGAATATAACGTTTAAAATCATCTAGGAACGATAGGAAAAAAGTTTACTCTTACCGCGAACCGTCTAACCGACACGGCGCGGTACTTAGCAATTTTATCGTTCCAGCGATACCTAAGCGACTCGCCGGAAGTTAACTCGGTAAATACGCGTCCGAGAGAACTGGCGTCACGACACACGGTTTCGTATGCACAGTTTACCACGAATATAACGTTTAAAATCATCTAGGAACGATAGGAAAAAAGTTTACTCTTACCGCGAACCGTCTAACCGACACGGCGCGGTACTTAGCAATTTTATCGTTCCAGCGATACCTAAGCGACTCGCCGGAAGTTAACTCGGTAAATACGCGTCCGAGAGAACTGGCGTCACGACACACGGTTTCGTATGCACAGTTTACCACGAATATAACGTTTAAAATCATCTAGGAACGATAGGAAAAAAGTTTACTCTTACCGCGAACCGTCTAACCGACACGGCGCGGTACTTAGCAATTTTATCGTTCCAGCGATACCTAAGCGACTCGCCGGAAGTTAACTCGGTAAATACGCGTCCGAGAGAACTGGCGTCACGACACACGGTTTCGTATGCACAGTTTACCACGAATATAACGTTTAAAATCATCTAGGAACGATAGGAAAAAAGTTTACTCTTACCGCGAACCGTCTAACCGACACGGCGCGGTACTTAGCAATTTTATCGTTCCAGCGATACCTAAGCGACTCGCCGGAAGTTAACTCGGTAAATACGCGTCCGAGAGAACTGGCGTCACGACACACGGTTTCGTATGCACAGTTTACCACGAATATAACGTTTAAAATCATCTAGGAACGATAGGAAAAAAGTTTACTCTTACCGCGAACCGTCTAACCGACACGGCGCGGTACTTAGCAATTTTATCGTTCCAGCGATACCTAAGCGACTCGCCGGAAGTTAACTCGGTAAATACGCGTCCGAGAGAACTGGCGTCACGACACACGGTTTCGTATGCACAGTTTACCACGAATATAACGTTTAAAATCATCTAGGAACGATAGGAAAAAAGTTTACTCTTACCGCGAACCGTCTAACCGACACGGCGCGGTACTTAGCAATTTTATCGTTCCAGCGATACCTAAGCGACTCGCCGGAAGTTAACTCGGTAAATACGCGTCCGAGAGAACTGGCGTCACGACACACGGTTTCGTATGCACAGTTTACCACGAATATAACGTTTAAAATCATCTAGGAACGATAGGAAAAAAGTTTACTCTTACCGCGAACCGTCTAACCGACACGGCGCGGTACTTAGCAATTTTATCGTTCCAGCGATACCTAAGCGACTCGCCGGAAGTTAACTCGGTAAATACGCGTCCGAGAGAACTGGCGTCACGACACACGGTTTCGTATGCACAGTTTACCACGAATATAACGTTTAAAATCATCTAGGAACGATAGGAAAAAAGTTTACTCTTACCGCGAACCGTCTAACCGACACGGCGCGGTACTTAGCAATTTTATCGTTCCAGCGATACCTAAGCGACTCGCCGGAAGTTAACTCGGTAAATACGCGTCCGAGAGAACTGGCGTCACGACACACGGTTTCGTATGCACAGTTTACCACGAATATAACGTTTAAAATCATCTAGGAACGATAGGAAAAAAGTTTACTCTTACCGCGAACCGTCTAACCGACACGGCGCGGTACTTAGCAATTTTATCGTTCCAGCGATACCTAAGCGACTCGCCGGAAGTTAACTCGGTAAATACGCGTCCGAGAGAACTGGCGTCACGACACACGGTTTCGTATGCACAGTTTACCACGAATATAACGTTTAAAATCATCTAGGAACGATAGGAAAAAAGTTTACTCTTACCGCGAACCGTCTAACCGACACGGCGCGGTACTTAGCAATTTTATCGTTCCAGCGATACCTAAGCGACTCGCCGGAAGTTAACTCGGTAAATACGCGTCCGAGAGAACTGGCGTCACGACACACGGTTTCGTATGCACAGTTTACCACGAATATAACGTTTAAAATCATCTAGGAACGATAGGAAAAAAGTTTACTCTTACCGCGAACCGTCTAACCGACACGGCGCGGTACTTAGCAATTTTATCGTTCCAGCGATACCTAAGCGACTCGCCGGAAGTTAACTCGGTAAATACGCGTCCGAGAGAACTGGCGTCACGACACACGGTTTCGTATGCACAGTTTACCACGAATATAACGTTTAAAATCATCTAGGAACGATAGGAAAAAAGTTTACTCTTACCGCGAACCGTCTAACCGACACGGCGCGGTACTTAGCAATTTTATCGTTCCAGCGATACCTAAGCGACTCGCCGGAAGTTAACTCGGTAAATACGCGTCCGAGAGAACTGGCGTCACGACACACGGTTTCGTATGCACAGTTTACCACGAATATAACGTTTAAAATCATCTAGGAACGATAGGAAAAAAGTTTACTCTTACCGCGAACCGTCTAACCGACACGGCGCGGTACTTAGCAATTTTATCGTTCCAGCGATACCTAAGCGACTCGCCGGAAGTTAACTCGGTAAATACGCGTCCGAGAGAACTGGCGTCACGACACACGGTTTCGTATGCACAGTTTACCACGAATATAACGTTTAAAATCATCTAGGAACGATAGGAAAAAAGTTTACTCTTACCGCGAACCGTCTAACCGACACGGCGCGGTACTTAGCAATTTTATCGTTCCAGCGATACCTAAGCGACTCGCCGGAAGTTAACTCGGTAAATACGCGTCCGAGAGAACTGGCGTCACGACACACGGTTTCGTATGCACAGTTTACCACGAATATAACGTTTAAAATCATCTAGGAACGATAGGAAAAAAGTTTACTCTTACCGCGAACCGTCTAACCGACACGGCGCGGTACTTAGCAATTTTATCGTTCCAGCGATACCTAAGCGACTCGCCGGAAGTTAACTCGGTAAATACGCGTCCGAGAGAACTGGCGTCACGACACACGGTTTCGTATGCACAGTTTACCACGAATATAACGTTTAAAATCATCTAGGAACGATAGGAAAAAAGTTTACTCTTACCGCGAACCGTCTAACCGACACGGCGCGGTACTTAGCAATTTTATCGTTCCAGCGATACCTAAGCGACTCGCCGGAAGTTAACTCGGTAAATACGCGTCCGAGAGAACTGGCGTCACGACACACGGTTTCGTATGCACAGTTTACCACGAATATAACGTTTAAAATCATCTAGGAACGATAGGAAAAAAGTTTACTCTTACCGCGAACCGTCTAACCGACACGGCGCGGTACTTAGCAATTTTATCGTTCCAGCGATACCTAAGCGACTCGCCGGAAGTTAACTCGGTAAATACGCGTCCGAGAGAACTGGCGTCACGACACACGGTTTCGTATGCACAGTTTACCACGAATATAACGTTTAAAATCATCTAGGAACGATAGGAAAAAAGTTTACTCTTACCGCGAACCGTCTAACCGACACGGCGCGGTACTTAGCAATTTTATCGTTCCAGCGATACCTAAGCGACTCGCCGGAAGTTAACTCGGTAAATACGCGTCCGAGAGAACTGGCGTCACGACACACGGTTTCGTATGCACAGTTTACCACGAATATAACGTTTAAAATCATCTAGGAACGATAGGAAAAAAGTTTACTCTTACCGCGAACCGTCTAACCGACACGGCGCGGTACTTAGCAATTTTATCGTTCCAGCGATACCTAAGCGACTCGCCGGAAGTTAACTCGGTAAATACGCGTCCGAGAGAACTGGCGTCACGACACACGGTTTCGTATGCACAGTTTACCACGAATATAACGTTTAAAATCATCTAGGAACGATAGGAAAAAATTTTACTCTTACCGCGAACCGTCTAACCGACACGGCGCGTTACTTAGCAATTTTATCGTTCCAGCGATACCTAAGCGACTCGCCGGAAGTTAACTCGTCGGTAAATACGCGTCCGAGAGAACTGGCGTCACGACACACGGTTTCGTATGCACAGTTTACCACGAATATAACGTTTAAAATCATCTAGGAACGATAGGAAAAAAGTTTACTCTTACCGCGAACCGTCTAACCGACACGGCGCGGTACTTAGCAATTTTATCGTTCCAGCGATACCTAAGCGACTCGCCGGAAGTTAACTCGGTAAATACGCGTCCGAGAGAACTGGCGTCACGACACACGGTTTCGTATGCACAGTTTACCACGAATATAACGTTTAAAATCATCTAGGAACGATAGGAAAAAAGTTTACTCTTACCGCGAACCGTCTAACCGACACGGCGCGGTACTTAGCAATTTTATCGTTCCAGCGATACCTAAGCGACTCGCCGGAAGTTAACTCGGTAAATACGCGTCCGAGAGAACTGGCGTCACGACACACGGTTTCGTATGCACAGTTTACCACGAATATAACGTTTAAAATCATCTAGGAACGATAGGAAAAAAGTTTACTCTTACCGCGAACCGTCTAACCGACACGGCGCGGTACTTAGCAATTTTATCGTTCCAGCGATACCTAAGCGACTCGCCGGAAGTTAACTCGGTAAATACGCGTCCGAGAGAACTGGCGTCACGACACACGGTTTCGTATGCACAGTTTACCACGAATATAACGTTTAAAATCATCTAGGAACGATAGGAAAAAAGTTTACTCTTACCGCGAACCGTCTAACCGACACGGCGCGGTACTTAGCAATTTTATCGTTCCAGCGATACCTAAGCGACTCGCCGGAAGTTAACTCGGTAAATACGCGTCCGAGAGAACTGGCGTCACGACACACGGTTTCGTATGCACAGTTTACCACGAATATAACGTTTAAAATCATCTAGGAACGATAGGAAAAAAGTTTACTCTTACCGCGAACCGTCTAACCGACACGGCGCGGTACTTAGCAATTTTATCGTTCCAGCGATACCTAAGCGACTCGCCGGAAGTTAACTCGGTAAATACGCGTCCGAGAGAACTGGCGTCACGACACACGGTTTCGTATGCACAGTTTACCACGAATATAACGTTTAAAATCATCTAGGAACGATAGGAAAAAAGTTTACTCTTACCGCGAACCGTCTAACCGACACGGCGCGGTACTTAGCAATTTTATCGTTCCAGCGATACCTAAGCGACTCGCCGGAAGTTAACTCGGTAAATACGCGTCCGAGAGAACTGGCGTCACGACACACGGTTTCGTATGCACAGTTTACCACGAATATAACGTTTAAAATCATCTAGGAACGATAGGAAAAAAGTTTACTCTTACCGCGAACCGTCTAACCGACACGGCGCGGTACTTAGCAATTTTATCGTTCCAGCGATACCTAAGCGACTCGCCGGAAGTTAACTCGGTAAATACGCGTCCGAGAGAACTGGCGTCACGACACACGGTTTCGTATGCACAGTTTACCACGAATATAACGTTTAAAATCATCTAGGAACGATAGGAAAAAAGTTTACTCTTACCGCGAACCGTCTAACCGACACGGCGCGGTACTTAGCAATTTTATCGTTCCAGCGATACCTAAGCGACTCGCCGGAAGTTAACTCGGTAAATACGCGTCCGAGAGAACTGGCGTCACGACACACGGTTTCGTATGCACAGTTTACCACGAATATAACGTTTAAAATCATCTAGGAACGATAGGAAAAAAGTTTACTCTTACCGCGAACCGTCTAACCGACACGGCGCGGTACTTAGCAATTTTATCGTTCCAGCGATACCTAAGCGACTCGCCGGAAGTTAACTCGGTAAATACGCGTCCGAGAGAACTGGCGTCACGACACACGGTTTCGTATGCACAGTTTACCACGAATATAACGTTTAAAATCATCTAGGAACGATAGGAAAAAAGTTTACTCTTACCGCGAACCGTCTAACCGACACGGCGCGGTACTTAGCAATTTTATCGTTCCAGCGATACCTAAGCGACTCGCCGGAAGTTAACTCGGTAAATACGCGTCCGAGAGAACTGGCGTCACGACACACGGTTTCGTATGCACAGTTTACCACGAATATAACGTTTAAAATCATCTAGGAACGATAGGAAAAAAGTTTACTCTTACCGCGAACCGTCTAACCGACACGGCGCGGTACTTAGCAATTTTATCGTTCCAGCGATACCTAAGCGACTCGCCGGAAGTTAACTCGGTAAATACGCGTCCGAGAGAACTGGCGTCACGACACACGGTTTCGTATGCACAGTTTACCACGAATATAACGTTTAAAATCATCTAGGAACGATAGGAAAAAAGTTTACTCTTACCGCGAACCGTCTAACCGACACGGCGCGGTACTTAGCAATTTTATCGTTCCAGCGATACCTAAGCGACTCGCCGGAAGTTAACTCGGTAAATACTCGTCCGAGAGAACTGGCGTCACGACACACGGTTTCGTATGCACAGTTTACCACGAATATAACGTTTAAAATCATCTAGGAACGATAGGAAAAAAGTTTACTCTTACCGCGAACCGTCTAACCGACACGGCGCGGTACTTAGCAATTTT
This sequence comes from Lasioglossum lativentre, assembly GCA_916610255.1. Classification (NCBI taxonomy): domain Eukaryota; kingdom Metazoa; phylum Arthropoda; class Insecta; order Hymenoptera; family Halictidae; genus Lasioglossum; species Lasioglossum lativentre. The sequence continues at coordinate 45,417 of CAKAJI010001081.1, forward strand.
ATCGTTCCAGCGATACCTAAGCGACTCGCCGGAAGTTAACTCGGTAAATACGCGTCCGAGAGAACTGGCGTCACGACACACGGTTTCGTATGCACAGTTTACCACGAATATAACGTTTAAAATCATCTAGGAACGATAGGAAAAAAGTTTACTCTTACCGCGAACCGTCTAACCGACACGGCGCGGTACTTAGCAATTTTATCGTTCCAGCGATACCTAAGCGACTCGCCGGAAGTTAACTCGGTAAATACGCGTCCGAGAGAACTGGCGTCACGACACAC
>CAKAJI010001082.1:0-43337 GCA_916610255.1 Lasioglossum lativentre
ACATGGTATTTTCAATGATACACTGCATATTACGTGATATTATAAGGTATTTTCAATGATACACTGCATATTACGATATGTAATAAGGTATTTTCAATGATACACTGTATATTACGATATGTTATAAGGTATTTTCAATGATACACTGCATATTACGATATGATATAAGGTATTTTCAATGATACACTGTATATTACGTTATATCACATGGTATTTTCTATGATACACTGCATATTACGTTATATTATAAGGTATTTTCAATGATACACTGCATATTACGATATGATATAAGGTATTTTCAATGATACACTGCATATTACGTTATATCGTAAGGTATTTTTAATGATACACTGCATATTACGTTATATTATAAGGTATTTTCAATGATACACTGGATATTACGCTATATTATAAGGTATTTTCAATGATACACTGCATATTACGTTATATTATAAGGTATTTTCAATGATACACTTCATATTACGTTATATTATAAGGTATTTTCAATGATACACTGAATATTACGCTATATTATAAGGTATTTTCAACGATACACTGCATGTTACGCTATATTGTAAGGTATTTTCAATGATACACTGTATATTACGTTATATTACATGGTATTTTCTATGATACACTCCATATTACGTTATATTATAAGGTATTTTCAATGATACACTGCATATTACGTTATATTATAAGGTATTTTCAAAGATACACTACAAATTACGATATGTTATAAGGTATTTTCAATGATACACTGCATATTACGTTATATTACATGGTATTTTCAATGATACACTGTATATTACGTTATATTATAAGGTATTTTCAAAGATACACTACAAATTACGATATGTTATAAGGTATTTTCAATGATACACTGCATATTACGTTATACTATAAGGTATTTTCAATGATACACTGTATATTACGTTATATTACATGGTATTTTCAAAGATACACTACAAATTACGATATGTTATAAGGTATTTTCAATGATACACTGCATATTACGTTATATTACATGGTATTTTCTATGATACACTGCATATTACGTTATATTATAAGGTATTTTCAATGATACACTGCATATTACGATATGATATAAGGTATTTTCAATGATACACTGCATATTACGTTACATCGTAACTTATTTTCAATGATACACTGCATATTACGTTATATTATAAGGTATTTTCAATGATACACTGGATATTACGCTATATTATAAGGTATTTTCAATGATACACTGCATATTACGTTATATTATAAGGTATTTTCATTGATACACTGCATATTACGTTATATTAGAAGGTATTTTCAATGATACATTGTATATTACGTTATATTATAAGGTATTTTCAATGATACACTGCATATTACGTTATATTAGAAGGTATTTTCAATGGTACACTGCATATTACGTTATATTACATGGTATTTTCAATGATACACTGCATATTACGTGATATTATAAGGTATTTTCAATGATACACTGCATATTACGATATGTTATAAGGTATTTTCAATGATACACTGTATATTACGTTATATTATAATGTATTTTCAATGATACACTGCATATTACGTTATATTATAAGGTATTTTCAATGATACACTGTATATTACGTTATATTACATGGTATTTTCTATGATACACTGCATGTTACGCTATATTGTAAGGTATTTTCAATGATACACTGCATATTACGTTATATTATAAGGTATTTTCAAAGATACACTACAAATTACGATATGTTATAAGGTATTTTCAATGATACACTGCATATTACGTTGTATTACATGGTATTTTCAATGATACACTGTATATTACGTTATATTATAAGGTATTTTCAAAGATACACTACAAATTACGATATGTTATAAGGTATTTTCAATGATACACTGCATATTACGTTATACTATAAGGTATTTTCAATGATACACTGCATATTACGCTATATTATAAGGTATTTTCAATGATACACTGCATATTACGTTATATTATAAGGTATTTTCAATGATACACTGCATATTACGTTATATTATAAGGTATTTTCTATGATACACTGCATATTACGTTATATTATAAGGTATTTTCAATGATACACTGCATATTACGATATGATATAAGGTATTTTCAATGATACACTGCATATTACGTTATATCGTAACGTATTTTCAATGATACACTGCATATTACGTTATATTATAAGGTATTTTCAATGATACACTGGATATTACGCTATATTATAAGGTATTTTCAATGATACCCTGCATATTACGTTATATTATAAGGTATTTTCATTGATACACTGCATATTACGTTATATTAGAAGGTATTTTCAATGATACATTGCATATTACGTTATATTATAAGGTATTTTCAATGATACACTGCATATTACGTTATATTATAAGGTATTTTCAATGATACACTGTATATTACGTTATATTACATGGTATTTTCTATGATTCACTGCATATTACGTTATATTATAAGGTATTTTCAATGATAAACTACGATATATTAGAAGGTATTTTCAATGATACACTGCATATTACGTTATATCATAAGGTATTTTCAATGATAAACTACGATATATTAGAAGGTATTTTCAATGATACACTGCATATTACGCTATATTATAAGGTATTTTCAATGATACACTGTATATTACGTTATATTACATGGTATTTTCTATGATACACTGCATATTACGTTATATTATAAGGTATTTTCAATGATACACTGCATATTACGTTATATTATAAGGTATTTTCAATGATACACTGCATGTTACGTTATATGATAAAGTATTTTCAATGATACACTGCATATTTCGTTATATTATAAGGTATTTTCTATGATACACTGCATATTACGTTATATTATAAGGTATTTTCAATGATACACTGCATATTACGTTATATTATAAGGTATTTTCAATGATACACTGCATGTTACGTTATATGATAAAGTATTTTCAATGATACACTGCATATTTCGTTATATTATAAGGTATTTTCTATGATACACTGCATATTACGTTATATTATAAGGTATTTTCAATGATACACTGCATATTACGTTATATTATAAGGTATTTTCAATGATACACTGCATATTACGATATGTTATAAGGTATTTTCAATGATACACTGTATATTACGTTATATTATAAGGTATTTTCAATGATACACTGCATATTACGTTATATTATAAGGTATTTTCAATGATAAACTACGATATATTAGAAGGTATTTTCAATAATACACTGCATATTACGTTATATCATAAGGTATTTTCAATGATAAACTACGATATATTAGAAGGTATTTTCAATGATACACTGCATATTACGTTATATTATAAGGTATTTTCAATGATAAACTACGATATATTAGAAGGTATTTTCAATGATACACTGCATATTACGTTATATCATAAGGTATTTTCAATGATAAACTACGATATATTAGAAGGTATTTTCAATGATACACTGCATATTACGCTATATTATAAGGTATTTTCAATGATACACTGTATATTACGTTATATTACATGGTATTTTCTATGATACACTGCATATTACGTTATATTATAAGGTATTTTCAATGATACACCGCATATTACGTTATATTATAAGGTATTTTCAATGATACACTGCATGTTACGTTATATGATAAAGTATTTTCAATGATACACTGCATATTTCGTTATATTATAAGGTATTTTCTATGATACACTGCATATTACGTTATATTATAAGGTATTTTCAATGATACACTGCATATTACGTTATATTATAAGGTATTTTCAATGATACACTGCATATTACGTTATATGATAAAGTATTTTCAATGATACACTGCATATTTCGTTATATTATAAGGTATTTTCTATGATACACTGCATATTACGTTATATTATAAGGTATTTTCAATGATACACTGCATATTACGTTATATTATAAGGTATTTTCAATGATACACTGCATATTACGATATGTTATAAGGTATTTTCAATGATACACTGTATATTACGTTATATTATAAGGTATTTTCAATGATACACTGCATATTACGTTATATTATAAGGTATTTTCAATGATAAACTACGATATATTAGAAGGTATTTTCAATAATACACTGCATATTACGTTATATCATAAGGTATTTTCAATGATAAACTACGATATATTAGAAGGTATTTTCAATGATACACTGCATATTACGATATGATATAAGGTATTTTCAATGATACACTGCATATTACGTTCTATCGTAAGGTATTTTCAATGATACACTGCATATTACGTTATATTATAAGGTATTTTCAATGATACACTGGATATAACGCTATATTATAAGGTATTTTCAACGATACACTGCATGTTACGCTATATTGTAAGGCATTTTCAATGATACACTGTATATTACGTTATATTATAAGGTATTTTCAATGATACACTGTATATTACGTTATATTACATGGTATTTTCAAAGATACACTACAAATTACGATATGTTATAAGGTATTTTCAATGATACACTGCATATTACGTTATATTACATGGTATTTTCTATGATACACTGCATATTACGTTATATTATAAGGTATTTTCATTGATACACTGCATATTACTTTATATTATAAGGTATTTTCAATGATACACTGTATATTACGTTATATTACATGGTATTTTCTATGATACACTGCTTATTACGTTATATTATAAGGTATTTTCAATGATACACTGCATATTACGTTATATTATAAGGTATTTTCAATGATAAACTACGATATATTAGAAGGTATTTTCAATGATACACTGCATATTATGTTATATTATAAGGTATTTTCTATGATTCACTGCATATTACGTTATATTATAAGGTATTTTCAATGATACACTGCATATTACGATGTGTTATAAGGTATTTTCAATGATACACTGTATATTACGTTATATTATAAGGTATTTTCATTGATACACTGCATATTACGTTATATTAGAAGGTATTTTCAATGATACATTGCATATTACGTTATATTATAAGGTATTTTCAATGATACACTGCATATTACGTTATATTATAAGGTATTTTCAATGATACACTGTATATTACGTTATATTACATGGTATTTTCTATGATTCACTGCATATTACGTTATATTATAAGGTATTTTCAATGATACACTGCATATTACGATATGTTATAAGGTATTTTCAATGATACACTGTATATTACGTTATATTATAAGGTATTTTCAATGATACACTGCATATTACGTTATATTATAAGGTATTTTCAATGATAAACTACGATATATTAGAAGGTATTTTCAATAATACACTGCATATTACGTTATATCATAAGGTATTTTCAATGTTAAACTACGATATATTAGAAGGTATTTTCAATGATACACTGCATATTACGTTATATTATAAGGTATTTTCAATGATAAACTACGATATATTAGAAGGTATTTTCAATGATACACTGCATATTACGTTATAACATAAGGTATTTTCAATGATAAACTACGATATATTAGAAGGTATTTTCAATGATACACTGCATATTACGCTATATTATAAGGTATTTTCAATGATACACTGTATATTACGTTATATTACATGGTATTTTCTATGATACACTGCATATTACGTTATATTATAAGGTATTTTCAATGATACACCGCATATTACGTTATATTATAAGGTATTTTCTATGATACACTGCATATTACGTTATATTATAAGGTATTTTCAATGATACACTGCATATTACGTTATATTATAAGGTATTTTCAATGATAAACTACGATATATTAGAAGGTATTTTCAATAATACACTGCATATTACGTTATATCATAAGGTATTTTCAATGTTAAACTACGATATATTAGAAGGTATTTTCAATGATACACTGCATATTACGTTATATTATAAGGTATTTTCAATGATAAACTACGATATATTAGAAGGTATTTTCAATGATACACTGCATATTACGTTATATCATAATGTATTTTCAATGATAAACTACGATATATTAGAAGGTATTTTCAATGATACACTGCATATTACGCTATATTATAAGGTATTTTCAATGATACACTGTATATTACGTTATATTACATGGTATTTTCTATGATACACTGCATATTACGTTATATTATAAGGTATTTTCAATGATACACCGCATATTACGTTATATTATAAGGTATTTTCTATGATACACTGCATATTACGTTATATTATAAGGTACTTTCAATGATACACTGCATATTACGTTATATTATAAGGTATTTTCAATGATACACTGCATATTACGTTATATTATAAGGTATTTTCAATGATACACTGCATATTACGTTATATTATAAGGTATTTTCAATGATACACTGCATATTACGCTATATTATAAGGTATTTTCAATGATACACTGCATATTACGCTATATTATAAGGTATTTTCAATGATACACTGCATATTACGTTATATTATAAGGTATTTTCAATGATACACTGCATGTTACGTTATATGATAAAGTATTTTCAATGATACACTGCATATTACGTTATATTATAAGGTATTTTCTATGATACACTGCATATTACGTTATATTATAAGGTATTTTCAATGATACACTGCATATTACGTTATATTATAAGGTATTTTCAATGATACACTGCATATTACGATATGTTATAAGGTATTTTCAATGATACACTGTATATTACGTTATATTATAAGGTATTTTCAATGATACACTGCATATTACGTTATATTATAAGGTATTTTCAATGATAAACTCCGATATATTAGAAGGTATTTTCAATAATACACTGCATATTACGTTATATCATAAGGTATTTTCAATGATAAACTACGATATATTAGAAGGTATTTTCAATGATACACTGCATATTACGTTATATTATAAGGTATTTTCAATGATAAACTACGATATATTAGAAGGTATTTTCAATGATACACTGCATATTACGTTATATCATAAGGTATTTTCAATGATAAACTACGATATATTAGAAGGTATTTTCAATGATACACTGCATATTACGTTATATTATAAGGTATTTTCAATGATAAACTACGATATATTAGAAGGTATTTTCAATGATACACTGCATATTACGTTATATCATAAGGTATTTTCAATGATAAACTACGATATATTAGAAGGTATTTTCAATGATACACTGCATATTACGCTATATTATAAGGTATTTTCAATGATACACTGCATATTACGATATGTTATATGGTATTTTCAATGATACACTGTATATTACGTTATATTATAAGGTATTTTCAATGATACACTGCATATTACGTTATATTATAAGGTATTTTCAATGATAAACTACGATATATTAGAAGGTATTTTCAATAATACACTGCATATTACGTTATATCATAAGGTATTTTCAATGATAAACTACGATATATTAGATGGTATTTTCAATGATACACTGCATATTACGTTATATTATAAGGTATTTTCAATGATAAACTACGATATATTAGAAGGTATTTTCAATGATACACTGCATATTACGTTATATCATAAGGTATTTTCAATGATAAACTACGATATATTAGAAGGTATTTTCAATGATACACTGCATATTACGTTATATTATAAGGTATTTTCAATGATACACTGTATATTACGTTATATTACATGGTATTTTCTATGATACACTGCATATTACGTTATATTATAAGGTATTTTCAATGATACACTGCATATTACGTTATATTATAAGGTATTTTCAATGATACACTGCATATTACGTTATATTATAAGGTATTTTCAATGATAAACTACGATATATTAGAAGGTATTTTCAATGATACACTGCATATTACGTTATATTATAAGGTATTTTCAATGATACACTGCATATTACGTTATATTATAAGGTATTTTCTATGATACACTGCATATTAGGATATGTTATAAGGTATTTTCAATGATACACTGCATGTTACGTTATATTATAAGGTATTTTCTATGATACACTGCATATTACGTTATATTATAAGGTATTTTCAATGATACACTGCATATTACGTTATATTATAAGGTATTTTCAATGATACACTGCATATTACGTTATATTATAAGGTATTTTCAATGATACACTGCATATTACGTTATATTATAAGGTATTTTCAATGATAAACTGCAGATTACGCTATATTATAAGGTATTTTCAATGATACACTGCATATTACGCTATATTATAAGGTATTTTCAATGATACACTGCATATTACGTTATATTATAAGGTACTTTCAATGATACACTGCATGTTACGTTATATGATAAGGTATTTTCAATGATACACTGCATATTACGTTATATTATAAGGTATTTTCTATGATACACTGCATATTAGGATATGTTATAAGGTATTTTCAATGATACACTGCATATTACGTTATATTATAAGGTATTTTCTATGATACACTGCATATTAGGATATGTTATAAGGTATTTTCAATGATACACTGCATATTACGTTATATTACAAGGTATTTTCTATGATACACTGCATATTACGTTATATTATAAGGTATTTCCAATGATACACTGCATATTACGTTATATTATAAGGTATTTTCAATGATACACTGCATATTACGTTATATTATAAGGTATTTTCAATGATACACTGCATATTACGTTATATTACATGGTATTTTCTATGATACACTGCATATTACGTTATATTATAAGGTATTTTCAATGATACACTGTATATTACATGGTATTTTCTATGATATACTGCATATTACATTATATTATAAGGTATTTTCAATGATACACTGCATATTACGTTATATTATAAGGTATTTTCAATGATACACTGTGTTCGGAATTCTGAAAGAAATCCGACGTAAGGGCGGACGACGGTCCCCTTGCCACGGCAATCTGCTGTGCTTGCATGACATGTTGACGCATGTCGCGCGGTTTACATCCGATTGTCGGTAATTACCATAGGTTGTCTATTTACGCGCGTGGCGTGGTGCCCGTCTTCCGCCCCCCACTCTATTAATTACTATACTGAGAAGTACTGCTCTGTACGAGAGCTTCCTTCTTCTTGCACGGACTCTTGTTCGACACGGTCGAGTTTGTCGCGATCCGCTCTTCTCGTTAAAACGGACTACTTTTGTATCTAGTACGACGCTGCTGAGTGGTTCCGCGCTTTCCGTAAAGAATCGAACAAATTTAACGACGCTAAACATTGCTGCTTTCGATTAGAAGACGCGCTTATTTGAAAGTGTCCAATTCCGTTCCCAGTCGGCATAGAACGGAGAGAGCTGCTCTCACTCCACTCTCTCCTTTTGTTGTATTTACTAAGGCTATCACTATTAATACGCAACACACTGCATATTACGTTATATTATAAGGTATTTTAAATGATAAACTACGATATATTAGAAGGTATTTTCAATGATACACTGCATATTACGTTATATTATAAGGTATTTTCAATGATAAACAACGATATATTAGAAGGTATTTTCAATGATACACTGCATGTTACGTTATATTATAAGGTATTTTCAATGATACACTGTATATTACGATATATTACATGGTATTTTCTATGATACACTGCATATTACGTTATATTATAAGGTATTTTCAATGATACACTGCATATTACGATATGATATAAGGTATTTTCAATGATACACTGCATATTACGTTATATCGTAAGGTATTTTCAATGATACACAGCATATTACGTTACATTATAAGGTATTTTCATTGATACACTGCATATTACGTTATATTATAAGGTATTTTCAATGATACACTGCATATTACGTTATATTATAAGGTATTTTCAATGATACACTGCATATTACGTTATATTATAAGGTATTTTCAATGATACACTGTATATTACGTTATATTACATGGTATTTTCTATGATACACTGCATATTACGTTATATTATAAGGTATTTTCAATGATACACTGCATATTACGTTGTATTATAAGGTATTTTCAATGATACACTGCATATTACGTTATATTATAAGGTATTTTCTATGATACACTGCATATTAGGATATGTTATAAGGTATTTTCAATGATACACTGCATATTACGTTATATTATAAGGTATTTTCAATGATAAACTACGTTATATTAGAAGGTATTTTCAATGATACACTGCATATTACGTTATATTATAAGGTATTTTCAATGATACACTGCATATTACGTTATATTATAAGTTATTTTCAATGATAAACTACGATATATTAGAAGGTATTTTCATTGATACACTGCATATTACGTTATATTATAAGGTATTTTCAATGATACACTGTATATTACGTTATATTACATGGTATTTTCTATGATACGCTGCATATTACGTTATATTATAAGGTATTTTCAATGATACACTGCATATTACGTTATATTATAAGGTATTTTCAATGATACACTGCATATTACGTTATATTATAAGGTATTTTCAATGATACACTGCATATTACGCTATATTATAAGGTATTTTCAATGATACACTGCATATTACGCTATATTATAAGGTATTTTCAATGATACACTACATATTACGTTATATTATAAGGTATTTTCAATGATACACTGCATATTACGTTATATTATAAGGTATTTTCTATGATACACTGCATATTAGGATATGTTATAAGGTATTTTCAATGATACACTACATATTACGTTATATTATAAGGTATTTTCAATGATACACTGCATATTACGTTATATTATAAGGTATTTTCTATGATACACTGCATATTAGGATATGTTATAAGGTATTTTCAATGATACACTACATATTACGTTATATTATAAGGTATTTTCAATGATACACTGCATATTACGTTATATTATAAGGTATTTTCAATGATACACTGCATATTACGTTATATTATAAGGTATTTTCAATGATACACTGCATATTACGTTATATTATAAGGTATTTTCAATGATACACTGCATATTACGCTATATTATAAGGTATTTTCAATGATACACTGCATATTACGCTATATTATAAGGTATTTTCAATGATACACTGCATATTACGTTATATTATAAGGTATTTTCAATGATACACTGCATATTACGTTATATTATAAGGTATTTTCAATGATAAACTACGATATATTAGAAGGTATTTTCAATGATACACTGCATATTACGTTATATTATAAGGTATTTTCAATGATACACTGCATACTACGTTATATTACAAGGTATTTTCAATGATACACTGCATATTACGTTATATTATAAGGTATTTTCAATGATAAACTACGATATATTAGAAGGTATTTTCAATGATACACTGCATATTACGTTATATTATAAGGTATTTTCAATGATACACTGTATATTACGTTATATTACATGGTATTTTCTATGATACACTGCATATTACGTTATATTATAAGGTATTTTCAATGATACACTGCATATTACGTTATATTATAAGGTATTTTCAATGATACACTGCATATTACGTTATATTATAAGGTATTTTCAATGATACACTGTATATTACATGGTATTTTCTATGATATACTGCATATTACATTATATTATAAGGTATTTTCAATGATACACTGCATATTACGTTATATTATAAGGTATTTTCAATGATACACTGTGTTCGGAATTCTGAAAGAAATCCGACGTAAGGGCGGACGACGGTCCCCTTGCCACGGCAATCTGCTGTGCTTGCATGACATGTTGACGCATGTCGCGCGGTTTACATCCGATTGTCGGTAATTACCATAGGTTGTCTATTTACGCGCGTGGCGTGGTGCCCGTCTTCCGCCCCCCACTCTATTAATTACTATACTGAGAAGTACTGCTCTGTACGAGAGCTTCCTTCTTCTTGCACGGACTCTTGTTCGACACGGTCGAGTTTGTCGCGATCCGCTCTTCTCGTTAAAACGGACTACTTTTGTATCTAGTACGACGCTGCTGAGTGGTTCCGCGCTTTCCGTAAAGAATCGAACAAATTTAACGACGCTAAACATTGCTGCTTTCGATTAGAAGACGCGCTTATTTGAAAGTGTCCAATTCCGTTCCCAGTCGGCATAGAACGGAGAGAGCTGCTCTCACTCCACTCTCTCCTTTTGTTGTATTTACTAAGGCTATCACTATTAATACGCAACACACTGCATATTACGTTATATTATAAGGTATTTTCAATGATAAACTACGATATATTAGAAGGTATTTTCAATGATACACTGCATATTACGTTATATTATAAGGTATTTTCAATGATAAACAACGATATATTAGAAGGTATTTTCAATGATACACTGCATGTTACGTTATATTATAAGGTATTTTCAATGATACACTGTATATTACGATATATTACATGGTATTTTCTATGATACACTGCATATTACGTTATATCGTAAGGTATTTTCAATGATACACAGCATATTACGTTACATTATAAGGTATTTTCATTGATACACTGCATATTACGTTATATTATAAGGTATTTTCTATGATACACTGCATATTACGTTATATTATAAGGTATTTTCAATGATACACTGCATATTACGTTATATTATAAGGTATTTTCAATGATACACTGCATATTACGTTATATTATAAGGTATTTTCAATGATACACTGTATATTACGTTATATTACATGGTATTTTCTATGATACACTGCATATTACGTTATATTATAAGGTATTTTCAATGATACACTGCATATTACGTTGTATTATAAGGTATTTTCAATGATACACTGCATATTACGTTATATTATAAGGTATTTTCAATGATACACTGTATATTACGTTATATTACATGGTATTTTCTATGATACACTGCATATTACGTTATATTATAAGGTATTTTCAATGATACACTGCATATTACGTTATATTATAAGGTATTTTCAATGATACACTGCATATTACGTTATATTATAAGGTATTTTCAATGATACACTGCATATTACGCTATATTATTAGGTATTTTCAATGATACACTGCATATTACGCTATATTATAAGGTATTTTCAATGATACACTACATATTACGTTATATTATAAGGTATTTTCAATGATACACTGCATATTACGTTATATTATAAGGTATTTTCTATGATACACTGCATATTAGGATATGTTATAAGGTATTTTCAATGATACACTACATATTACGTTATATTATAAGGTATTTTCAATGATACACTGCATATTACGTTATATTATAAGGTATTTTCAATGATAAACTACGTTATATTAGAAGGTATTTTCAATGATACACTGCATATTACGTTATATTATAAGGTATTTTCAATGATACACTGCATATTACGTTATATTATAAGTTATTTTCAATGATAAACTACGATATATTAGAAGGTATTTTCATTGATACACTGCATATTACGTTATATTATAAGGTATTTTCAATGATACACTGTATATTACGTTATATTACATGGTATTTTCTATGATACGCTGCATATTACGTTATATTATAAGGTATTTTCAATGATACACTGCATATTACGTTATATTATAAGGTATTTTCAATGATACACTGCATATTATGTTATATTATAAGGTATTTTCTATGATACACTGCATATTAGGATATGTTATAAGGTATTTTCAATGATACACTGCATTTACGTTATATTATAAGGTATTTTCAATGATAAACTACGATATATTAGAAGTTATTTTCAATGATACACTGCATATTACGATATATTATAAGGTATTTTCAATGATACACTGCATATTACGTTATATTATAAGGTATTTTCAATGATACACTGCATATTACGTTATATTATAAGGTATTTTCAATGATACACTGCATATTACGTTATATTATAAGGTATTTTCAATGATACACTGCATATTACGTTATATTATAAGGTATTTTCAATGATACACTGCATATTACGTTATATTATAAGGTATTTTCAATGATAAACTACGATATATTAGAAGGTATTTTCATTGATACACTGCATATTACGTTATATTATAAGGTATTTTCAATGATACACTGTATATTACGTTATATTACATGGTATTTTCTATGATACACTGCATATTACGTTATATTATAAGGTATTTTCAATGATACACTGCATATTACGTTATATTATAAGGTATTTTCAATGATACACTGCATATTACGTTATATTATAAGGTATTTTCAATGATACACTGCATATTACGCTATATTATAAGGTATTTTCAATGATACACTGCATATTACGCTATATTATAAGGTATTTTCAATGATACACTACATATTACGTTATATTATAAGGTATTTTCAATGATACACTGCATATTACGTTATATTATAAGGTATTTTCTATGATACACTGCATATTAGGATATGTTATAAGGTATTTTCAATGATACACTACATATTACGTTATATTATAAGGTATTTTCAATGATACACTGCATATTACGTTATATTATAAGGTATTTTCTATGATACACTGCATATTAGGATATGTTATAAGGTATTTTCAATGATACACTGCATTTACGTTATATTATAAGGTATTTTCAATGATAAACTACGATATATTAGAAGTTATTTTCAATGATACACTGCATATTACGATATATTATAAGGTATTTTCAATGATACACTGCATATTACGTTATATTATAAGGTATTTTCAATGATACACTGCATATTACGTTATATTATAAGGTATTTTCAATGATACACTGCATATTACGTTATATTATAAGGTATTTTCAATGATACACTGCATATTACGCTATATTATAAGGTATTTTCAATGATACACTGCATATTACGCTATATTATAAGGTATTTTCAATGATACACTGCATATAACGTTATATTATAAGGTATTTTCAATGATACACTGCATGTTACGTTATATGATAAGGTATTTTCAATGATACACTGCATATTACGTTATATTATAAGGTATTTTCTATGATACACTGCATATTACGTTATATTATAAGGTATTTTCAATGATACACTGCATATTACGTTATATTATAAGGTATTTTCAATGATACACTGCATATTACGTTATATTACAAGGTATTTTCAATGATACACTGCATATTACGTTATATTATAAGGTATTTTCAATGATAAACTACGATATATTAGAAGGTATTTTCAATGATACACTGCATATTACGTTATATTATAAGGTATTTTCAATGATACACTGTATATTACGTTATATTACATGGTATTTTCTATGATACACTGCATATTACGTTATATTATAAGGTATTTTCAATGATACACTGCATATTACGTTATATTATAAGGTATTTTCAATGATACACTGCATATTACGTTATATTATAAGGTATTTTCAATGATACACTGTATATTACATGGTATTTTCTATGATATACTGCATATTACATTATATTATAAGGTATTTTCAATGATACACTGCATATTACGTTATATTATAAGGTATTTTCAATGATACACTGCATATTACGTTATATTATAAGGTATTTTCAATGATAAACTACGATATATTAGAAGGTATTTTCAATGATACACTGCATATTACGTTATATTATAAGGTATTTTCAATGATAAACAACGATATATTAGAAGGTATTTTCAATGATACACTGCATATTACGTTATATTATAAGGTATTTTCAATGATACACTGTATACTACGTTATATTACATGGTATTTTCTATGATATACTGCATATTACGCTATATTATAAGGTATTTTCAATGATATACTGCATATTACGCTATATTATAAGGTATTTTCAATGATACACTGCATATTACGTTATATTATAAGGTATTTTCAATGATACACTGCATGTTACGTTATATGATAAGGTATTTTCAATGATACACTGCATATTACGTTATATTATAAGGTATTTTCTATGGTACACTGCATATTACGTTATATTATAAGGTATTTTCAATGATACACTGCATATTACGCTATATTATAAGGTATTTTCAATGATATACTGCATATTACGCTATATTATAAGGTATTTTCAATGATACACTGCATATTACGTTATATTATAATGTATTTTCAATGATACACTGCATATTACGTTATATTATAAGGTATTTTCAATGATACACTGCATATTACGCTATATTATAAGGTATTTTCAATGATATACTGCATATTACGCTATATTATAAGGTATTTTCAATGATACACTGCATATTACGTTATATTATAAGGTATTTTCAATGATACACTGCATGTTACGTTATATGATAAGGTATTTTCAATGATACACTGCATATTACGTTATATTATAAGGTATTTTCTATGATACACTGCATATTACGTTATATTATAAGGTATTTTCAATGATACACTGCATATTACGTTATATTATAAGGTATTTTCAATGATAAACTACGATATATTAGAAGGTATTTTCAATGATACACTGCATATTACGTTATATTATAAGGTATTTTCAATGATACACTGCATATTACGTTATATTATAAGGTATTTTCTATGATACACTGCATATTAGGATATGTTATAAGGTATTTTCAATGATACACTGCATATTACGTTATATTATAAGGTATTTTCTATGATACACTGCATATTAGGATATGTTATAAGGTATTTTCAATGATACACTGTATATTACGTTATATTACATGGTATTTTCTATGATACACTGCATATTACGTTATATTATAAGGTATTTTCAATGATACACCTCATATTACGTTATATTATAAGGTATTTTCTATGATACACTGCATATTACGTTATATTATAAGGTATTTTCAATGATACACTGCATATTACGTTATATTATAAGGTATTTTCAATGATACACTGCATATTACGTTATATTATAAGGTATTTTCAATGATACACTGCATATTACGTTATATTATAAGGTATTTTCAATGATAAACTGCATATTACGCTATATTATAAGGTATTTTCAATGATACACTGCATATTACGCTATATTATAAGGTATTTTCAATGATACACTGCATATTACGTTATATTATAAGGTACTTTCAATGATACACTGCATGTTACGTTATATGATAAGGTATTTTCAATGATACACTGCATATTACGTTATATTATAAGGTATTTTCTATGATACACTGCATATTACGTTATATTATAAGGTATTTTCAATGATACACTGCATATTACGTTATATTATAAGGTATTTTCAATGATACACTGCATATTACGTTATATTACAAGGTATTTTCAATGATACACTGCATATTACGTTATATTATAAGGTATTTTCAATGATAAACTACGATATATTAGAAGGTATTTTCAATGATACACTGCATATTACGTTATATTATAAGGTATTTTCAATGATAAACAACGATATATTAGAAGGTATTTTCAATGATACACTGCATATTACGTTATATTATAAGGTATTTTCAATGATACACTGCATATTACGCTATGTTATAAGGTATTTTCAATGATAGACTACGATATATTATAAGGTATTTTCAATGATACACTGCATATTACGTTATATTATAAGGTATTTTCTATGATACACTGCATATTAGGATATGTTATAAGGTATTTTCAATGATACACTGCATATTACGTTATATTATAAGGTATTTTCTATGATACACTGCATATTAGGATATGTTATAAGGTATTTTCAATGATACACTGCATATTACGTTATATTATAAGGTATTTTCAATGATAAACTGCATATTACGCTATATTATAAGGTATTTTCAATGATACACTGCATATTACCCTATATTATAAGGTATTTTCAATGGTACACTGCATATTACGTTATATTATAAGGTACTTTCAATGATACACTGCATGTTACGTTATATGATAAGGTATTTTCAATGATACACTGCATATTACGTTATATTATAAGGTATTTTCTATGATACACTGCATATTACGTTATATTATAAGGTATTTTCAATGATACACTGCATATTACGTTATATTATAAGGTATTTTCAATGATACACTGCATATTACGTTATATTACAAGGTATTTTCAATGATACACTGCATATTACGTTATATTATAAGGTATTTTCAATGATAAACTACGATATATTAGAAGGTATTTTCAATGATACACTGCATATTACGTTATATTATAAGGTATTTTCAATGATAAACAACGATATATTAGAAGGTATTTTCAATGATACACTGCATGTTACGTTATATTATAAGGTATTTTCAATGATACACTGCATATTACGCTATGTTATAAGGTATTTTCAATGATAGACTACGATATATTATAAGGTATTTTCAATGATACACTGCATATTACGTTATATTATAAGGTATTTTCTATGATACACTGCATATTAGGATATGTTATAAGGTATTTTCAATGATACACTGCATATTACGTTATATTATAAGGTATTTTCTATGATACACTGCATATTAGGATATGTTATAAGGTATTTTCAATGATACACTGCATATTACGTTATATTACATGGTATTTTCTATGATACACTGCATATTACGTTATATTATAAGGTATTTTCAATGATACACTGCATATTACGTTATATTATAAGGTATTTTCAATGATACACTGCATATTACGTTATATTATAAGGTATTTTCAATGATAAACTACGATATATTAGAAGGTATTTTCAATGATACACTGCATATTACGTTATATTATAAGGTATTTTCAATGATACACTGTATATTACGTTATATTACATGGTATTTTCAATGATACACTGCATATTACGTTATATTATAAGGTATTTTCAATGATAAACTACGATATATTAGAAGGTATTTTCAATGATACACTGCATATTACGTTATATTATAAGGTATTTTCAATGATACACTGTATATTACGTTATATTACATGGTATTTTCTATGATACACTGCATATTACGTTATATTATAAGGTATTTTCAATGATACACTGCATATTACGTTATATTATAAGGTATTTTCAATGATACACTGCATATTACGTTATATTATAAGGTATTTTCAATGATACACTGTATATTACATGGTATTTTCTATGATATACTGCATATTACATTATATTATAAGGTATTTTCAATGATACACTGCATATTACGTTATATTATAAGGTATTTTCAATGATACACTGTGTTCGGAATTCTGAAAGAAATCCGACGTAAGGGCGGACGACGGTCCCCTTGCCACGGCAATCTGCTGTGCTTGCATGACATGTTGACGCATGTCGCGCGGTTTACATCCGATTGTCGGTAATTACCATAGGTTGTCTATTTACGCGCGTGGCGTGGTGCCCGTCTTCCGCCCCCCACTCTATTAATTACTATACTGAGAAGTACTGCTCTGTACGAGAGCTTCCTTCTTCTTGCACGGACTCTTGTTCGACACGGTCGAGTTTGTCGCGATCCGCTCTTCTCGTTAAAACGGACTACTTTTGTATCTAGTACGACGCTGCTGAGTGGTTCCGCGCTTTCCGTAAAGAATCGAACAAATTTAACGACGCTAAACATTGCTGCTTTCGATTAGAAGACGCGCTTATTTGAAAGTGTCCAATTCCGTTCCCAGTCGGCATAGAACGGAGAGAGCTGCTCTCACTCCACTCTCTCCTTTTGTTGTATTTACTAAGGCTATCACTATTAATACGCAACACACTGCATATTACGTTATATTATAAGGTATTTTCAATGATAAACTACGATATATTAGAAGGTATTTTCAATGATACACTGCATATTACGTTATATTATAAGGTATTTTCAATGATAAACAACGATATATTAGAAGGTATTTTCAATGATACACTGCATGTTACGTTATATTATAAGGTATTTTCAATGATACACTGTATACTACGTTATATTACATGGTATTTTCTATGATATACTGCATATTACGTTATATTATAAGGTATTTTCAATGATACACTGCATATTACGTTATATTATAAGGTATTTTCAATGATACACTGCATATTACGTTATATTATAAGGTATTTTCAATGATACACTGTATATTAGGATATGTTATAAGGTATTTTCAATGATACACTGCATATTACGTTATATTATAAGGTATTTTCAATGATAAACTACGATATATTAGAAGGTATTTTCAATGATACACTGCATATTACGTTATATTATAAGGTATTTTCAATGATACACTGCATATTACGTTATATTATAAGTTATTTTCAATGATAAACTACGATATATTAGAAGGTATTTTCATTGATACACTGCATATTACGTTATATTATAAGGTATTTTCAATGATACACTGTATATTACGTTATATTACATGGTATTTTCTATGATACACTGCATATTACGTTATATTATAAGGTATTTTCAATGATACACTGCATATTACGTTATATTATAAGGTATTTTCAATGATACACTGCATATTACGTTATATTATAAGGTATTTTCAATGATACACTGCATATTACGCTATATTATAAGGTATTTTCAATGATACACTGCATATTACGCTATATTATAAGGTATTTTCAATGATACACTGCATATTACGTTATATTATAAGGTATTTTCAATGATACACTGCATATTACGTTATATTATAAGGTATTTTCTATGATACACTGCATATTAGGATATGTTATAAGGTATTTTCAATGATACACTACATATTACGTTATATTATAAGGTATTTTCAATGATACACTGCATATTACGTTATATTATAAGGTATTTTCTATGATACACTGCATATTAGGATATGTTATAAGGTATTTTCAATGATACACTGCATTTACGTTATATTATAAGGTATTTTCAATGATAAACTACGATATATTAGAAGGTATTTTCAATGATACACTGCATATTACGATATATTATAAGGTATTTTCAATGATACACTGCATATTACGTTATATTATAAGGTATTTTCAATGATACACTGCATATTACGTTATATTATAAGGTATTTTCAATGATACACTGCATATTACGTTATATTATAAGGTATTTTCAATGATACACTGTATATTACATGGTATTTTCTATGATATACTGCATATTACATTATATTATAAGGTATTTTCAATGATACACTGCATATTACGTTATATTATAAGGTATTTTCAATGATACACTGTGTTCGGAATTCTGAAAGAAATCCGACGTAAGGGCGGACGACGGTCCCCTTGCCACGGCAATCTGCTGTGCTTGCATGACATGTTGACGCATGTCGCGCGGTTTACATCCGATTGTCGGTAATTACCATAGGTTGTCTATTTACGCGCGTGGCGTGGTGCCCGTCTTCCGCCCCCCACTCTATTAATTACTATACTGAGAAGTACTGCTCTGTACGAGAGCTTCCTTCTTCTTGTACGGACTCTTGTTCGACACGGTCGAGTTTGTCGCGATCCGCTCTTCTCGTTAAAACGGACTACTTTTGTATCTAGTACGACGCTGCTGAGTGGTTCCGCGCTTTCCGTAAAGAATCGAACAAATTTAACGGCGCTAAACATTGCTGCTTTCGATTAGAAGACGCGCTTATTTGAAAGTGTCCAATTCCGTTCCCAGTCGGCATAGAACGGAGAGAGCTGCTCTCACTCCACTCTCTCCTTTTGTTGTATTTACTAAGGCTATCACTATTAATACGCAACACACTGCATATTACGTTATATTATAAGGTATTTTCAATGATAAACTACGATATATTAGAAGGTATTTTCAATGATACACTGCATATTACGTTATATTATAAGGTATTTTCAATGATAAACAACGATATATTAGAAGGTATTTTCAATGATACACTGCATGTTACGTTATATTATAAGGTATTTTCAATGATACACTGTATACTACGTTATATTACATGGTATTTTCTATGATATACTGCATATTACGTTATATTATAAGGTATTTTCAATGATACACTGCATATTACGTTATATTATAAGGTATTTTCAATGATACACTGCATATTACGTTATATTATAAGGTATTTTCAATGATACACTGTATATTACGATATATTACATGGTATTTTCTATGATACACTGCATATTACGTTATATTATAAGGTATTTTCAATGATACACTGCATATTACGATATGATATAAGGTATTTTCAATGATACACTGCATATTACGTTATATCGTAAGGTATTTTCAATGATACACAGCATATTACGTTATATTATAAGGTATTTTCATTGATACACTGCATATTACGTTATATTATAAGGTATTTTCTATGATACACTGCATATTACGTTATATTATAAGGTATTTTCAATGATACACTGCATATTACGTTATATTATAAGGTATTTTCAATGATACACTGCATATTACGTTATATTATAAGGTATTTTCAATGATACACTGTATATTACGTTATATTACATGGTATTTTCTATGATACACTGCATATTACGTTATCTTATAAGGTATTTTCAATGATACACTGCATATTACGTTGTATTATAAGGTATTTTCCATGATACACTGCATATTACGTTATATTATAAGGTATTTTCAATGATACATTGCATATTACGTTACATTATAAAGTATTTTCAATGATACACTGCATATTACGCTATATTATAAGGTATTTTCAATGATACACTGCATATTACGCTATATTATAAGGTATTTTCAATGATACACTACATATTACGTTATATTATAAGGTATTTTCAATGATACACTGCATATTAGGATATGTTATAAGGTATTGTAACGAAATCTCTATTTCGCTAAATAAATAAATACACTTTCAATAACTGTGATACGTTATCTTTCGGAGGAAGGCAACTTATCTTTGCTATATCGCTTTTATCGCCTTTGACGTCTCGGACGTCCGCTTTCTCTCGTGTCTGTCTTCCGACTCTCTTTCGTTCCAGCGTCGTTTTCCTAACGACGCTGTAACCAACCTGAATCTTCCAACAATTCTATACAACGGGTATACCGATAGACACGTAACATTAGTATGCCGGTAGACCCGTAACACTTCCCCCCCTCCTCCGAAAAAAAACGAACTTTATTCAAAAAAATAGCCTGTGATTTTGTAGGAGCAAAAATAATGAAACAAACACCGTGGACCTTCCAAAATCACCAACTAACCCGGCATTTGCCCGACGCCCCAGGGAAAACCACGGCTTAAAAACCTGGAGTGGTTAGCGGCCAAAACAAACAAAAATACAACAATGTCAAATAACAATTAGTAACTTCAAAATAACAATATTATAATTCTAATGTATGCGGTCTTGAATTTCTCCCTCTACGACTTGCTTTTTCTTTTCTTTTCTTGTACTCCTATAAATTAGTAGACCAGCGATTCCTGATTATTCGCTAACTGTGTCTGCATGGACGCGAACTCCTCCGATCGAGAATCCGCCTGATTTTCCAGCAGTCGAGCTTCCAAAGCCGCGAGACGTTCCTCCAAACGAACAGACCGAGTCTGCATCTCGTTCCGCTAATCGCTTGCTCAGTCGCAGAATATCCCACTTCTGACACCAATGTAACGAAATCTCTATTTCGCTAAATAAATAAATACACTTTCAATAACTGTGATTATCTTTCGGAGGAAGGCAACTTATCTTTGCTATATCGCTTTTATCGCCTTTGACGTCTCGGACGTCCGCTTTCTCTCGTGTCTGTCTTCCGACTCTCTTTCGTTCCAGCGTCGTTTTCCTAACGACGCTGTAACCAACCTGAATCTTCCAACAATTCTATACAACGGGTATACCGATAGACACGTAACATTAGTATGCCGGTAGACCCGTAACAGTATTTTCAATGATACACTGCATATTACGTTATATTATAAGGTATTTTCAATGATAAACTACGATATATTAGAAGGTATTTTCAATGATACACTGCATATTACGTTATATTATAAGGTATTTTCAATGATACACTGCATATTACGTTATATTATAAGTTATTTTCAATGATAAACTACGATATATTAGAAGGTATTTTCATTGATACACTGCATATTACGTTATATTATAAGGTATTTTCAATGATACACTGTATATTACGTTATATTACATGGTATTTTCTATGATACACTGCATAT
Organism: Lasioglossum lativentre; assembly: GCA_916610255.1. NCBI lineage: Eukaryota > Metazoa > Arthropoda > Insecta > Hymenoptera > Halictidae > Lasioglossum > Lasioglossum lativentre. Next base: position 24,207 of record CAKAJI010001082.1, read on the forward strand.
TACGTTATATTATAAGGTATTTTCAATGATACACTGCATATTACGTTATATTACATGGTATTTTCTATGATACACTGCATATTACGTTATATTATAAGGTATTTTCAATGATACACTGCATATTACGTTATATTATAAGGTATTTTCAATGATACACTGCATATTACGTTATATTATAAGGTATTTTCAATGATAAACTACGATATATTAGAAGGTATTTTCAATGATACACTGCATATTACGTTATATTATAAGGTATTTTCAATGATACACTGTCTATTACGTTATATTACATGGTATTTTCTATGATACACTGCATATTACGTTATATTATAAGGTATTTTCAATGATACACCGCATATTACGTTAGTATTATAAGGGTATTTTCAATGATACACTGCATATTACGTTATATTATAAGGTATTTTCAATGATAAACTACGATATATTAGAAGGTATTTTCAATGATACACTGCATATTACGTTATATTATAAGGTATTTTCAATGATACACTGCATATTACGTTATATTATAAGGTATTTTCAATGATACACTGCATATTACGCTATATTATAAGGTATTTTCAATGATACACTGCATATTACGCTATATTATAAGGTATTTTCAATGATACACTGCATATTACGTTATATTATAAGGTATTTTCAATGATACACTGCATGTTACGTTATATGATAAGGTATTTTCAATGATACACTGCATATTACGTTATATTATAAGGTATTTTCTATGATACACTGCATATTACGTTATATTATAAGGTATTTTCAATGATACACTGCATATTACGTTATATTATAAGGTATTTTCAATGATACACTGCATATTACGTTATATTATAAGGTATTTTCAATGATACACTGCATATTACGTTATATTATAAGGTATTTTCAATGATACACTGCATATTACGTTATATTATAAGGTATTTTCAATGATACACTGTATATTACATGGTATTTTCTATGATATACTGCATATTACATTATATTATAAGGTATTTTCAATGATACACTGCATATTACGTTATATTATAAGGTATTTTCAATGATACACTGTATATTACATGGTATTTTCTATGATATACTGCATATTACATTATATTATAAGGTATTTTCAATGATACACTGTATACTACGTTATATTACATGGTATTTTCTATGATATACTGCATATTACGCTATATTATAAGGTATTTTCAATGATATACTGCATATTACGCTATATTATAAGGTATTTTCAATGATACACTGCATATTACGTTATATTATAAGGTATTTTCAATGATACACTGCATGGTTACGTTATATGATAAGGTATTTTCAATGATACACTGCATATTACGTTATATTATAAGGTATTTTCTATGATACACTGCATATTACGTTATATTATAAGGTATTTTCAATGATACACTGCATATTACGCTATATTATAAGGTATTTTCAATGTGATATACTGCATATTACGCTATATTATAAGGTATTTTCAATGATACACTGCATATTACGTTATATTATAAGGTATTTTCAATGATACACTGCATATTACGTTATATTATAAGGTATTTTCAATGATACACTGCATATTACGCTATATTATAAGGTATTTTTCAATGATATACTGCATATTACGCTATATTATAAGGTATTTTCAATGATACACTGCATATTACGTTATATTATAAGGTATTTTCAATGATACACTGCATGTTACGTTATATGATAAGGTATTTTCAATGATACACTGCATATTACGTTATATTATAAGGTATTTTCTATGATACACTGCATATTACGTTATATTATAAGGTATTTTCAATGATACACTGCATATTACGTTATATTATAAGGTATTTTCAATGATAAACTACGATATATTAGAAGGTATTTCCAATGATACACTGCATATTACGTTATATTATAAGGTATTTTCAATGATACACTGCATATTACGCTATATTATAAGGTATTTTCAATGATACACTGCATATTACGTTATATTATAAGGTACTTTCAATGATACACTGCATGTTACGTTATATGATAAGGTATTTTCAATGATACACTGCATATTACGTTATATTATAAGGTATTTTCTATGATACACTGCATATTACGTTATATTATAAGGTATTTTCAATGATACACTGCATATTACGTTATATTATAAGGTATTTTCAATGATACACTGCATATTACGTTATATTACAAGGTATTTCAATGATACACTGCATATTACGTTATATTATAAGGTATTTTCAATGATAAACTACGATATATTAGAAGGTATTTTCAATGATACACTGCATATTACGTTATATTATAAGGTATTTTCAATGATAAACAACGATATATTAGAAGGTATTTTCAATGATACACTGCATGTTACGTTATATTATAAGGTATTTTCAATGATACACTGCATATTACGCTATGTTATAAGGTATTTTCAATGATAGACTACGATATATTATAAGGTATTTTCAATGATACACTGCATATTACGTTATATTATAAGGTATTTTCTATGATACACTGCATATTAGGATATGTTATAAGGTATTTTCAATGATACACTGCATATTACGTTATATTACATGGTATTTTCTATGATACACTGCATATTACGTTATATTATAAGGTATTTCCAATGATACACTGCATATACGTTATATTATAAGGTATTTTCAATGATACACTGCATATTACGTTATATTATAAGGTATTTTCAATGATACACTGCATATTACGTTATATTATAAGGTATTTTCAATGATAAACTGCATATTACGCTATATTATAAGGTATTTTCAATGATACACTGCATATTAACCTATATTATAAGGTATTTTCAATGATACACTGCATATTACGTTATATTATAAGGTACTTTCAATGATACACTGCATGTTACGTTATATGATAAGGTATTTTCAATGATACACTGCATATTACGTTATATTATAAGGTATTTCTATGATACACTGCATATTACGTTATATTATAAGGTATTTTCAATGATACACTGCATATTACGTTATATTATAAGGTATTTTCAATGATACACTGCATATTACGTTATATTACAAGGTATTTTCAATGATACACTGCATATTACGTTATATTATAAGGTATTTTCAATGATAAACTACGATATATTAGAAGGTATTTTCAATGATACACTGCATATTACGTTATATTATAAGGTATTTTCAATGATAAACAACGATATATTAGAAGGTATTTTCAATGATACACTGCATGTTACGTTATATTATAAGGTATTTTCAATGATACACTGCATATTACGCTATGTTATAAGGTATTTTCAATGATAGACTACGATATATTATAAGGTATTTTCAATGATACACTGCATATTACGTTATATTATAAGGTATTTTCTATGATACACTGCATATTAGGATATGTTATAAGGTATTTTCAATGATACACTGCATATTACGTTATATTATAAGGTATTTTCTATGATACACTGCATATTAGGATATGTTATAAGGTATTTTCAATGATACACTGCATATTACGTTATATTACATGGTATTTTCTATGATACACTGCATATTACGTTATATTATAAGGTATTTTCAATGATAAACTACGATATATTAGAAGGTATTTTCAATGATACACTGCATATTACGTTATATTATAAGGTATTTTCAATGATACACTGTATATTACGTTATATTACATGGTATTTTCAATGATACACTGCATATTACGTTATATTATAAGGTATTTTCAATGATAAACTACGATATATTAGAAGGTATTTTCAATGATACACTGCATATTACGTTATATTATAAGGTATTTTCAATGATACACTGTATATTACGTTATATTACATGGTATTTTCTATGATACACTGCATATTACGTTATATTATAAGGTATTTTCAATGATACACTGCATATTACGTTATATTATAAGGTATTTTGAATGATACACTGCATATTACGTTATATTATAAGGTATTTTCAATGATACACTGTATATTACATGGTATTTTCTATGATATACTGCATATTACATTATATTATAAGGTATTTTCAATGATACACTGCATATTACGTTATATTATAAGGTATTTTCAATGATACACTGTGTTCGGAATTCTGAGAAATCCGACGTAAGGGCGGACGACGGTCCCCTTGCCACGGCAATCTGCTGTGCTTGCATGACATGTTGACGCATGTCGCGCGGTTTACATCCGATTGTCGGTAATTACCATAGGTTGTCTATTTACGCGCGTGGCGTGGTGCCCGTCTTCCGCCCCCCACTCTATTAATTACTATACTGAGAAGTACTGCTCTGTACGAGAGCTTCCTTCTTCTTGCACGGACTCTTGTTCGACACGGTCGAGTTTGTCGCGATCCGCTCTTCTCGTTAAAACGGACTACTTTTGTATCTAGTACGACGCTGCTGAGTGGTTCCGCGCTTTCCGTAAAGAATCGAACAAATTTAACGACGCTAAACATTGCTGCTTTCGATTAGAAGACGCGCTTATTTGAAAGTGTCCAATTCCGTTCCCAGTCGGCATAGAACGGAGAGAGGCTGCTCTCACTCCACTCTCTCCTTTTGTTGTATTTACTAAGGCTATCACTATTAATACGCAACACACTGCATATTACGTTATATTATAAGGTATTTTCAATGATAAACCTACGATATATTAGAAGGTATTTTCAATGATACACTGCATATTACGTTATATTATAAGGTATTTTCAATGATAAACAACGATATATTAGAAGGTATTTTCAATGATACACTGCATGTTACGTTATATTATAAGGTATTTTCAATGATACACTGTATACTACGTTATATTACATGGTATTTTCTATGATATACTGCATATTACGTTATATTATAAGGTATTTTCAATGATACACTGCATATTACGTTATATTATAAGGTATTTTCAATGATACACTGCATATTACGTTATATTATAAGGTATTTTCAATGATACACTGTATATTACGATATATTACATGGTATTTTCTATGATACACTGCATATTACGTTATATTATAAGGTATTTTCAATGATACACTGCATATTACGATATGATATAAGGTATTTTCAATGATACACTGCATATTACGTTATATTACATGGTATTTTCTATGATACACTGCATATTACGTTATATTATAAGGTATTTTCAATGATACACTGCATATTACGTTGTATTATAAGGTATTTTCAATGATACACTGCATATTACGTTATATTATAAGGTATTTTCTATGATACACTGCATATTACGTTATATTATAAGGTATTTTCAATGATACACTGCATATTACGTTATATTATAAGGTATTTTCAATGATACACTGCATATTACGTTATATTATAAGGTATTTTCAATGATACACTGTATATTACGTTATATTACATGGTATTTTCTATGATACACTGCATATTACGTTATATTATAAGGTATTTTCAATGATACACTGCATATTACGTTGTATTATAAGGTATTTTCAATGATACACTGCATATTACGTTATATTATAAGGTATTTTCAATGATACATTGCATATTTACGTTACATTATAAAGTATTTTCAATGATACACTGCATATTACGCTATATTATAAGGTATTTTCAATGATACACTGCATATTACGCTATATTATAAGGTATTTTCAATGATACACTTACATATTACGTTATATTATAAGGTATTTTCAATGATACACTGCATGTTACTTTATATTATAAGGTATTTTCAATGATACACTGCATATTACGTTATATTATAAGGTATTTTCTATGATACACTGCATATTAGGATATGTTATAAGGTATTTTCAATGATACACTGCATATTACGTTATATTATAAGGTATTTTCAATGATAAACTACGATATATTAGAAGGTATTTTCAATGATACACTGCATATTACGTTATATTATAAGGTATTTTCAATGATACACTGCATATTACGTTATATTATAAGTTATTTTCAATGATAAACTACGATATATTAGAAGGTATTTTCATTGATACACTGTATATTACGTTATATTACATGGTATTTTCTATGATACACTGCATATTACGTTATATTATAAGGTATTTTCAATGATACACCGCATATTACGTTATATTATAAGGTATTTTCAATGATACACTGCATATTACGTTATATTATAAGGTATTTTCAATGATAAACTACGATATATTAGAAGGTATTTTCAATGATAAACTACGATATATTAGAAGGTATTTTCAATGATACACTGCATATTACGTTATATTATAAGGTATTTTCAATGATACACTGTATATTACGTTATATTACATGGTATTTTCTATGATACACTGCATATTACGTTATATTATAAGGTATTTTCAATGATACACCGCATATTACGTTATATTATAAGGTATTTTCAATTATACACTGCATATTACGTTATATTATAAGGTATTTTCAATGATACACTGCATATTACGTTATATTATAAGGTATTTTCAATGATACACTGCATATTACGTTATATTATAAGGTATTTTCAATGATACACTGCATATTACGTTATATTATAAGGTATTTTCAATGATACACTGCATATTACGCTATATTATAAGGTATTTTCAATGATACACTGCATGTTACGTTATATTATAAGGTATTTTCAATGATACACTGTATACTACGTTATATTACATGGTATTTTCTATGATATACTGCATATTACGTTATATTATAAGGTATTTTCAATGATACACTGCATATTACGTTATATTATAAGGTATTTTCAATGATACACTGCATATTACGTTATATTATAAGGTATTTTCAATGATACACCTGTATATTACGATATATTACATGGTATTTTCTATGATACACTGCATATTACGTTATATTATAAGGTATTTTCAATGATACACTGCATATTACGATATGATATAAGGTATTTTCAATGATACACTGCATATTACGTTATATCGTAAGGTATTTTCAATGATACACAGCATATTACGTTATATTATAAGGTATTTTCATTGATACACTGCATATTACGTTATATTATAAGGTATTTTCTATGATACACTGCATATTACGTTATATTATAAGGTATTTTCAATGATACACTGCATATTACGTTATATATAAGGTTAATTTCAATGATACACTGCATATTACGTTATATTATAAGGGTATTTTCAATGATACACTGTATATTACGTTATATTACATGGTATTTTCTATGATACACTGCATATTACGTTATATTATAAGGTATTTTCAATGATACACTGCATATTACGTTGTATTATAAGGTATTTTCAATGATACACTGCATATTACGTTATATTATAAGGTATTTTCAATGATACATTGCATATTACGTTACATTATAAAGTATTTTCAATGATACACTGCATATTACGCTATATTATAAGGTATTTTCAATGATACACTGCATATTACGCTATATTATAAGGTATTTTCAATGATAAACTACGATATATTAGAAGGTATTTTCAATGATACACTGCATATTACGTTATATTATAAGGTATTTTCAATGATACACTGTATATTACGTTATATTACATGGTATTTTCTATGATACACTGCATATTACGTTATATTATAAGGTATTTTCAATGATACACTGCATATTACGTTATATTATAAGGTATTTTCAATGATACACTGTGTTCGGAATTCTGAAAGAAATCCGACGTAAGGGCGGACGACGGTCCCCTTGCCACGGCAATCTGCTGTGCTTGCATGACATGTTGACGCATGTCGCGCGGTTTACATCCGATTGTCGGTAATTACCATAGGTTGTCTATTTACGCGCGTGGCGTGGTGCCCGTCTTCCGCCCCCCACTCTATTAATTACTATACTGAGAAGTACTGCTCTGTACGAGAGCTTCCTTCTTCTTGCACGGACTCTTGTTCGACACGGTCGAGTTTGTCGCGATCCGCTCTTCTCGTTTAAAACGGACTACTTTTGTATCTAGTACGACGCTGCTGAGTGGTTCCGCGCTTTCCGTAAAGAATCGAACAAATTTAACGACGCTAAACATTGCTGCTTTCGATTAGAAGACGCGCTTATTTGAAAGTGTCCAATTCCGTTCCCAGTCGGCATAGAACGGAGAGAGCTGCTCTCACTCCACTCTCTCCTTTTGTTGTATTTACTAAGGCTATCACTATTAATACGCAACACACTGCATATTACGTTATATTATAAGGTATTTTCAATGATAAACTACGATATATTAGAAGGTATTTTTCAATGATACACTGCATATTACGTTATATTATAAGGTATTTTTCAATGATAAACAACGATATATTAGAAGGTATTTTCAATGATACACTGCATGTTACGTTATATTATAAGGTATTTTCAATGATACACTGTATACTACGTTATATTACATGGTATTTTCTATGATATACTGCATATTACGTTATATTATAAGGTATTTTCAATGATACACTGCATATTACGTTATATTATAAGGTATTTTCAATGATACACTGCATATTACGTTATATTATAAGGTATTTTCAATGATACACTGTATATTACGATATATTACATGGTATTTTCTATGATACACTGCATATTACGTTATATTATAAGGTATTTTCAATGATACACTGCATATTACGATATGATATAAGGTATTTTCAATGATACAACTGCATATTACGTTATATCGTAAGGTATTTTCAATGATACACAGCATATTACGTTATATTATAAGGTATTTTCATTGATACACTGCATATTACGTTATATTATAAGGTATTTTCTATGATACACTGCATATTACGTTATATTATAAGGTATTTTCAATGATACACTGCATATTACGTTATATTATAAGGTATTTTCAATGATACACTGCATATTACGTTATATTATAAGGTATTTTCAATGATACACTGTATATTACGTTATATTACATGGTATTTTCTATGATACACTGCATATTACGTTATATTATAAGGTATTTTCAATGATACACTGCATATTACGTTGTATTATAAGGTATTTTCAATGATACACTGCATATTACGTTATATTATAAGGTATTTTCAATGATACATTGCATATTACGTTATATTATAAAGTATTTTCAATGATACACTGCATATTACGCTATATTATAAGGTATTTTCAATGATACACTGCATATTACGCTATATTATAAGGTATTTTCAATGATACACTACATATTACGTTATATTATAAGGTATTTTCAATGATACACTGCATGTTACTTTATATTATAAGGTATTTTCAATGATACACTGCATATTACGTTATATTATAAGGTATTTTCTATGATACACTGCATATTAGGATATGTTATAAGGTATTTTCAATGATACACTGCATATTACGTTATATTATAAGGTATTTTCAATGATAAACTACGATATATTAGAAGGTATTTTCAATGATACACTGCATATTACGTTATATTATAAGGTATTTTCAATGATACACTGCATATTACGTTATATTATAAGTTATTTTCAATGATAAACTACGATATATTAGAAGGTATTTTCATTGATACACTGCATATTACGTTATATTATAAGGTATTTTCAATGATACACTGTATATTACGTTATATTACATGGTTATTTTCTATGATACACTGCATATTACGTTATATTATAAGGTATTTTCAATGATACACTGCATATTACGTTATATTATAAGGTATTTTCAATGATACACTGCATATTACGTTATATTATAAGGTATTTTCAATGATACACTGCATATTACGCTATATTATAAGGTATTTTCAATGATACACTGCATATTACGCTATATTATAAGGTATTTTCAATGATACACTACATATTACGTTATATTATAAGGTATTTTCAATGATACACTGCATATTACGTTATATTATAAGGTATTTTCTATGATACACTGCATATTAGGATATGTTATAAGGTATTTTCAATGATACACTACATATTACGTTATATTATAAGGTATTTTCAATGATACACTGCATATTACGTTATATTATAAGGTATTTTCTATGATACACTGCATATTAGGATATGTTATAAGGTATTTTCAATGATACACTGCATTTACGTTATATTATAAGGTATTTTCAATGATAAACTACGATATATTAGAAGGTATTTTCAATGATACACTGCATATTACGATATATTATAAGGTATTTTCAATGATACACTGCATATTACGTTATATTATAAGGTATTTTCAATGATACACTGCATATTACGTTATATTATAAGGTATTTTCAATGATACACTGCATATTACGTTATATTATAAGGTATTTTCAATGATACACTGCATATTACGTTATATTATAAGGTATTTTCAATGATACACTGCATATTACGTTATATTATAAGGTATTTTCAATGATACACTGCATATTACGCTATATTATAAGGTATTTTCAATGATACACTGCATATTACGCTATATTATAACGTATTTTCAATGATACACTGCATATAACGTTATATTATAAGGATTTTCAATGATACACTGCATGTTACGTTATATGATAAGGTATTTTCAATGATACACTGCATATTACGTTATATTATAAGGTATTTTCTATGATACACTGCATATTACGTTATATTATAAGGTATTTTCAATGATACACTGCATATTACGTTATATTATAAGGTATTTTCAATGATACACTGCATATTACGTTATATTATAAGGTATTTTCAATGATACACTGTATATTACATGGTATTTTCTATGATATACTGCATATTACATTATATTATAAGGTATTTTCAATGATACACTGCATATTACGTTATATTATAAGGTATTTTCAATGATACACTGCATATTACGTTATATTATAAGGTATTTTCAATGATAAACTACGATATATTAGAAGGTATTTTCAATGATACACTGCATATTACGTTATATTATAAGGTATTTTCAATGATAAACAACGATATATTAGAAGGTATTTTCAATGATACACTGCATATTACGTTATATTATAAGGTATTTTTCAATGATACACTGTATACTACGTTATATTACATGGTATTTTCTATGATTATACTGCATATTACGCTATATTATAAGGTATTTTCAATGATATACTGCATATTACGCTATATTATAAGGTATTTTCAATGATACACTGCATATTACGTTTATATTATAAGGTATTTTCAATGATACACTGCATGTTACGTTATATGATAAGGTATTTTCAATGATACACTGCATATTACGTTATATTATAAGGTATTTTCTATGATACACTGCATATTACGTTATATTATAAGGTTATTTTCAATGATACACTGCATATTACGCTATATTATAAGGTATTTTCAATGATATACTGCATATTACGCTATATTATAAGGTATTTTCAATGATACACTGCATATTACGTTATATTATAATGTATTTTCAATGATACACTGCATATTACGTTATATTATAAGGTATTTTCAATGATACACTGCATATTTACGCTATATTATAAGGTATTTTCAATGATATACTGCATATTACGCTATATTATAAGGTATTTTCAATGATACACTGCATATTACGTTATATTATAAGGTATTTTCAATGATACACTGCATGTTACGTTATATGATAAGGTATTTTCAATGATACACTGCATATTACGTTATATTATAAGGTATTTTCTATGATACACTGCATATTACGTTATATTATAAGGTATTTTCAATGATACACTGCATATTACGTTATATTATAAGGTATTTTCAATGATAAACTACGATATATTAGAAGGTATTTCCAATGATACACTGCATATTACGTTATATTATAAGGTATTTTCAATGATACACTGCATATTACGTTATATTATAAGGTATTTTCTATGATACACTGCATATTAGGATATGTTATAAGGTATTTTCAATGATACACTGCATATTACGTTATATTATAAGGTATTTTCTATGATACACTGCATATTAGGATATGTTATAAGGTATTTTCAATGATACACTGTATATTACGTTATATTACATGGTATTTTCTATGATACACTGCATATTACGTTATATTATAAGGTATTTTCAATGATACACTGCATATTACGTTATATTATAGGTATTTTCTATGATACACTGCATATTACGTTATATTATAAGGTATTTTCAATGATACACTGCATATTACGTTATATTATAAGGTATTTTCAATGATACACTGCATATTACGTTATATTATAAGGTATTTTCAATGATACACTGCATATTACGTTATATTATAAGGTATTTTCAATGATAAACTGCATATTACGCTATATTATAAGGTATTTTCAATGATACACTGCATATTACGTTATATTATAAGGTATTTTCAATGATACACTGCATATTACGTTATATTATAAGGTACTTTCAATGATACACTGCATGTTACGTTATATGATAAGGTATTTTCAATGATACACTGCATATTACGTTATATTATAAGGTATTTTCTATGATACACTGCATATTACGTTATATTATAAGGTATTTTCAATGATACACTGCATATTACGTTATATTATAAGGTATTTTCAATGATACACTGCATATTACGTTATATTACAAGGTATTTTCAATGATACACTGCATATTACGTTATATTATAAGGTATTTTCAATGATAAACTACGATATATTAGAAGGTATTTTCAATGATACACTGCATATTACTTTATATTATAAGGTATTTTCAATGATAAACAACGATATATTAGAAGGTATTTTCAATGATACACTGCATGTTACGTTATATTATAAGGTATTTTCAATGATACACTGCATATTACGCTATGTTATAAGGTATTTTCAATGATAGACTACGATATATTATAAGGTATTTTCAATGATACACTGCATATTACGTTATATTATAAGGTATTTTCTATGATACACTGCATATTAGGATATGTTATAAGGTATTTTCAATGATACACTGCATATTACGTTATATTATAAGGTATTTTCTATGATACACTGCATATTAGGATATGTTATAAGGTATTTTCAATGATACACTGCATATTACGTTATATTACATGGTATTTTCTATGATACACTGCATATTACGTTATATTATAAGGTATTTCCAATGATACACTGCATATTACGTTATATTATAAGGTATTTTCAATGATACACTGCATATTACGTTATATTATAAGGTATTTTCAATGATACACTGCATATTACGTTATATTATAAGGTATTTTCAATGATAAACTGCATATTACGCTATATTATAAGGTATTTTCAATGATACACTGCATATTAACCTATATTATAAGGTATTTTCAATGATACACTGCATATTACGTTATATTATAAGGTACTTTCAATGATACACTGCATGTTACGTTATATGATAAGGTATTTTCAATGATACACTGCATATTACGTTATATTATAAGGTATTTTCTATGATACACTGCATATTACGTTATATTATAAGGTATTTTCAATGATACACTGCATATTACGTTATATTATAAGGTATTTTCAATGATACACTGCATATTACGTTATATTACAAGGTATTTTCAATGATACACTGCATATTACGTTATATTATAAGGTATTTTCAATGATAAAACTACGATATATTAGAAGGTATTTTCAATGATACACTGCATATTACGTTATATTATAAGGTATTTTCAATGATAAACAACGATATATTAGAAGGTATTTTCAATGATACACTGCATGTTACGTTATATTATAAGGTATTTTCAATGATACACTGCATATTACGTTATATTATAAGGTATTTTCTATGATACACTGCATATTAGGATATGTTATAAGGTATTTTCAATGATACACTGTATATTACGTTATATTACATGGTATTTTCTATGATACACTGCATATTACGTTATATTATAAGGTATTTTCAATGATACACCTCATATTACGTTATATTATAAGGTATTTTTCTATGATACACTGCATATTACGTTATATTATAAGGTATTTTCAATGATACACTGCATATTACGTTATATTATAAGGTATTTTCAATGATACACTGCATATTACGTTATATTATAAGGTATTTTCAATGATACACTGCATATTACGTTATATTATAAGGTATTTTCAATGATAAACTGCATATTACGCTATATTATAAGGTATTTTCAATGATACACTGCATATTACGCTATATTATAAGGTATTTTCAATGATACACTGCATATTACGTTATATTATAAGGTACTTTCAATGATACACTGCATGTTACGTTATATGATAAGGTATTTTCAATGATACACTGCATATTACGTTATATTATAAGGTATTTTCTATGATACACTGCATATTACGTTATATTATAAGGTATTTTCAATGATACACTGCATATTACGTTATATTATAAGGTATTTTCAATGATACACTGCATATTACGTTATATTACAAGGTATTTTCAATGATACACTGCATATTACGTTATATTATAAGGTATTTTCAATGATAAACTACGATATATTAGAAGGTATTTTCAATGATACACTGCATATTACGTTATATTATAAGGTATTTTCAATGATAAACAACGATATATTAGAAGGTATTTTCAATGATACACTGCATGTTACGTTATATTATAAGGTATTTTCAATGATACACTGCATATACGCTAATGTTAATAAGGTATTTTCAATGATAGACTACGATATATTATAAGGTATTTTCAATGATTACACTGCATATTACGTTATATTATAAGGTATTTTCTATGATACACTGCATATTAGGATATGTTATAAGGTATTTTCAATGATACACTGCATATTACGTTATATTATAAGGTATTTTCTATGATACACTGCATATTAGGATATGTTATAAGGTATTTTCAATGATACACTGCATATTACGTTATATTACATGGTATTTTCTATGATACACTACATAATACGTTATATTATAAGGTATTTTCAATGATACACTGCATATTACGTTATATTATAAGGTATTTTCAATGATACACTGCATATTACGTTATATTATAAGGTATTTTCAATGATACACTGCATATTACGTTATATTATAAGGTATTTTCAATGATAAACTGCATATTACGCTATATTATAAGGTATTTTCAATGATACACTGCATATTAACCTATATTATAAGGTATTTTCAATGATACACTGCATATTACGTAATATTATAAGGTACTTTCAATGATACACTGCATGTTACGTTATATGATAAGGTATTTTCAATGATACACTGCATATTACGTTATATTATAAGGTATTTTCTATGATACACTGCATATTACGTTATATTATAAGGTTATTTGCAATGAAACACTGCATATTACGTTATATTATAAGGTATTTTCAATGATACACTGCATATTACGTTATATTACAAGGTATTTTCAATGATACACTGCATATTACGTTATATTATAAGGTATTTTCAATGATAACTACGATATATTAGAAGGTATTTTCAATGATACACTGCATATTACGTTATATTATAAGGTATTTTCAATGATAAACAACGATATATTAGAAGGTATTTTCAATGATACACTGCATGTTACGTTATATTATAAGGTATTTTCAATGATACACTGCATATTACGCTATGTTATAAGGTATTTTCAATGATAGACTACGATATATTATAAGGTATTTTCAATGATACACTGCATATTACGTTATTTTATAAGGTATTTTCAATGATACACTGCATATTACGCTATGTTATAAGGTATTTTCAATGATAGACTACGATATATTATAAGGTATTTTCAATGATACACTGCATATTACGTTATATTATAAGGTATTTTCTATGATACACTGCATATTAGGATATGTTATAAGGTATTTTCAATGATACACTGCATATTACGTTATATTATAAGGTATTTTCTATGATACACTGCATATTAGGATATGTTATAAGGTATTTTCAATGATACACTGCATATTACGTTATATTACATGGTATTTTTCTATGATACACTGCATATTACGTTATATTATAAGGTATTTCCAATGATACACTGCATATTACGTTATATTATAAGGTATTTTCAATGATACACTGCATATTACGTTATATTATAAGGTATTTTCAATGATACACTGCATATTACGTTATATTATAAGGTATTTTCAATGATAAACTGCATATTACGCTATATTATAAGGTATTTTCAATGATACACTGCATATTACCCTATATTATAAGGTATTTTCAATGATACACTGCATATTACGTTATATTATAAGGTACTTTCAATGATACACTGCATGTTACGTTATATGATAAGGTATTTTCAATGATACACTGCATATTACGTTATATTATAAGGTATTTTCTATGATACACTGCATATTACGTTATATTATAAGGTATTTTCAATGATACACTGCATATTACGTTATATTATAAGGTATTTTCAATGATACACTGCATATTACGTTATATTACAAGGTATTTTCAATGATACACTGCATATTACGTTATATTATAAGGTATTTTCAATGATAAACTACGATATATTAGAAGGTATTTTCAATGATACACTGCATATTACGTTATATTATAAGGTATTTTCAATGATAAACAACGATATATTAGAAGGTATTTCCAATGATACACTGCATGTTACGTTATATTATAAGGTATTTTCAATGATACACTGCATATTACGCTATGTTATAAGGTATTTTCAATGATAGACTACGATATATTATAAGGTATTTTCAATGATACACTGCATATTACGTTATATTATAAGGTATTTTCTATGATACACTGCATATTACGATATGTTATAAGGTATTTTCAATGATACACTGCATATTACGTTATATTATAAGGTATTTTCTATGATACACTGCATATTAGGATATGTTATAAGGTATTTTCAATGATACACTGCATATTACGTTTATATTACATGGTATTTTCTATGATACACTGCATATTACGTTATATTATAAGGTATTTTCAATGATACACTGCATATTACGTTATATTATAAGGTATTTTCAATGATACACTGCATATTACGTTATATTATAAGGTATTTTCAATGATAAAACTACGATATATTAGAAGGTATTTTCAATGATACACTGCATATTACGTTATATTATAAGGTATTTTCAATGATACACTGTATATTACGTTATATTACATGGTATTTTCAATGATACACTGCATATTACGTTATATTATAAGGTATTTTCAATGATAAACTACGATATATTAGAAGGTATTTTCAATGATACACTGCATATTACGTTATATTATAAGGTATTTTCAATGATACACTGTATATTACGTTATATTACATGGTTATTTTCTATGATACACTGCATATTACGTTATATTATAAGGTATTTTCAATGATACACTGCATATTACGTTATATTATAAGGTATTTTCAATGATACACTGCATATTACGTTATATTATAAGGTATTTTCAATGATACACTGTATATTACATGGTATTTTCTATGATATACTGCATATTACATTATATTATAAGGTATTTTCAATGATACACTGCATATTACGTTATATTATAAGGTATTTTCAATGATACACTGTGTTCGGAATTCTGAAAGGAAATCCGACGTAAGGGCGGACGACGGTCCCCTTGCCACGGCAATCTGCTGTGCTTGCATGACATGTTGACGCATGTCGCGCGGTTTACATCCGATTGTCGGTAATTACCATAGGTTGTCTATTTACGCGCGTGGCGTGGTGCCCGTTCTTCCGCCCCCCACTCTATTAATTACTATACTGAGAAGTACTGCTCTGTACGAGAGCTTCCTTCTTCTTGCACGACTCTTGTTCGACACGGTCGAGTTTGTCCGCGATCCGCTCTTCTCGTTTAAAACGGACTACTTTTGTATCTAGTACGACGCTGCTCAGTGGTTCCGCGCTTTCCGTAAAGAATCGAACAAATTTAACGACGCTAAACATTGCTGCTTTCGATTAGAAGACGCGCTTATTTGAAAGTGTCCAATTCCGTTCCCAGTCGGCATAGAACGGAGAGAGCTGCTCTCACTCCACTCTCTCCTTTTGTTGTATTTACTAAGGCTATCACTATTAATACGCAACACACTGCATATTACGTTATATTATAAGGTATTTTCAATGATAAACTACGATATATTAGAAGGTATTTTCAATGATACACTGCATATTACGTTATATTATAAGGTATTTTCAATGATAAACAACGATATATTAGAAGGTATTTTCAATGATACACTGCATGTTACGTTATATTATAAGGTATTTTCAATGATACACTGTATACTACGTTATATTACATGGTATTTTCTATGATATACTGCATATTACGTTATATTATAAGGTATTTTCAATGATACACTGCATATTACGTTATATTATAAGGTATTTTCAATGATACACTGCATATTACGTTATATTATAAGGTATTTTCAATGATACACTGTATATTACGATATATTACATGGTATTTTCTATGATACACTGCATATTACGTTATATTATAAGGTATTTTCAATGATACACTGCATATTACGATATGATATAAGGTATTTTCAATGATACACTGCATATTACGTTATATCGTAAGGTATTTTCAATGATACACAGCATATTACGTTATATTATAAGGTTTTTTCATTGATACACTGCATATTACGTTATATTATAAGGTAGTTTCTATGATACACTGCATATTACGTTATATTATAAGGTATTTTCAATGATACACTGCATATTACGTTATATTATAAGGTATTTTCAATGATACACTGCATATTACGTTATATTATAAGGTATTTTTCAATGATACACTGTATATTACGTTATATTACATGGTATTTTCTATGATACACTGCATATTACGTTATATTATAAGGTTATTTTCAATGATACACTGCATATTACGTTGTATTATAAGGTATTTTCAATGATACACTGCATATTACGTTATATTATAAGGTATTTTCAATGATACA
>CAKAJI010001083.1:0-18704 GCA_916610255.1 Lasioglossum lativentre
TTACTGTATATTACGTTATATTACATGGTATTTTCTATGATACACTGCATATTACGTTATATTATAAGGTATTTTCAATGATACACTGCATATTACGTTATATTATAAGGTATTTTCAATGATACACTGCATATTACGTTATATTATAAGGTATTTTCAATGATACACTGCATATTACGTTATATTATAAGGTATTTTCAATGATACACTGCATATTACGCTATATTATAAGGTATTTTCAATGATACACTGCATATTACGCTATATTATAAGGTATTTTCAATGATACACTACATATAACGTTACATTATAAGGTATTTTCAATGATACACTGCATGTTACTTTATATTATAAGGTATTTTTAATGATACACTGCATATTACGTTATATTATAAGGTATTTTCTATGATACACTGCATATTAGGATATGTTATAAGGTATTTTCAATGATACACTGCATATTACGTTATATTATAACGGTATTTTTCAATGATAAACTACGATATATTAGAAGGTATTTTCAATGATACACTGCATATTACGTTATATTATAAGGTATTTTCAATGATACACTGCGTATTACGTTATATTATAAGGTATTTTCAATGATACACTGTATGCTACGTTATATTACATGGTATTTTCTATGATATACTGCATATTACGTTATATTATAAGGTATTTTCAATGATACACTGCATATTACGCTATATTATAAGGTATTTTCAATGATACACTACATATTACGTTATATTATAAGGTATTTTCAATGATACACTGCATGTTACTTTATATTATAAGGTATTTTCAATGATACACTGCATATTACGTTATATTATAAGGTATTTTCTATGATACACTGCATATTAGGATATGTTATAAGGTATTTTCAATGATACACTGCATATTACGTTATATTATAAGGTATTTTCAATGATACACTGCATATTACGTCATATTATAAGGTATTTTCAATGATAAACTACGATATATTAGAAGGTATTTTCAATGATACACTGCATATTACGTTATATTATAAGGTATTTTCAATGATAAACAACGATATATTAGAAGGTATTTTCAATGATACACTGCATATTACGTTATATTATAAGGTATTTTCAATGATACACTGTATACTACGTTATATTACATGGTATTTTCTATGATATACTGCATATTACGTTATATTATAAGGTATTTTCAATGATACACTGCATATTACGTTATATTATAAGGTATTTTCAATGATACACTGCATATTACATTATATTATAAGGTATTTTCAATGATAAACTACGATATATTAGAAGGTATTTTCATTGATACACTGCATATTACGTTATATTATAAGGTATTTTCAATGATACACTGTATATTACGTTATATTACATGGTATTTTCTATGATACACTGCATATTACGTTATATTATAAGGTATTTTCAATGATACACTGCATATTACGATATGATATAAGGTATTTTCAATGATACACTGCATATTACGTTATATCGTAAGGTATTTTCAATGATACACCGCATATTACGTTATATTATAAGGTATTTTCATTGATACACTGCATATTACGTTATATTATAAGGTATTTTCAATGATACACTGTATATTACGTTATATTACATGGTATTTTCTATGATACACTGCATATTACGTTATATTATAAGGTATTTTCAATGATACACTGCATATTACGTTATATTATAAGGTATTTTCAATGATACACTGCATATTACGTTATATTATAAGGTATTTTCAATGATACACTGCATATTACGTTATATTATAAGGTATTTTCAATGATACACTGCATATTACGCTATATTATAAGGTATTTTCAATGATACACTGCATATTACGCTATATTATAAGGTATTTTCAATGATACACTACATATTACGTTATATTATAAGGTATTTTCAATGATACACTGCATGTTACTTTATATTATAAGGTATTTTCAATGATACACTGCATATTACGTTATATTATAAGGTATTTTCTATGATACACTGCATATTACGCTATATTATAAGGTATTTTCAATGATACACTGCATATTACGTTATATTATAAGGTATTTTCAATGATACACTGCATATTACGTTATATTATAAGGTATTTTCAATGATACACTGCATATTACGCTATATTATAAGGTATTTTCAATGATACACTGCATATTACGCTATATTATAAGGTATTTTCAATGATACACTACATATAACGTTATATTATAAGGTATTTGCAATGATACACTGCATGTTACTTTATATTATAAGGTATTTTCAATGATACACTGCATATTACGTTATATTATAAGGTATTTTCAATGATACACTGCATATTACGTTATATTATAAGGTATTTTCAATGATACACTGCATATTACGCTATATTATAAGGTATTTTCAATGATACACTGCATATTACGCTATATTATAAGGTATTTTCAATGATACACTACATATTACGTTATATTATAAGGTATTTTCAATGATACACTGCATGTTACTTTATATTATAAGGTATTTTCAATGATACACTGCATATTACGTTATATTATAAGGTATTTTCTATGATACACTGCATATTAGGATATGTTATAAGGTATTTTCAATGATACACTGCATATTACGTTATATTATAAGGTATTTTCAATGATAAACTACGATATATTAGAAGGTATTTTCAATGATACACTGCATATTACGTTATATTATAAGGTATTTTCAATGATACACTGTATATTACGTTATATTACATGGTATTTTCTATGATACACTGCATATTACGTTATATTATAAGGTATTTTCAATGATACACTGCATATTACGCTATATTATAAGGTATTTTCAATGATACACTGCATATTACGCTATATTATAAGGTATTTTCAATGATA
The DNA here is from genome assembly GCA_916610255.1 of Lasioglossum lativentre. Classification (NCBI taxonomy): domain Eukaryota; kingdom Metazoa; phylum Arthropoda; class Insecta; order Hymenoptera; family Halictidae; genus Lasioglossum; species Lasioglossum lativentre. The sequence continues at coordinate 2,921 of CAKAJI010001083.1, forward strand.
CACTACATATAACGTTATATTATAAGGTATTTTCTATGATACACTGCATATTACGTTATATTATAAGGTATTTTCAATGATACACTGCATATTACGTTATATTATAAGGTATTTTCAATGATACACTGCATATTACGTTATATTAGAAGGTATTTTCAATGATACACTGCATATTACGTTATATTATAAGGTATTTTCAATGATACACTGCATATTACGCTATATTATAAGGTATTTTCAATGATACACTGCATATTACGCTATATTATAAGGTATTTTCAATGATACACTACATATTACGTTATATTATAAGGTATTTTCAATGATACACTGCATATTACGTTATATTATAAGGTATTTTCAATGATACACTGCATATTACGCTATATTATAAGGTATTTTCAATGATACACTGCATATTACGCTATATTATAAGGTATTTTCAATGATACACTACATATTACGTTATATTATAAGGTATTTTCAATGATACACTGCATGTTACTTTATATTATAAGGTATTTTCAATGATACACTGCATATTACGCTATATTATAAGGTATTTTCAATGATACACTGCATATTACGCTATATTATAAGGTATTTTCAATGATACACTACATATTACGTTATATTATAAGGTATTTTCAATGATACACTGCATGTTACTTTATATTATAAGGTATTTTCAATGATACACTGCATATTACGTTATATTATAAGGTATTTTCTATGATACACTGCATATTAGGATATGTTATAAGGTATTTTCAATGATACACTGCATATTACGTTATATTATAAGGTATTTTCAATGATAAACTACGATATATTAGAAGGTATTTTCAATGATACACTGCATATTATGTTATATTATAAGGTATTTTCAATGATACACTGCATATTACGTTATATTATAAGGTATTTTCAATGATAAACTACGATATATTAGAAGGTATTTTCATTGATACACTGCATATTACGTTATATTATAAGGTATTTTCAATGATACACTGTATATTACGTTATATTACATGGTATTTTCTATGATACACTGCATATTACGTTACATTATAAGGTATTTTCAATGATACACTGCATATTACGTTATATTATAAGGTATTTTCAATGATACACTGCATGTTACTTTATATTATAAGGTATTTTCAATGATACACTGCATATTACGTTATATTATAAGGTATTTTCTATGATACACTGCATATTAGGATATGTTATAAGGTATTTTCAATGATACACTGCATATTACGTTATATTATAAGGTATTTTCTTTTAAGGTATATTAGAAGGTATTTTCAATGATACACTGCATATTACGTTATATTATAAGGTATTTTCAATGATAAACTACGATATATTAGAAGGTATTTTCAATGATACACTGCATATTACGTTATATTATAAGGTATTTTCAATGATACACTGTATATTACGTTATATTATAAGGTATTTTCAATGATAAACTACGATATATTAGAAGGTATTTTCATTGATACACTGCATATTACGTTATATTATAAGGTATTTTCAATGATACACTGCATATTACGTTATATTATAAGGTATTTTCAATGATACACTGCATATTACGTTATATTATAAGGTATTTTCAATGATACACTGCATATTACGTTATATTATAAGGTATTTTCTATGATACACTGCATATTACGTTATATTATAAGGTATTTTCAATGATACACTGCATATTACGTTATATTATAAGGTATTTTCAATGATACACTGCATATTACGTTATATTACAAGGTATTTTCAATGATACACTGCATATTACGTTATATTATAAGGTATTTTCAATGATACACTGTATATTACGTTATATTATAAGGTATTTTCAATGATACACTGCATATTACGTTATATTATAAGGTATTTTCAATGATACACTGCATATTACGTTATATTATAAGGTATTTTCAATGATACACTGCATATTACGTTATATTATAAGGTATTTTCAATGATACACTGCATATTACGCTATATTATAAGGTATTTTCAATGATACACTGCATATTACGCTATATTATAAGGTATTTTCAATGATACACTACATATTACGTTATATTATAAGGTATTTTCAATGATACACTGCATGTTACTTTATATTATAAGGTATTTTCAATGATACACTGCATATTACGCTATATTATAAGGTATTTTCAATGATACACTGCATATTACGCTATATTATAAGGTATTTTCAATGATACACTACATATTACGTTATATTATAAGGTATTTTCAATGATACACTGCATGTTACTTTATATTATAAGGTATTTTCAATGATACACTGCATATTACGTTATATTATAAGGTATTTTCTATGATACACTGCATATTAGGATATGTTATAAGGTATTTTCAATGATACACTGCATATTACGTTATATTATAAGGTATTTTCAATGATAAACTACGATATATTAGAAGGTATTTTCAATGATACACTGCATATTATGTTATATTATAAGGTATTTTCAATGATACACTGCATATTACGTTATATTATAAGGTATTTTCAATGATAAACTACGATATATTAGAAGGTATTTTCATTGATACACTGCATATTACGTTATATTATAAGGTATTTTCAATGATACACTGTATATTACGTTATATTACATGGTATTTTCTATGATACACTGCATATTACGTTACATTATAAGGTATTTTCAATGATACACTGCATATTACGTTATATTATAAGGTATTTTCAATGATACACTGCATATTACGTTATATTATAAGGTATTTTCAATGATACACTGCATATTACGTTATATTATAAGGTATTTTCAATGATACACTGCATATTACGTTATATTATAAGGTATTTTCAAAGATACACTACAAATTACGATATGTTATCAGGTATTTTCAATGATACACTGCATATTACGTTATATTACATGGTATTTTCAATGATACACTGCATATAACGTTATATTATAAGGTATTTTCAATGATACACTGCATATTACGATATGTTATCAGGTATTTTCAATGATACACTGCATATTACGTTATATTACATGGTATTTTCAATGATACACTGTATATTACGTTATATTACATGGTATTTTCTATGATACACTGCATATTACGTTATATTATAAGGTATTTTCAATGATACACTGCATATTACGTTATATTATAAGGTATTTTCAATGATACACTGCATATTACGTTATATTATAAGGTATTTTCAATGATACACTGCATATTACGTTATATTATAAGGTATTTTCAATGATACACTGCATATTACGCTATATTATAAGGTATTTTCAATGATACACTGCATATTACGCTATATTATAAGGTATTTTCAATGATACACTACATATTACGTTATATTATAAGTTATTTTCAATGATACACTGCATGTTACTTTATATTATAAGGTATTTTCAATGATACACTGCATATTACGTTATATTATAAGGTATTTTCTATGATACACTGCATATTAGGATATGTTATAAGGTATTTTCAATGATACACTGCATATTACGTTATATTATAAGGTATTTTCAATGATAAACTACGATATATTAGAAGGTATTTTCAATGACACACTGCATATTACGTTATATTATAAGGTATTTTCAATGATACACTGCATATTACGTTATATTATAAGGTATTTTCAATGATAAACTACGATATATTAGAAGGTATTTTCATTGATACACTGCATATTACGTTATATTATAAGGTATTTTCAATGATACACTGCATATTACGTTATATTATAAGGTATTTTCAATGATACACTGCATATTACGTTATATTATAAGGTATTTTCAATGATAAACTACGATATATTAGAAGGTATTTTCAATGATACACTGCATATTACGTTATATTATAAGGTATTTTCAATGATACACTGCGTATTACGTTATATTATAAGGTATTTTCAATGATACACTGCATGTTACTTTATATTATAAGGTATTTTCAATGATACACTGTATGCTACGTTATATTACATGGTATTTTCTATGATATACTGCATATTACGTTATATTATAAGGTATTTTCAATGATACACTGCATATTACGCTATATTATAAGGTATTTTCAATGATACACTACATATAACGTTATATTATAAGGTATTTTCAATGATACACTGCATGTTACTTTATATTATAAGGTATTTTCAATGATACACTGCATATTACGTTATATTATAAGGTATTTTCTATGATACACTGCATATTAGGATATGTTATAAGGTATTTTCAATGATACACTGCATATTACGTTATATTATAAGGTATTTTCAATGATACACTGCATATTACGTCATATTATAAGGTATTTTCAATGATAAACTACGATATATTAGAAGGTATTTTCATTGATACACTGCATATTACGTTATATTATAAGGTATTTTCAATGATACACTGTATATTACGTTATATTACATGGTATTTTCTATGATACACTGCATATTACGTTACATTATAAGGTATTTTCAATGATACACTGCATATTACGTTATATTATAAGGTATTTTCAATGATACACTGCATATTACGTTATATTATAAGGTATTTTCAATGATACACTGCATATTACGTTATATTATAAGGTATTTTCAATGATACACTGCATATTACGTTATATTATAAGGTATTTTCAAAGATACACTACAAATTACGATATGTTATCAGGTATTTTCAATGATACATTGCATATTACGTTATATTACATGGTATTTTCAATGATACACTGCATATAACGTTATATTATAAGGTATTTTCAATGATACACTGCATATTACGCTATATTATAAGGTTTTTTTCAATGATACACTGCACATTACGCTATATTATAAGGTATTTTCAATGATACACTACATATTACGTTATATTATAAGTTATTTTCAATGATACACTGCATGTTACTTTATATTATAAGGTATTTTCAATGATACACTGCATATTACGTTATATTATAAGGTATTTTCTATGATACACTGCATATTAGGATATGTTATAAGGTATTTTCAATGATACACTGCATATTACGTTATATTATAAGGTATTTTCAATGATAAACTACGATATATTAGAAGGTATTTTCAATGACACACTGCATATTACGTTATATTATAAGGTATTTTCAATGATACACTGCATATTACGTTATATTATAAGGTATTTTCAATGATAAACTACGATATATTAGAAGGTATTTTCATTGATACACTGCATATTACGTTATATTATAAGGTATTTTCAATGATACACTGCATATTACGTTATATTATAAGGTATTTTCAATGATACACTGCATGTTACTTTATATTATAAGGTATTTTCAATGATACACTGCATATTACGTTATATTATAAGGTATTTTCTATGATACACTGCATATTAGGATATGTTATAAGGTATTTTCAATGATACACTGCATGTTACTTTATATTATAAGGTATTTTCAATGATACACTGCATATTACGTTATATTATAAGGTATTTTCTATGATACACTGCATATTAGGATATGTTATAAGGTATTTTCAATGATACACTGCATATTACGTTATATTATAAGGTATTTTCAATGATACACTGCATATTACGTTATATTATAAGGAATTTTCAATGATAAACTACGATATATTAGAAGGTATTTTCATTGATACACTGCATATTACGTTATATTATAAGGTATTTTCAATGATACACTGCATATTACGTTATATTATAAGGTATTTTCAATGATACACTGCATATTACGTTATATTATAAGGTATTTTCAATGATACACTGCATATTACGTTATATTACAAGGTATTTTCAATGATACACTGCATATTACGTTATATTATAAGGTATTTTCAATGATACACTGCATATTACGTTATATTATAAGGTATTTTCAATGATACACTGCATATTACGTTATATTATAAGGTATTTTCAATGATACACTGCATATTAGGATATGTTATAAGGTATTTTCAATGATACACTGCATATTACGTTATATTACATGGTATTTTCTATGATACACTGCATATTACGTTATATTATAAGGTATTTTCAATGATACACTGCATATTACGCTATATTATAAGGTATTTTCAATGATACACTGCATATTACGCTATATTATAAGGTATTTTCAATGATACACTACATATAACGTTATATTATAAGGTATTTTCAATGATACACTGCATGTTACTTTATATTATAAGGTATTTTTAATGATACACTGCATATTACGTTATATTATAAGGTATTTTCTATGATACACTGCATATTAGGATATGTTATAAGGTATTTTCAATGATACACTGCATATTACGTTATATTATAAGGTATTTTCAATGATACACTGTATACTACGTTATATTACATGGTATTTTCTATGATATACTGCATATTACGTTATATTATAAGGTATTTTCAATGATACACTCCATATTACGTTATATTATAAGGTATTTTCAATGATACACTGCATATTACGTTATATTATAAGGTATTTTCAATGATACACTGTATATTACGTTATATTATAAGGTATTTTCAATGATAAACTACGATATATGAGAAGGTATTTTCATTGATACACTGCATATTACGTTATATTATAAGGTATTTTCAATGATACACTGCATATTACGTTATATTATAAGGTATTTTCAATGATACACTGCATATTACGTTATATTATAAGGTATTTTCAATGATACACTGCATATTAGGATATGTTATAAGGTATTTTCAATGATACACTGCATATTACGTTATATTATAAGGTATTTTCAATGATAAACTACGATATATTAGAAGGTATTTTCAATGACACACTGCATATTACGTTATATTATAAGGTATTTTCAATGATACACTGCATATTACGTTATATTATAAGGTATTTTCAATGATAAACTACGATATATTAGAAGGTATTTTCATTGATACACTGCATATTACGTTATATTATAAGGTATTTTCAATGATACACTGCATATTACGTTATATTATAAGGTATTTTCAATGATACACTGCATATTACGTTATATTATAAGGTATTTTCAATGATACACTGCATATTACGTTATATTATAAGGTATTTTCTATGATACACTGCATATTACGTTATATTATAAGGTATTTTCAATGATACACTGCATATTACGTTATATTATAATGTATTTTCAATGATACACTGTATACTACGTTATATTACATGGTATTTTCTATGATATACTGCATATTACGTTATATTATAAGGTATTTTCAATGATACACTGCATATTACGTTATATTATAAGGTATTTTCATTGATACACTGCATATTACGTTATATTATAAGGTATTTTCAATGATTTACTGTATATTACGTTATATTACATGGTATTTTCTATGATACACTGCATATTACGTTATATTATAAGGTATTTTCAATGATAAACTACGATATATTAGAAGGTATTTTCAATGACACACTGCATATTACGTTATATTATAAGGTATTTTCAATGATACACTGCATATTACGTTATATTATAAGGTATTTTCAATGATAAACTACGATATATTAGAAGGTATTTTCATTGATACACTGCATATTACGTTATATTATAAGGTATTTTCAATGATACACTGCATATTACGTTATATTATAAGGTATTTTCAATGATACACTGCATATTACGTTATATTATAAGGTATTTTCAATGATACACTGCATATTACGTTATATTATAAGGTATTTTCTATGATACACTGCATATTACGTTATATTATAAGGTATTTTCAATGATACACTGCATATTACGTTATATTATAAGGTATTTTCAATGATACACTGTATACTACGTTATATTACATGGTATTTTCTATGATATACTGCATATTACGTTATATTATAAGGTATTTTCAATGATACACTGCATATTACGTTATATTATAAGGTATTTTCATAGATACACTGCATATTACGTTATATTATAAGGTATTCTCAATGATACACTGTATATTACGTTATATTACATGGTATTTTCTATGATACACTGCATATTACGTTATATTATAAGGTATTTTCAATGATACACTGCATATTACGTTATATTATAAGGTATTTTCAATGATACACTGCATATTACGCTATATTATAAGGTATTTTCAATGATACACTGCATATTACGCTATATTATAAGGTATTTTCAATGATACACTACATATTACGTTATATTATAAGGTATTTTCAATGATACACTGCATATTACGTTATATTATAAGGTATTTTCAATGATACACTGCATATTACGTTATATTATAAGGTATTTTCAATGATACACTGCATATTACGTTATATTATAAGGTATTTTCAATGATACACTGCATATTACGTTATATTATAAGGTATTTTCAATGATACACTGCATATTACGCTATATTATAAGGTATTTTCAATGATACACTGCATATTACGCTATATTATAAGGTATTTTCAATGATACACTACATATTACGTTATATTATAAGGTATTTTCAATGATACACTGCATGTTACTTTATATTATAAGGTATTTTCAATGATACACTGCATATTACGTTATATTATAAGGTATTTTCTATGATACACTGCATATTACGCTATATTATAAGGTATTTTCAATGATACACTGCATATTACGTTATATTATAAGGTATTTTCAATGATACACTGCATATTACGTTATATTATAAGGTATTTTCAATGATACACTGCATATTACGCTATATTATAAGGTATTTTCAATGATACACTGCATATTACGCTATATTATAAGGTATTTTCAATGATACACTACATATAACGTTATATTATAAGGTATTTGCAATGATACACTGCATGTTACTTTATATTATAAGGTATTTTCAATGATACACTGCATATTACGTTATATTATAAGGTATTTTCAATGATACACTGCATATTACGTTATATTATAAGGTATTTTCAATGATACACTGCATATTACGCTATATTATAAGGTATTTTCAATGATACACTGCATATTACGCTATATTATAAGGTATTTTCAATGATACACTACATATTACGTTATATTATAAGGTATTTTCAAAGATACACTGCATGTTACTTTATATTATAAGGTATTTTCAATGATACACTGCATATTACGTTATATTATAAGGTATTTTCTATGATACACTGCATATTAGGATATGTTATAAGGTATTTTCAATGATACACTGCATATTACGTTATATTATAAGGTATTTTCAATGATAAACTACGATATATTAGAAGGTATTTTCAATGATACACTGCATATTACGTTATATTATAAGGTATTTTCAATGATACACTGTATATTACGTTATATTACATGGTATTTTCTATGATACACTGCATATTACGTTATATTATAAGGTATTTTCAATGATACACTGCATATTACGCTATATTATAAGGTATTTTCAATGATACACTGCATATTACGCTATATTATAAGGTATTTTCAATGATACACTACATATAACGTTATATTATAAGGTATTTTCTATGATACACTGCATATTACGTTATATTATAAGGTATTTTCAATGATACACTGCATATTACGTTATATTATAAGGTATTTTCAATGATACACTGCATATTACGTTATATTAGAAGGTATTTTCAATGATACACTGCATATTACGTTATATTATAAGGTATTTTCAATGATACACTGCATATTACGCTATATTATAAGGTATTTTCAATGATACACTGCATATTACGCTATATTATAAGGTATTTTCAATGATACACTACATATTACGTTATATTATAAGGTATTTTCAATGATACACTGCATGTTACTTTATATTATAAGGTATTTTCAATGATACACTGCATATTACGTTATATTATAAGGTATTTTCTTTTAAGGTATATTAGAAGGTATTTTCAATGATACACTGCATATTACGTTATATTATAAGGTATTTTCAATGATAAACTACGATATATTAGAAGGTATTTTCAATGATACACTGCATATTACGTTATATTATAAGGTATTTTCAATGATACACTGTATATTACGTTATATTACATGGTATTTTCTATGATACACTGCATATTACGTTATATTATAAGGTATTTTCAATGATACACTGCATATTACGTTATATTATAAGGTATTTTCAATGATACACTGCATATTACGCTATATTATAAGGTATTTTCAATGATACACTACATATTACGTTATATTATAAGGTATTTTCAATGATACACTGCATGTTACTTTATATTATAAGGTATTTTCAATGATACACTGCATATTACGTTATATTATAAGGTATTTTCTATGATACACTGCATATTACGCTATATTATAAGGTATTTTCAATGATACACTGCATATTACGTTATATTATAAGGTATTTTCAATGATACACTGCATATTACGTTATATTATAAGGTATTTTCAATGATACACTGCATATTACGCTATATTATAAGGTATTTTCAATGATACACTGCATATTACGCTATATTATAAGGTATTTTCAATGATACACTACATATAACGTTATATTATAAGGTATTTTCAATGATACACTGCATGTTACTTTATATTATAAGGTATTTTCAATGATACACTGCATATTACGTTATATTATAAGGTATTTTCAATGATACACTGCATATTACGTTATATTATAAGGTATTTTCAATGATACACTGCATATTACGCTATATTATAAGGTATTTTCAATGATACACTGCATATTACGCTATATTATAAGGTATTTTCAATGATACACTACATATTACGTTATATTATAAGGTATTTTCAATGATACACTGCATGTTACTTTATATTATAAGGTATTTTCAATGATACACTGCATATTACGTTATATTATAAGGTATTTTCTATGATACACTGCATATTAGGATATGTTATAAGGTATTTTCAATGATACACTGCATATTACGTTATATTATAAGGTATTTTCTTTTAAGGTATATTAGAAGGTATTTTCAATGATACACTGCATATTACGTTATATTATAAGGTATTTTCAATGATAAACTACGATATATTAGAAGGTATTTTCAATGATACACTGCATATTACGTTATATTATAAGGTATTTTCAATGATACACTGTATATTACGTTATATTATAAGGTATTTTCAATGATAAACTACGATATATTAGAAGGTATTTTCATTGATACACTGCATATTACGTTATATTATAAGGTATTTTCAATGATACACTGCATATTACGTTATATTATAAGGTATTTTCAATGATACACTGCATATTACGTTATATTATAAGGTATTTTCAATGATACACTGCATATTACGTTATATTATAAGGTATTTTCTATGATACACTGCATATTACGTTATATTATAAGGTATTTTCAATGATACACTGCATATTACGTTATATTATAAGGTATTTTCAATGATACACTGCATATTACGTTATATTACAAGGTATTTTCAATGATACACTGCATATTACGTTATATTATAAGGTATTTTCAATGATACACTGTATATTACGTTATATTATAAGGTATTTTCAATGATACACTGCATATTACGTTATATTATAAGGTATTTTCAATGATACACTGCATATTACGTTATATTATAAGGTATTTTCAATGATACACTGCATATTACGTTATATTATAAGGTATTTTCAATGATACACTGCATATTACGCTATATTATAAGGTATTTTCAATGATACACTGCATATTACGCTATATTATAAGGTATTTTCAATGATACACTACATATTACGTTATATTATAAGGTATTTTCAATGATACACTGCATGTTACTTTATATTATAAGGTATTTTCAATGATACACTGCATATTACGCTATATTATAAGGTATTTTCAATGATACACTGCATATTACGCTATATTATAAGGTATTTTCAATGATACACTGCATATTACGTTATATTATAAGGTATTTTCAATGATACACTGCATGTTACTTTATATTATAAGGTATTTTCAATGATACACTGCATATTACGTTATATTATAAGGTATTTTCTATGATACACTGCATATTAGGATATGTTATAAGGTATTTTCAATGATACACTGCATATTACGTTATATTATAAGGTATTTTCAATGATAAACTACGATATATTAGAAGGTATTTTCAATGATACACTGCATATTATGTTATATTATAAGGTATTTTCAATGATACACTGCATATTACGTTATATTATAAGGTATTTTCAATGATAAACTACGATATATTAGAAGGTATTTTCATTGATACACTGCATATTACGTTATATTATAAGGTATTTTCAATGATACACTGTATATTACGTTATATTACATGGTATTTTCTATGATACACTGCATATTACGTTACATTATAAGGTATTTTCAATGATACACTGCATATTACGTTATATTATAAGGTATTTTCAATGATACACTGCATATTACGTTATATTATAAGGTATTTTCAATGATACACTGCATATTACGTTATATTATAAGGTATTTTCAATGATACACTGCATATTACGTTATATTATAAGGTATTTTCAAAGATACACTACAAATTACGATATGTTATCAGGTATTTTCAATGATACACTGCATATTACGTTATATTACATGGTATTTTCAATGATACACTGCATATAACGTTATATTATAAGGTATTTTCAATGATACACTGCATATTACGATATGTTATCAGGTATTTTCAATGATACACTGCATATTACGTTATATTACATGGTATTTTCAATGATACACTGTATATTACGTTATATTACATGGTATTTTCTATGATACACTGCATATTACGTTATATTATAAGGTATTTTCAATGATACACTGCATATTACGTTATATTATAAGGTATTTTCAATGATACACTGCATATTACGTTATATTATAAGGTATTTTCAATGATACACTGCATATTACGTTATATTATAAGGTATTTTCAATGATACACTGCATATTACGCTATATTATAAGGTATTTTCAATGATACACTGCATATTACGCTATATTATAAGGTATTTTCAATGATACACTACATATTACGTTATATTATAAGTTATTTTCAATGATACACTGCATGTTACTTTATATTATAAGGTATTTTCAATGATACACTGCATATTACGTTATATTATAAGGTATTTTCTATGATACACTGCATATTAGGATATGTTATAAGGTATTTTCAATGATACACTGCATATTACGTTATATTATAAGGTATTTTCAATGATAAACTACGATATATTAGAAGGTATTTTCAATGACACACTGCATATTACGTTATATTATAAGGTATTTTCAATGATACACTGCATATTACGTTATATTATAAGGTATTTTCAATGATAACTACGATATATTAGAAGGTATTTTCATTGATACACTGCATATTACGTTATATTATAAGGTATTTTCAATGATACACTGCATATTACGTTATATTATAAGGTATTTTCAATGATACACTGCATATTACGTTATATTATAAGGTATTTTCAATGATAAACTACGATATATTAGAAGGTATTTTCAATGATACACTGCATATTACGTTATATTATAAGGTATTTTCAATGATACACTGCGTATTACGTTATATTATAAGGTATTTTCAATGATACACTGCATGTTACTTTATATTATAAGGTATTTTCAATGATACACTGTATGCTACGTTATATTACATGGTATTTTCTATGATATACTGCATATTACGTTATATTATAAGGTATTTTCAATGATACACTGCATATTACGCTATATTATAAGGTATTTTCAATGATACACTACATATTACGTTATATTATAAGGTATTTTCAATGATACACTGCATGTTACTTTATATTATAAGGTATTTTCAATGATACACTGCATATTACGTTATATTATAAGGTATTTTCTATGATACACTGCATATTAGGATATGTTATAAGGTATTTTCAATGATACACTGCATATTACGTTATATTATAAGGTATTTTCAATGATACACTGCATATTACGTCATATTATAAGGTATTTTCAATGATAAACTACGATATATTAGAAGGTATTTTCATTGATACACTGCATATTACGTTATATTATAAGGTATTTTCAATGATACACTGTATATTACGTTATATTACATGGTATTTTCTATGATACACTGCATATTACGTTACATTATAAGGTATTTTCAATGATACACTGCATATTACGTTATATTATAAGGTATTTTCAATGATACACTGCATATTACGTTATATTATAAGGTATTTTCAATGATACACTGCATATTACGTTATATTATAAGGTATTTTCAATGATACACTGCATATTACGTTATATTATAAGGTATTTTCAAAGATACACTACAAATTACGATATGTTATCAGGTATTTTCAATGATACATTGCATATTACGTTATATTACATGGTATTTTCAATGATACACTGCATATAACGTTATATTATAAGGTATTTTCAATGATACACTGCATATTACGCTATATTATAAGGTTTTTTCAATGATACACTGCACATTACGCTATATTATAAGGTATTTTCAATGATACACTACATATTACGTTATATTATAAGTTATTTTCAATGATACACTGCATGTTACTTTATATTATAAGGTATTTTCAATGATACACTGCATATTACGTTATATTATAAGGTATTTTCTATGATACACTGCATATTAGGATATGTTATAAGGTATTTTCAATGATACACTGCATATTACGTTATATTATAAGGTATTTTCAATGATAAACTACGATATATTAGAAGGTATTTTCAATGACACACTGCATATTACGTTATATTATAAGGTATTTTCAATGATACACTGCATATTACGTTATATTATAAGGTATTTTCAATGATAAACTACGATATATTAGAAGGTATTTTCATTGATACACTGCATATTACGTTATATTATAAGGTATTTTCAATGATACACTGCATATTACGTTATATTATAAGGTATTTTCAATGATACACTGCATGTTACTTTATATTATAAGGTATTTTCAATGATACACTGCATATTACGTTATATTATAAGGTATTTTCTATGATACACTGCATATTAGGATATGTTATAAGGTATTTTCAATGATACACTGCATGTTACTTTATATTATAAGGTATTTTCAATGATACACTGCATATTACGTTATATTATAAGGTATTTTCTATGATACACTGCATATTAGGATATGTTATAAGGTATTTTCAATGATACACTGCATATTACGTTATATTATAAGGTATTTTCAATGATACACTGCATATTACGTTATATTATAAGGAATTTTCAATGATAAACTACGATATATTAGAAGGTATTTTCATTGATACACTGCATATTACGTTATATTATAAGGTATTTTCAATGATACACTGCATATTACGTTATATTATAAGGTATTTTCAATGATACACTGCATATTACGTTATATTATAAGGTATTTTCAATGATACACTGCATATTACGTTATATTACAAGGTATTTTCAATGATACACTGCATATTACGTTATATTATAAGGTATTTTCAATGATACACTGCATATTACGTTATATTATAAGGTATTTTCAATGATACACTGCATATTACGTTATATTATAAGGTATTTTCAATGATACACTGCATATTA
>CAKAJI010001084.1:0-40798 GCA_916610255.1 Lasioglossum lativentre
ACTGCATATCACGTTATATTATGAGGTATTTTCAATGATACACTGCATATTACATTATATTATAGTGTATTTTCAATGATACACTGCATATTACGTTATATTATAAGGTATTTTCAATGATTGACTGCAAATATTACATTATATTATAAGGTATTTTCAATGATACACTGCATATTACATTATATTATAGGGTATTTTCAATGATACACTGCATATTACGTTATATTATAAGGTATTTCCAATGATAGACTGCATATTACATTATATTATAGGGTATTTTCAATGATACACTGCGTATTACGTTATATTATAAGGCATTTTCAATGATAGACTGCATATTACGTTATATTATCACGTATTTTCAATGATTGACTGCATATTACGTATATTATAAGGTATTTTCAATGACACTCTGCATATTACGTTACATTATAAGGTATTTTCAATGATATACTGCATATCACGTTACATTATAAGGCATTTTCAATGATACACTGCATATTACGTTGTATTATAAGGTATTTCCAATGATAGACTGCATATTACGTTGTATTATCACGTATTTTTAATGATAGACTGCATATTACGTTATATTATCACGTATTTTCAATGATACACTGCTTATTACGTTACATTATAAGGTATTTTCAATGATATACTGCATATCACGTTATATTATAAGGTATTTTCAATGATACTCTGCATATTATGGTATATTATTAGGTATTTTCAATGATACTCTGCATATTACGTTACAGTACAAGATATTTTCAATGATACACTGCATATTACATTATATTATAATGCATTTTCAATGATACTCTGCATATTATGGTATATTATAAGGTATTTTGAATGATACTCTGCATATTACGTTACAGTACAAGATATTTTCAATGATACACTGCATATTACATTATATTATAAAGCATTTTCAATGATACTCTGCATATTACGTTACATTACAAGATATTTTCAATGATACACTGCTTATTACGTTACATTATAAGGTATTTTCAATGATATACTGCATATCAAGTTATATTATAAGGTATTTTCAATGTTACTCTGCATATTACGTTATATTATGAGGTATTATCAATGATAGACTGCATATTACAATATATTGTAAGGTATTTTCTATGATACAGTGCATATTACGTTATATTATGAGGTATTTTCAATGATACACTGCATATTACGTTATATTATAACGTATTTTCAATGATAGACTGCATATTACGTTATATTGTGAGGTATTTTCAATGATACACTGCATATTACGTTATATTATAAGGTATTTTGAATGATACTCTGCATATTACGTTATATTATAAGGTATTTTCAATGATACACTGCATATTACGTTATATTATAAGGTATTTTCAATGATACACTGCATATTACGTTATATTATAAGGTATTTTCAATGATACACTGCATATTACGTTATATAATCACGTATTTTTAATGATAGACTGCATATTACTATATATTATAAGGCATTTTCAATGATAGACTGCATATTACGTTATATTATCACGTATTTTCAATGATAGACTGCATATTACTATATATTATAAGGCATTTTCAATGATGGACTGCATATTACATTACATTATAAGGTATTTTCAATGATACTCTGCATATTACGTTATATTATGAGGTATTATCAATGATAGACTGCATATTACATTATATTATAAGGTATTTTCAATGACACTCTGCATATTACGTTACATTATAAGGTATTTGCAATGATACACTGTATATTACGTTACATTATAAGGTATTTTCAATGATATATTGCATATTACGTTATATTATAAGGCATTTTCAATGATACACTGCATATTACGTTGTATTATAAGGTATTTCCAGTGATAGACTGCATATCACGTTATATTATATGTTATTTTCAATGATACACTGCATATTACGTTATATTATAAGGTATTTTCAATGATAGACTGCATATCACGTTATATTATAAGGTATTTTCAATGATACACTGCATATTACTATATATTATAAGGCATTTTCAATGATGGACTGCATATTACATTACATTATAAGGTATTTTCAATGATACTCTGCATATTACGTTATATTATGAGGTATTATCAATGATAGACTGCATATTAAGTTATATTATAAGGTATTTTCAATGATATACTGAATATTACGCTATATTATAAGGTATTTTCAATGATACACTGCATATTACGTTATATTATAAGGTATTTTCAATGATAGACTGCATATTAAGTTATATTATAAGGTATTTTCAATGATACACTGCATATTACGTTATATTATAAGGTATTTTCAATGATATACTGCATATTACGTAATATTATAAGGTATTTTCAATGATACACTGCATATCACGTTATATTATAAGGTATTTTCAATGATACTCTGCATATTACGTTATATTATGAGGTATTATCAATGATAGACTGCATATTACCTTATATTATAAGGTATTTTCAATGATAGACTGCATATCACGTTATATTATGAGGTATTTTCAATGATACACTGCATATTACATTATATTATAGTGTATTTTCAATGATACACTGCATATTACGTTATATTATAAGGTATTTTCAATGATTGACTGCAAATATTACATTATATTATAAGGTATTTTCAATGATACACTGCATATTACATTATATTATAGGGTATTTTCAATGATACACTGCATATTACGTTATATTATAAGGTATTTCCAATGATAGACTGCATATTACATTATATTATAGGGTATTTTCAATGATACACTGCGTATTACGTTATATTATAAGGCATTTTCAATGATAGACTGCATATTACGTTATATTATCACGTATTTTCAATGATGGACTGCATATTACGTAATATTATAAGGTATTTTCAATGATAGACTGCATATTACATTATATTATAAGGTATTTTCAATGACACTCTGCATATTACGTTACATTATAAGGTATTTTCAATGATATACTGCATATCACGTTACATTATAAGGCATTTTCAATGATACACTGCATATTACGTTGTATTATAAGGTATTTCCAATGATAGACTGCATATCACGTTATATTATAAGGTATTTTCAATGATACACTGCATATTACTATATATTATAAGGCATTTTCAATAATGGACTGCATATTACATTACATTATAAGGTATTTTCAATGATACTCTCCATATTACGTTATATTATGAGGTATTATCAATGATAGACTGCATATTAAATTATATTATAAGGTATTTTCAATGACACACTGCATATTACGTTGTATTATAAGGTATTTCCAATGATAGACTGCATATTACATTACATTATAAGGTATTTTCAATGATACTCTGCATATTACGTTATATTATGAGGTATTATCGATGATAGACTGCATATTAAATTATATTATAAGGTATTTTCAATGACACACTGCATATTACGTTGTATTATAAGGTATTTCCAATGATAGACTGCATATCACGTTATATTATAAGGTATTTTCAATGATACACTGCATATTACGTTATATTATAAGGTATTTTCAATGATATACTGCATATTACGTAATATTATAAGGTATTTTCAATGATACACTGCATATCACGTTATATTATAAGGTATTTTCAATGATACTCTGCATATTACGTTATATTATGAGGTATTATCAATGATAGACTGCATATTACCTTATATTATAAGGTATTTTCAATGATAGACTGCATATCACGTTATATTATGAGGTATTTTCAATGATACACTGCATATTACATTATATTATAGGGTATTTTCAATGATACACTGCATATTACGTTATATTATAAGGTATTTTCAATGATTGACTGCAAATATTACATTATATTATAAGGTATTTTCAATGATACACTGCATATTACATTATATTATAGGGTATTTTCAATGATACACTGCATATTACGTTATATTATAAGGTATTTTCAATGATACACTGCAAATATTACATTATATTATAAGGTATTTTCAATGATACACTGCATATTACATTATATTATAGGGTATTTTCAATGATACACTGCATATTACGTTATATTATAAGGTATTTCCAATGATAGACTGCATATTACATTATATTATAGGGTATTTTCAATGATACACTGCATATTACGTTATATTATAAGGCATTTTCAATGATAGACTGCATATTACGTTATATTATCACGTATTTTCAATGATGGACTGCATATTACGTAATATTATAAGGTATTTTCAATGATAGACTGCATATTACATTATATTATAAGGTATTTTCAATGACACTCTGCATATTACGTTACATTATAAGGTATTTTCAATGATATACTGCATATCACGTTACATTATAAGGCATTTTCAATGATACACTGCATATTACGTTGTATTATAAGGTATTTCCAATGATAGACTGCATATCACGTTATATTATAAGGTATTTTCAATGATACACTGCATATTACTATATATTATAAGGCATTTTCAATGATGGACTGCATATTACATTACATTATAAGGTATTTTCAATGATACTCTGCATATTACGTTATATTATGAGGTATTATCAATGATAGACTGCATATTAAATTATATTATAAGGTATTTTCAATGACACACTGCATATTACGTTGTATTATAAGGTATTTCCAATGATAGACTGCATATTACATTACATTATAAGGTATTTTCAATGATACTCTGCATATTACGTGTGACGTGGCAGTTTTGCCAACGTCTTCCGAGACCGGATATCGGAAGACCGGGTCACCCTCTGGCAGAATAAATGCGAGATGGGCCGTAGCGAGCGCTCGCCCTGGGCACGAGCGAGACCCATGGGCGAGTACTCATGTTTTTGAGCGTCGCGCCAATTTGCGCGACGCGATTTCGCAGGACCGTAGTCAGGTCCCGGCGAGGACCTGAAACAAAGATTCCCCGAAGGAGAGGAACGCGGTCAGCCCCGACGGAAACTCCGGCACCGGAATTCGAGGGATCAACGCGGCCCAGGAGGAACACCCTGGAGAGGCAGAGGAGGACATGCGGTGCCGAATACGGAATCGCTGATGCCTCGCTGTCAACTCGTCCGGAGGAAAACCTGGCCAGTTTCCGGATAGGCCCGCGTCGATCGCCGCACGATGAAACAACCAATCATCGAACGCCGCTGCCGGGGAACCGAGGAATCGCCGATCGCCAGGGACCGTCGCGCCGAGGCTAGGCCCCGGCCGAAAATCTATTCGCGATAGGTCGGATCGCCTGCGGGGAAAGAGCGCGGAAAGGGGGGGACGCTCCGCTTCCGCGTTCCCGAGTCATCGCGCAGGAAAAATCACTTCGTCGTTGGCTCTACTATCATATAGTCGCGCGTATATTAAGACAATTGTAATTAGTGCGATCTGCTGCCGGAGCCAGAGGGACGAGCTTAGCGAGCGTTGCCGTTGCCGGGTAAGCTTTCGTCAGATTGCCTCTTGTTTCAGTGATTTTTCCTCGCGTTGGCTCGGTACGCGTGTTCGTGATCGCGTCGCCGAAACCCAGAAGCAGCCACGAGGCTGCCGGTATTTGCGCTAACCGTAGGGCAACGAACGCGCGGGGACCATATTATTTGGTGAGGGCCGTGCCCTATTTATTTCGTTAGTGAGGATCCGCGCGTCGTTGTAGTTTTCACGCCAACCTCGACTCGTTCCACGGTGCGACGCCGCCACGTGCTCTCGCCGTATCTTCGCGACTTGTTACGCCGACGAGAAACTAACTGTAACGCGTTTTCCATCGGAATTCGGGCGTAGAACGCGAGTATCGCGTACGCCGACGCTATCACCGCGTGGCTGCCGGATTCGACGCGTCTCGAAGGGGTCCGAAAAGGGCAAATCGCGCGTGTACCGCTCTTCCGTCACGCGCCGGCTAACCTAGAAACGCTGCCGGTCGTGGCCGGCACGGCCATTATGAACCGGCAAATAATAAAGACTTGTTAGCCGAAATTCCGTGTGTCTTATTACGTGAGAAACCTTCCCGCCGCGGGGAACGCCTCGTGTTCGCCCCGCGTAGTACCCTGCGACCGTTCGCGGAAAATCGTGATTAAATATCGGTTGTCGCAGGCGCGTCCGGACGCTTCTCGAACACTTTGGTGGCGGTAATCGCTTAGCGTGGCACCTTCCGTGCCTGGCGCCCGAACATCTAGGCAAGGGTTCGAGAAGTGACGTACCTGCGAACAACTTTTGTCCCGGGTGGACCGCGCCTCGTGCGGCCGAACGCGGCCCGGCCTTCAGGCTTGTAAATACCCGGTGTCGTCGGGAATTTCGCCCTCCTAGCGACGGTCAAATTCTGGACGACGTGACATACGTTATATTATGAGGTATTATCAATGATAGACTGCATATTAAATTATATTATAAGGTATTTTCAATGACACACTGCATATTACGTTGTATTATAAGGTATTTCCAATGATAGACTGCATATCACGTTATATTATAAGGTATTTTCAATGATACACTGCATATTACGTTATATTATAAGGTATTTTCAATGATATACTGCATATTACGTAATATTATAAGGTATTTTCAATGATACACTGCATATCACGTTATATTATAAGGTATTTTCAATGATACTCTGCATATTACGTTATATTATGAGGTATTATCAATGATAGACTGCATATTACCTTATATTATAAGGTATTTTCAATGATATACTGCATATTACGTTATATTATGAGGTATTTTCAATGATAGACTGCATATTACGTTATATTATCACGTATTTTCAATGATTGACTGCATATTACGTAATATTATATGGTATTTTCAATGATAGACTGCAAATATTAAATTATATTATAAGGTATTTTCAATGATACACTACATATTACATTATATTATAGGGTATTTTCAATGATACACTGCATATTACGTTATATTATAAGGTATTTTCAATGATTGACTGCAAATATTACATTATATTATAAGGTATTTTCAATGATACACTGCATATTACATTATATTATAGGGTATTTTCAATGATACACTGCATATTACGTTATATTATAAGGTATTTTCAATGATACACTGCAAATATTACATTATATTATAAGGTATTTTCAATGATACACTGCATATTACATTATATTATAGGGTATTTTCAATGATAGACTGCATATCACGTTATATTATAAGGTATTTTCAATGATACACTGCATATTACGTTATATTATAAGGTATTTTCAATGATATACTGCATATTACGTAATATTATAAGGTATTTTCAATGATACACTGCATATTACATTATATTATAGGGTATTTTCAATGATACACTGCATATTACGTTATATTATAAGGTATTTTCAATGATACTCTGCATATTACGTTATATTATGAGGTATTATCAATGATAGACTGCATATTACCTTATATTATAAGGTATTTTCAATGATATACTGCATATTACGTTATATTATGAGGTATTTTCAATGATAGACTGCATATTACGTTATATTATCACGTATTTTCAATGATTGACTGCATATTACGTAATATTATATGGTATTTTCAATGATAGACTGCAAATATTAAATTATATTATAAGGTATTTTCAATGATACACTACATATTACATTATATTATAGGGTATTTTCAATGATACACTGCATATTTCGTTATATTATAAGGTATTTTCAATGATTGACTGCAAATATTACATTATATTATAAGGTATTTTCAATGATACACTGCATATTACATTATATTATAGGGTATTTTCAATGATACACTGCATATTACGTTATATTATAAGGTATTTTCAATGATACACTGCAAATATTACATTATATTATAAGGTATTTTCAATGATACACTGCATATTACATTATATTATAGGGTATTTTCAATGATACACTGCATATTACGTTATATTATAAGGTATTTCCAATGATAGACTGCATATTACATTATATTATAGGGTATTTTCAATGATACACTGCATATTACGTTATATTATAAGGCATTTTCAATGATAGACTGCATATTACGTTATATTATCACGTATTTTCAATGATGGACTGCATATTACGTAATATTATAAGGTATTTTCAATGATAGACTGCATATTACATTATATTATAAGGTATTTTCAATGACACTCTGCATATTACGTTACATTATAAGGTATTTTCAATTATATACTGCATATCACGTTACATTATAAGGCATTTTCAATGATACACTGCATATTACGTTGTATTATAAGGTATTTCCAATGATAGACTGCATATCACGTTATATTATAAGGTATTTTCAATGATACACTGCATATTACTATATATTATAAGGCATTTTCAATGATGGACTGCATATTACATTACATTATAAGGTATTTTCAATGATACTCTGCATATTACGTTATATTATGAGGTATTATCAATGATAGACTGCATATTAAATTATATTATAAGGTATTTTCAATGACACACTGCATATTACGTTGTATTATAAGGTATTTCCAATGATAGACTGCATATCACGTTATATTATAAGGTATTTTCAATGATACACTGCATATTACGTTACATTATAAGGTATTGTCAGTGATACACTGCATATTACATTATATTATAAGATATTTTCAATGATAGTCTGCATATTACATTACATTATAATGTATTTTCAATGATACACTGCTTATTACGTTACATTATAAGGTATTTTCAATGATATACTGCATATCACGTTATATTATAAGGTATTTTCAATGATACTCTGCATATTACGTTATATTATGAGGTATTTTCAATGATAGACTGCATATTACGTTATATTATCACGTATTTTCAATGATTGACTGCATATTACGTAATATTATATGGTATTTTCAATGATAGACTGCAAATATTAAATTATATTATAAGGTATTTTCAATGATACACTACATATTACATTATATTATAGGGTATTTTCAATGATACACTGCATATTACGTTATATTATAAGGTATTTTCAATGATTGACTGCAAATATTACATTATATTATAAGGTATTTTCAATGATACACTGCATATTACATTATATTATAGGGTATTTTCAATGATACACTGCATATTACGTTATATTATAAGGTATTTCCAATGATACACTGCAAATATTACATTATATTATAAGGTATTTCCAATGATACACTGCATATTACATTATATTATAGGGTATTTTCAATGATACACTGCATATTACGTTATATTATAAGGTATTTCCAATGATAGACTGCATATTACATTATATTATAGGGTATTTTCAATGATACACTGCATATTACGTTATATTATAAGGCATTTTCAATGATAGACTGCATATTACGTTATATTATCACGTATTTTCAATGATGGACTGCATATTACGTAATATTATAAGGTATTTTCAATGATAGACTGCATATTACATTATATTATAAGGTATTTTCAATGATACACTACATATTACATTATATTATAGGGTATTTTCAATGATACACTGCATATTACGTTATATTATAAGGTATTTTCAATGATTGACTGCAAATATTACATTATATTATAAGGTATTTTCAATGATACACTGCATATTACATTATATTATAGGGTATTTTCAATGATACACTGCATATTACGTTATATTATAAGGTATTTCCAATGATACACTGCAAATATTACATTATATTATAAGGTATTTTCAATGATACACTGCATATTACATTATATTATAGGGTATTTTCAATGATACACTGCATATTACGTTATATTATAAGGTATTTCCAATGATAGACTGCATATTACATTATATTATAGGGTATTTTCAATGATACACTGCATATTACGTTATATTATAAGGCATTTTCAATGATAGACTGCATATTACGTTATATTATCACGTATTTTCAATGATGGACTGTATATTACGTAATATTATAAGGTATTTTCAATGATAGACTGCATATTACATTATATTATAAGGTATTTTCAATGACACTCTGCATATTACGTTACATTATAAGGTATTTTCAATGATATACTGCATATCACGTTACATTATAAGGCATTTTCAATGATACACTGCATATTACGTTGTATTATAAGGTATTTCCAATGATAGACTGCATATCACGTTATATTATAAGGTATTTTCAATGATACACTGCATATTACTATATATTATAAGGCATTTTCAATGATACACTGCATATTACGTTACATTATAAGGTATTGTCAGTGATACACTGCATATTACATTATATTATAAGATATTTTCAATGATAGTCTGCATATTACATTACATTATAATGTATTTTCAATGATACACTGCTTATTACGTTACATTATAAGGTATTTTCAATGATATACTGCATATCACGTTATATTATAAGGTATTTTCAATGATACTCTGCATATTACGTTACATTATAAGGTATTTTCAATGATATACTGCATATCACGTTATATTATAAGGTATTTTCAATGATACTCTGCATATTACGTTATATTATGAGGTATTATCAATGATAGACTGCATATTACGTCATATTATAAGGTATTTTCAATGATAGACTGCAAATATTACATTACATTGTAAGGTATTTTCAATGATACACTGCATATTACATTATATTATAGGGTATTTTCAATGATACACTGCATATTACGTTATATTATAAGGTATTTTCAATGATAGACAGCAAATATTACATTATATTATAAGGTATTTTCAATGATACACTGCATATTACATTATATTATAGGGTATTTTCAATGATACACTGCATATTACGTTATATTATAAGGTATTTTGAATGATACACTGCATATTACGTTATATTATAAGGTATTTTCAATGATACACTGCATATTACGTTATATTATCACGTATTTTTAATGATATACTGCATATTACTATATATTATAAGGCATTTTCAATGATACACTGCATATTACGTTATATTATAAGGTATTTTCGATTATTCACTGTATATTACGTTATATTATCACGTATTTTCAATGATAGACTGCATATTACGTTATATTATAAGGCATTTTCAATGATACACTGCATATTACGTTATATTATAAGGCATTTTCAATGATACTCTGCATATTACGTTACATTACAAGATATTTTCAATGATACACTGCTTATTACGTTACATTATAAGGTATTTTCAATGATTTACTGCATATTACGTTATATTATAAGGCATTTTCAATGATGGACTGCATATTACATTACATTATAAGGTATTTTCAATGATACTCTGCATATTACGTTATATTATGAGGTATTATCAATGATAGACTGCATATTACATTATATTATAAGGTATTTTCAATGACATTCTGCATATTACGTTACATTATAAGGTATTTTCAATGATACACTGTATATTACGTTACATTATAAGTTATTTTCAATGATACTCTGCATATTACGTTATATTATGAGGTATTATCAATGATAGACTGCATATTACATTATATTATAAGGTATTTTCAATGACACTCTGCATATTACGTTATATTATGAGGTATTTCCAATGATAGACTGCATATCACGTTATATTATAAGGTATTTTCAATGATACACTGCATATTACGTTACATTATAAGGTATTGTCAGTGATACACTGCATATTACATTATATTATAAGATATTTTCAATGATAGTCTGCATATTACATTACATTATAATGTATTTTCAATGATACACTGCTTATTACGTTACATTATAAGGTATTTTCAATGATATACTGCATATCACGTTATATTATAAGGTATTTTCAATGATACTCTGCATATTACGTTATATTATGAGGTATTTTCAATGATAGACTGCATATTACGTTATATTATCACGTATTTTCAATGATTGACTGCATATTACGTAATATTATATGGTATTTTCAATGATAGACTGCAAATATTAAATTATATTATAAGGTATTTTCAATGATACACTACATATTACATTATATTATAGGATATTTTCAATGATACACTGCATATTACATTACATTATAAGGTATTTTCAATGATACTCTGCATATTACGTTATATTATGAGGTATTATCAATGATAGACTGCATATTAAATTATATTATAAGGTATTTTCAATGACACACTGCATATTACGTTGTATTATAAGGTATTTCCAATGATAGACTGCATATCACGTTATATTATAAGGTATTTTCAATGATACACTGCATATTACGTTATATTATAAGGTATTTCCAATGATAGACTGCATATTACATTATATTATAGGGTATTTTCAATGATACACTGCATATTACGTTATATTATAAGGCATTTTCAATGATAGACTGCATATTACGTTATATTATCACGTATTTTCAATGATGGACAGCATATTACGTAATATTATAAGGTATTTTCAATGATAGACTGCATATTACATTATATTATAAGGTATTTTCAATGACACTCTGCATATTACGTTACATTATAAGGTATTTTCAATGATATACTGCATATCACGTTACATTATAAGGCATTTTCAATGATACACTGCATATTACGTTGTATTATAAGGTATTTCCAATGATAGACTGCATATCACGTTATATTATAAGGTATTTTCAATGATACACTGCATATTACTATATATTATAAGGCATTTTCAATGATGGACTGCATATTACATTACATTATAAGGTATTTTCAATGATACTCTGCATATTACGTTATATTATGAGGTATTATCAATGATAGACTGCATATTAAATTATATTATAAGGTATTTTCAATGACACACTGCATATTACGTTGTATTATAAGGTATTTCCAATGATAGACTGCATATCACGTTATATTATAAGGTATTTTCAATGATACACTGCATATTACGTTACATTATAAGGTATTGTCAGTGATACACTGCATATTACATTATATTATAAGATATTTTCAATGATAGTCTGCATATTACATTACATTATAATGTATTTTCAATGATACACTGCTTATTACGTTACATTATAAGGTATTTTCAATGATATACTGCATATCACGTTATATTATAAGGTATTTTCAATGATACTCTGCATATTACGTTACGTTATAAGGTATTTTCAATGATATACTGCATATCACGTTATATTATAAGGTATTTTCAATGATACTCTGCATATTACGTTATATTATGAGGTATTATCAATGATAGACTGCATATTACGTCATATTATAAGGTATTTTCAATGATACACTGCATATTACGTTATATTATAAGGTATTTTGAATGATACACTGCATATTACGTTATATTATAAGGTATTTTCAATGATACACTGCATATTACGTTATATTATCACGTATTTTTAATGATAGACTGCATATTACTATATATTATAAGGCATTTTGAATGATACACTGCATATTACGTTATATTATAAGGTATTTTCAATGATAGACAGCAAATATTACATTATATTATAAGGTATTTTCAATGATACACTGCATATTACATTATATTATAGGGTATTTTCAATGATACACTGCATATTACGTTATATTATAAGGTATTTTGAATGATACACTGCATATTACGTTACATTATAAGGTATTTTCAATGATACACTGTATATTACGTTACATTATAAGGTATTTTCAATGATACTCTGCATATTAGGTATTTTCGATGATTCACTGCATATTACGTTATATTATCACGTATTTTCAATGATAGACTGCATATTACGTTATATTATAAGGCATTTTCAATGATACACTGCATATTACGTTATATTATAAGGCATTTTCAATGATACTCTGCATATTACGTTACATTACAAGATATTTTCAATGATACACTGCTTATTACGTTACATTATAAGGTATTTTCAATGATTTACTGCATATTACGTTATATTATAAGGCATTTTCAATGATGGACTGCATATTACATTACATTATAAGGTATTTTCAATGATACTCTGCATATTACGTTATATTATGAGGTATTATCAATGATAGACTGCATATTACATTATATTATAAGGTATTTTCAATGACATTCTGCATATTACGTTACATTATAAGTTATTTTCAATGATACTCTGCATATTACGTTATATTATGAGGTATTATCAATGATAGACTGCATATTACATTATATTATAAGGTATTTTCAATGACACTCTGCATATTACGTTATATTATAAGGTATTTTCAATGATACACTGCATATTACGTTATATTATAAGGTATTTTCAATGATACACTACATATTACATTATATTATAGGGTATTTTCAATGATACACTGCATATTACGTCATATTATAAGGTATTTTCAATGATAGACTGCAAATATTACATTATATTATAAGGTATTTTGAATGATACACTGCATATTACATTATATTATACGGTATTTTCAATGATACACTGCATATTACGTTATATTATAAGGTATTTTCAATGATAGACTGCAAATATTACATTACATTGTAAGGTATTTTCAATGATACACTGCATATTACATTATATTATAGGGTATTTTCAATGATACACTGCATATTACGTTATATTATAAGGTATTTTCAATGATAGACAGCAAATATTACATTATATTATAAGGTATTTTCAATGATACACTGCATATTACATTATATTATAGGGTATTTTCAATGATACACTGCATATTACGTTATATTATAAGGTATTTTGAATGATACACTGCATATTACGTTACATTATAAGGTATTTTCAATGATACACTGTATATTACGTTACATTATAAGGTATTTTCAATGATACTCTGCATATTACGTTATATTATGAGGTATTATCAATGATAGACTGCATATTACATTATATTATAAGGTATTTTCAATGACACTCTGCATATTACTATATATTATAAGGCATTTTCAATGATTCACTGCATATTACGTTATATTATAAGGTATTTTCGATGATTCACTGCATATTACGTTATATTATCACGTATTTTCAATGATAGACTGCATATTACTATATATTATAAGGTATTTTCAATGATACACTACATATTACATTATATTATAGGGTATTTTCAATGATACACTGCATATTACGTCATATTATAAGGTATTTTCAATGATAGACTGCAAATATTACATTATATTATAAGGTATTTTGAATGATACACTGCATATTACATTATATTATAGGGTATTTTCAATGATACACTGCATATTACGTTATATTATAAGGTATTTTCAATGATAGACTGCAAATATTACATTACATTGTAAGGTATTTTCAATGATACACTGCATATTACATTATATTATAGGGTATTTTGAATGATACACTGCATATTACGTTATATTATAAGGTATTTTCAATGATAGACAGCAAATATTACATTATATTATAAGGTATTTTCAATGATAGACTGCAAATATTACATTATATTATAAGGTATTTTGAATGATACACTGCATATTACATTATATTATAGGGTATTTTCAATGATACACTGCATATTACGTTATATTATAAGGTATTTTCAATGATATACTGCATATTACGTTATATTATGAGGTATTTTCAATGATACACTGCATATTACGTTACATTATAAGGTATTGTCAATGATACACTGCATATTACATTATATTATAAGATATTTTCAATGATAGACTGCATATTACGTTATATTATAAGATATTTTCAATGATACACTGCATATTACATTGTATTATCACGTATTTTTAATGATAGACTGCATATTACGTTATATTATCACGTATTTTGAATGATACACTGCTTATTACGTTACATTATAAGGTATTTTCAATGATATACTGCATATCACGTTATATTATAAGGTATTTTCAATGATACTCTGCATATTATGGTATATTATAAGGTATTTTGAATGATACTCTGCATATTACGTTACAGTACAAGATATTTTCAATGATACACTGCATATTACATTATATTATAATGCATCTTCAATGATACTCTGCATATTATGGTATATTATAAGGTATTTTGAATGATACTCTGAATATTACGTTATATTATGAGGTATTATCAATGATAGACTGCATATTACAATATATTATAAGGTATTTTCTATGATACAGTGCATATTACGTTATATTATGAGGTATTTTCAATGATACACTGCATATTACGTTATATTGTAACGTATTTTTAATGATAGACTGCATATTACTATATATTATAAGGCATTTTCAATGATAGACTGCATATTACGTTATATTATCACGTATTTTCAATGATAGACTGCATATTACTATATATTATAAGGCATTTTCAATGATAGACTGCATATTACATTACATTATAAGGTATTTTCAATGATACTCTGCATATTACGTTATATTATAAGGTATTTTCAATGATACTCTGCATATTACGTTACATTATAAGGTATTTTCAATGATATACTGCATATCACGTTATATTATAAGGTATTTTCAATGATACTCTGCATATTACGTTATATTATGAGGTATTATCAATGATAGACTGCATATTACGTTATATTATAAGGTATTTTCAATGATATACTGCATATTACGTTATATTATGAGGTATTTTCAATGACAGACTGCATATTACGTTATATTATCACGTATTTTCAATGATTGACTGCATATTACGTAATATTATAAGGTATTTTCAATGATAGACTGCAAATATTAAATTATATTATAAGGTATTTTCAATGATACACTACATATTACATTATATTATAGGGTATTTTCAATGATACACTGCATATTACGTCATATTATAAGGTATTTTCAATGATAGACTGCAAATATTACATTATATTATAAGGTATTTTGAATGATACACTGCATATTACATTATATTATAGGGTATTTTCAATGATACACTGCATATTACGTTATATTATAAGGTATTTTCAATGATAGACTGCAAATATTACATTACATTGTAAGGTATTTTCAATGATACACTGCCTATTACATTATAGTATAGGGTATTTTGAATGATACACTGCATATTACGTTATATTATAAGGTATTTTCAATGATAGACAGCAAATATTACATTATATTATAAGGTATTTTCAATGATAGACTGCAAATATTACATTATATTATAAGGTATTTTGAATGATACACTGCATATTACATTATATTATAGGGTATTTTCAATGATACACTGCATATTACGTTATATTATAAGGTATTTTCAATGATATACTGCATATTACGTTATATTATGAGGTATTTTCAATGATACACTGCATATTACGTTACATTATAAGGTATTGTCAATGATACACTGCATATTACATTATATTATAAGATATTTTCAATGATAGACTGCATATTACGTTATATTATAAGATATTTTCAATGATACACTGCATATTACGTTGTATTATCACGTATTTTTAATGATAGACTGCATATTACGTTATATTATCACGTATTTTGAATGATACACTGCTTATTACGTTACATTATAAGGTATTTTCAATGATATACTGCATATCACGTTATATTATAAGGTATTTTCAATGATACTCTGCATATTATGGTATATTATAAGGTATTTTGAATGATACTCTGCATATTACGTTACAGTACAAGATATTTTCAATGATACACTGCATATTACATTATATTATAATGCATCTTCAATGATACTCTGCATATTATGGTATATTATAAGGTATTTTGAATGATACTCTGAATATTACGTTACAGTACAAGATATTTTCAATGATACACTGCATATTACATTATATTATAAGGCATTTTCAATGATACTCTGCATATTACGTTACATTACAAGATATTTTCAATGATACACTGCTTATTACGTTACATTATAAGGTATTTTCAATGATATACTGCATATCACGTTATAAGGTATTTTCAATGATACTCTGCATATTACGTTATATTATGAGGTATTATCAATGATAGACTGCATATTACAATATATTATAAGGTATTTTCTATGATACAGTGCATATTACGTTATATTATGAGGTATTTTCAATGATACACTGCATATTACGTTATATTGTAACGTATTTTTAATGATAGACTGCATATTACTATATATTATAAGGCATTTTCAATGATAGACTGCATATTACGTTATATTATCACGTATTTTCAATGATAGACTGCATATTACTATATATTATAAGATATTTTCAATGATGGACTGCATATTACATTACATTATAAGGTATTTTCAATGATACTCTGCATATTAAGTTACATTATAAGGTATTTTCAATGATACTCTGCATATTACGTTACATTATAAGGTATTTTCAATGATATACTGCATATCACGTTATATTATAAGGTATTTTCAATGATACTCTGCATATTACGTTATATTATGAGGTATTATCAATGATAGACTGCATATTACGTTATATTATAAGGTATTTTCAATGATATACTGCATATTACGTTATATTATGAGGTATTTTCAATGACAGACTGCATATTACGTTATATTATCACGTATTTTCAATGATTGACTGCATATTACGTAATATTATAAGGTATTTTCAATGATAGACTGCAAATATTAAATTATATTATAAGGTATTTTCAATGATACACTACATATTACATTATATTATAGGGTATTTTCAATGATACACTGCATATTACGTCATATTATAAGGCATTTTCAATGATAGACTGCAAATATTACATTATATTATAAGGTATTTTGAATGATACACTGCATATTACATTATATTATAGGGTATTTTCAATGATACACTGCATATTACGTTATATTATAAGGTATTTTCAATGATAGA
Source organism: Lasioglossum lativentre (assembly GCA_916610255.1). Lineage (NCBI taxonomy): Eukaryota > Metazoa > Arthropoda > Insecta > Hymenoptera > Halictidae > Lasioglossum > Lasioglossum lativentre. Next base: position 18,846 of record CAKAJI010001084.1, read on the forward strand.
CTGCAAATATTACATTACATTGTAAGGTATTTTCAATGATACACTGCATATTACATTATATTATAGGGTATTTTGAATGATACACTGCATATTACGTTATATTATAAGGTATTTTCAATGATAGACAGCAAATATTACATTATATTATAAGGTATTTTCAATGATACACTGCATATTACGTTATATTATCACGTATTTTCAATGATAGACTGCATATTACTATATATTATAAGGCATTTTCAATGATGGACTGCATATTACATTACATTATAAGGTATTTTCAATGATACTCTGCATATTACGTTATATTATGAGGTATTATCAATGATAGACTGCATATTACAATATATTATAAGGTATTTTCTATGATACAGTGCATATTACGTTATATTATGAGGTATTTTCAATGATACACTGCATATTACGTTATATTGTAACGTATTTTTAATGATAGACTGCATATTACTATATATTATAAGGCATTTTCAATGATAGACTGCATATTACGTTATATTATCACGTATTTTCAATGATGGACTGCATATTACGTAATATTATAAGGTATTTTCAATGATAGACTGCAAATATTACATTATATTATAAGGTATTTTCAATGATACACTGCATATTACGTTATATTATCACGTATTTTCAATGATAGACTGCATATTACTATATATTATAAGGCATTTTCAATGATGGACTGCATATTACATTACATTATAAGGTATTTTCAATGATACTCTGCATATTACGTTATATTATGAGGTATTATCAATGATAGACTGCATATTACGTTATATTATAAGGTATTTTCAATGATATACTGCATATTACGTTATATTATGAGGTATTTTCAATGACAGACTGCATATTACGTTATATTATCACGTATTTTCAATGATTGACTGCATATTACGTAATATTATAAGGTATTTTCAATGATAGACTGCAAATATTAAATTATATTATAAGGTATTTTCAATGATACACTACATATTACATTATATTATAGGGTATTTTCAATGATACACTGCATATTACGTCATATTATAAGGTATTTTCAATGATAGACTGCAAATATTACATTATATTATAAGGTATTTTGAATGATACACTGCATATTACATTATATTATAGGGTATTTTCAATGATACACTGCATATTACGTTATATTATAAGGTATTTTCAATGATAGACTGCAAATATTACATTACATTGTAAGGTATTTTCAATGATACACTGCATATTACATTATATTATAGGGTATTTTCAATGATACACTGCATATTACGTTATATTATAAGGTATTTTCAATGATAGACTGCATATTACTATATATTATAAGGCATTTTCAATGATGGACTGCATATTACATTACATTATAAGGTATTTTCAATGATACACTGTATATTACATTACATTATAAGGTATTTTCAATGATACTCTGCATATTACGTTACATTATAAGGTATTTTCAATGATATACTGCATATCACGTTATATTATAAGGTATTTTCAATGATACTCTGCATATTACGTTATATTATGAGGTATTATCAATGATAGACTGCATATTACGTTATATTATAAGGTATTTTCAATGATATACTGCATATTACGTTATATTATGAGGTATTTTCAATGACAGACTGCATATTACGTTATATTATCACGTATTTTCAATGATTGACTGCATATTACGTAATATTATAAGGTATTTTCAATGATAGACTGCAAATATTAAATTATATTATAAGGTATTTTCAATGATACACTACATATTACATTATATTATAGGGTATTTTCAATGATACACTGCATATTACGTCATATTATAAGGTATTTTCAATGATAGACTGCAAATATTACATTATATTATAAGGTATTTTGAATGATACACTGCATATTACATTATATTATAGGGTATTTTCAATGATACACTGCATATTACGTTATATTATAAGGTATTTTCAATGATAGACTGCAAATATTACATTACATTGTAAGGTATTTTCAATGATACACTGCATATTACATTATATTATAGGGTATTTTCAATGATACACTGCATATTACGTTATATTATAAGGTATTTTCAATGATAGACTGCATATTACTATATATTATAAGGCATTTTCAATGATGGACTGCATATTACATTACATTATAAGGTATTTTCAATGATACTCTGCATATTAAGTTACATTATAAGGTATTTTCAATGATACTCTGCATATTACGTTACATTATAAGGTATTTTCAATGATACACTGCATATTACGTTATATTATAAGGTATTTTCAATGATACTCTGCATATTACGTTATATTATGAGGTATTATCAATGATAGACTGCATATTACGTTATATTATAAGGTATTTTCAATGATATACTGCATATTACGTTATATTATGAGGTATTTTCAATGACAGACTGCATATTACGTTATATTATCACGTATTTTCAATGATTGACTGCATATTACGTAATATTATAAGGTATTTTCAATGATAGACTGCAAATATTAAATTATATTATAAGGTATTTTCAATGATACACTACATATTACATTATATTATAGGGTATTTTCAATGATACACTGCATATTACGTCATATTATAAGGTATTTTCAATGATAGACTGCAAATATTAAATTATATTATAAGGTATTTTGAATGATACACTGCATATTACATTATATTATAGGGTATTTTCAATGATACACTGCATATTACGTTATATTATAAGGTATTTTCAATGATAGACTGCAAATATTACATTATATTATAAGGTATTTTGAATGATACACTGCATATTACATTATATTATAGGGTATTTTCAATGATACACTGCATATTACGTTATATTATAAGGTATTTTCAATGATAGACTGCAAATATTACATTACATTGTAAGGTATTTTCAATGATACACTGCATATTACATTATATTATAGGGTATTTTCAATGATACACTGCATATTACGTTATATTATAAGGTATTTTCAATGATAGACTGCATATTACTATATATTATAAGGCATTTTCAATGATGGACTGCATATTACATTACATTATAAGGTATTTTCAATGATACTCTGCATATTAAGTTACATTATAAGGTATTTTCAATGATACTCTGCATATTACGTTACATTATAAGGTATTTTCAATGATATACTGCATATTACGTTATATTATAAGGTATTTTCAATGATACTCTGCATATTACGTTATATTATGAGGTATTATCAATGATAGACTGCATATTACGTTATATTATAAGGTATTTTCAATGATATACTGCATATTACGTTATATTATGAGGTATTTTCAATGACAGACTGCATATTACGTTATATTATCACGTATTTTCAATGATTGACTGCATATTACGTAATATTATAAGGTATTTTCAATGATAGACTGCAAATATTAAATTATATTATAAGGTATTTTCAATGATACACTACATATTACATTATATTATAGGGTATTTTCATTGATACACTGCATATTACGTCATATTATAAGGTATTTTCAATGATAGACTGCAAATATTACATTATATTATAAGGTATTTTGAATGATACACTGCATATTACATTATATTATAGGGTATTTTCAATGATACACTGCATATTACGTTATATTATAAGGTATTTTCAATGATAGACTGCAAATATTACATTACATTGTAAGGTATTTTCAATGATACACTGCATATTACTATATATTATAAGGCATTTTCAATGATACACTGCATATTACGTTATATTATAAGGTATTTTCGATGATTCACTGCATATTACGTTATATTATCACGTATTTTCAATGATACACTACATATTACATTATATTATAGGGTATTTTCAATGATACACTGCATATTACGTCATATTATAAGGTATTTTCAATGATATACTGCAAATATTACATTATATTATAAGGTATTTTGAATGATACACTGCATATTACATTATATTATAGGGTATTTTCAATGATACACTGCATATTACGTTATATTATAAGGTATTTTCAATGATAGACTGCAAATATTACATTACATTGTAAGGTATTTTCAATGATACACTGCATATTACATTATATTATAGGGTATTTTCAATGATACACTGCATATTACGTTATATTATAAGGTATTTTCAATGATAGACTGCATATTACTATATATTATAAGGCATTTTCAATGATGGACTGCATATTACATTACATTATAAGGTATTTTCAATGATACTCTGCATATTAAGTTACATTATAAGATATTTTCAATGATACTCTGCATATTACGTTACATTATAAGGTATTTTCAATGATATACTGCATATTACGTTATATTATAAGGTATTTTCAATGATACTCTGCATATTACGTTATATTATGAGGTATTATCAATGATAGACTGCATATTACGTTATATTATAAGGTATTTTCAATGATATACTGCATATTACGTTATATTATGAGGTATTTTCAATGACAGACTGCATATTACGTTATATTATCACGTATTTTCAATGATTGACTGCATATTACGTTATATTATCACGTATTTTCAATGATTGACTGCATATTACGTTATATTATCACGTATTTTCAATGATTGACTGCATATTACGTAATATTATAAGGTATTTGCAATGATAGACTGCAAATATTACATTATATTATAAGGTATTTTCAATGATACACTGCATATTACATTATATTATAGGGTATTTTCAATGATACACTGCATATTACGTTATATTATAAGGTATTTTCAATGATAGACTGCATATTACATTACGTTATAATGTATTTTCAATAATACACTGCATATTACGTTACATTATAAGGTATTTTCAATGATACACTGCATATTACGTTATATTATAAGGTATTTTCAATGATATACTGCATATTACGTTACGTTATAATGTATTTTCAATAATACACTACATATTCCGTTACATTATAAGGTATTTTCAATGATACACTGCATATTACGTTATATTATAAGGTATTTTCAATGATATACTGCAAATATTAAATTATATTATAAGGTATTTTCAATGATACACTACATATTACATTATATTATAGGGTATTTTCAATGATACACTGCATATTACGTCATATTATAATGTATTTTCGATGATTCACTGCATATTACGTTATATTATCACGTATTTTCAATGATAGACTGCATATTACGTTATATTATAAGGCATTTTCAATGATACACTGCATATTACGTTATATTATAAGGCATTTTCAATGATACTCTGCATATTACGTTACATTACAAGATATTTTCAATGATACACTGCTTATTACGTTACATTATAAGGTATTTTCAATGATTTACTGCATATTACGTTATATTATAAGGCATTTTCAATGATGGACTGCTTATTACATTACATTATAAGGTATTTTCAATGATACTCTGCATATTACGTTATATTATGAGGTATTATCAATGATAGACTGCATATTACATTATATTATAAGGTATTTTCAATGACATTCTGCATATTACGTTACATTATAAGGTATTTTCAATGATACACTGTATATTACGTTACATTATAAGTTATTTTCAATGATACTCTGCATATTACGTTATATTATGAGGTATTATCAATGATAGACTGCATATTACATTATATTATAAGGTATTTTCAATGACACTCTGCATATTACGTTATATTATAAGGTATTTTCAATGATACACTGCATATTACGTTATATTATAAGGTATTTTCAATGATACACTACATATTACATTATATTATAGGGTATTTTCAATGATACACTGCATATTACGTTATATTATAAGGTATTTTCAATGATAGACAGCAAATATTACATTATATTATAAGGTATTTTCAATGATACACTGCATATTACATTATATTATAGGGTATTTTCAATGATACACTGCATATTACGTTATATTATAAGGTATTTTGAATGATACACTGCATATTACGTTACATTATAAGGTATTTTCAATGATACACTGTATATTACGTTACATTATAAGGTATTTTCAATGATACTCTGCATATTACGTTATATTATGAGGTATTATCAATGATAGACTGCATATTACATTATATTATAAGGTATTTTCAATGACACTCTGCATATTACTATATATTATAAGGCATTTTCAATGATTCACTGCATATTACGTTATATTATAAGGTATTTTCGATGATTCACTGCATATTACGTTATATTATCACGTATTTTCAATGATAGACTGCATATTACTATATATTATAAGGCATTTTCAATGATAGTCTGCATATTACATTACATTATAATGTATTTTCAATGATACACTGCTTATTACGTTACATTATAAGGTATTTTCAATGATATACTGCATATCACGTTATATTATAAGGTATTTTCAATGATACTCTGCATATTACGTTACATTATAAGGTATTTTCAATGATATACTGCATATCACGTTATATTATAAGGTATTTTCAATGATACTCTGAATATTACGTTACATTATGAGGTATTATCAATGATAGACTGCATATTACGTTATATTATAAGGTATTTTCAATGATATACTGCATATTACGTTATATTATGAGGTATTTTCAATGATACACTACATATTACATTATATTATAGGGTATTTTCAATGATACACTGCATATTACGTTATATTATGAGGTATTATCAATGATAGACTGCATATTACGTTATATTATAAGGTATTTTCAATGATATACTGCATATTACGTTATATTATGAGGTATTTTCAATGATAGACTGCATATTACATTATATTATAAGGTATTTTCAATAACACTCTGCATATTACGTTACATTATAAGGTATTTTCAATAATACACTGCATATTACGTTATATTATCACGTATCTTTAATGATAGACAGCATATTACTATATATTATAAGGCATTTTCAATGATACACTTCATATTACGTTATATTATAAGGTATTTTCAATGATACACTGCATATTACGTTATATTATTACGTATTTTCAATGATAGACTGCATATTACTATATATTATAAGGCATTTTCAATGATGGACTGCATATTACATTACATTATAAGGTATTTTCAATGATACTCTGCATATTACGTTATATTATCACGTATTTTCAATGATAGACTGCATATTACTATATATTATAAGATATTTTCAATGATAGACTGCATATTACATTACATTCTAATGTATTTTCAATGATACACTGCTTATTACGTTACATTATAAGGTATTTTCAATGATATACTGCATATAACGTTATATTATAAGGCATTTTCAATGATACTCTGCATATTACGTTATATTATAAGGTATTTTGAACGATACTCTGCATATTACGTTACATTACAAGATATTTTCAATGATACACCGCTTATTACGTTACATTATAAGGTATTTCCAATGATACACTGCATATTACGTTATATTATAAGGTATTTTCAACGATAGACTGCAAATATTACATTATATTATAAGGTATTTTCAATGATACTCTGCATATTACGTTATATTATGAGGAATTTTCAATGATAGACAGCAAATATTACATTATATTATAAGATATTTTCAATGATAGACTGCATATTACATTATATTATAGGGTATTTTCAATGATACACTGCATATTACGTTATATTATAAGGTATTTTCAATGATAGACTGCAAATATTACATTATATTATAAGGTATTTTCAATGATACACTGCATATTACATTATATTATAGGGTATTTTCAATGATACACTGCATATTACGTTATATTATAAGGTATTTCCAATGATAGACTGCATATTACATTATATTATAGGGTATTTTCAATGATACACTGCATATTACGTTATATTATAAGGCATTTTCAATGATAGACTGCATATTACGTTATATTATCACGTATTTTCAATGATGGACTGCATATTACGTAATATTATAAGGTATTTTCAATGATAGACTGCAAATATTACATTATATTATAAGGTATTTTCAATGATACACTGCATATTACGTTATATTATCACGTATTTTCAATGATAGACTGCATATTACTATATATTATAAGGCATTTTCAATGATGGACTGCATATTACATTACATTATAAGGTATTTTCAATGATACTCTGCATATTACGTTATATTATGAGGTATTATCAATGATAGACTGCATATTACATTATATTATAAGGTATTTTCAATGACACTCTGCATATTACGTTACATTATAAGGTATTTTCAATGATACACTGTATATTACGTTACATTATAAGGTATTTTCAATGATATATTGCATATTACGTTATATTATAAGGCATTTTCAATGATACACTGCATATTACGTTGTATTATAAGGTATTTCCAGTGATAGACTGCATATCACGTTATATTATAAGGTATTTTCAATGATAGACTGCATATCACTTTATATTATAAGGTATTTTCAATGATACACTGCATATTACGTTACATTATAAGGTATTGTCAATGATACACTGCATATTACATTATATTATAAGATATTTTCAATGATAGACTGCATATTACGTTATATTATAAGATATTTTCAATGATACACTGCATATTACGTTGTATTATCACGTATTGTTAATGATAGACTGCATATTACGTTATATTATCACGTATTTTCAATGATACACTGCTTATTACGTTACATTATAAGGTATTTTCAATGATATACTGCATATCACGTTATATTATAAGGTATTTTCAATGATACTCTGCATATTATGGTATATTATAAGGTATTTTGAATGATACTCTGCATATTACGTTACAGTACAAGATATTTTCAATGATACACTGCATATTACATTATATTATAATGCATCTTCAATGATACTCTGCATATTATGGTATATTATAAGGTATTTTGAATGATACTCTGAATATTACGTTACAGTACAAGATATTTTCAATGATACACTGCATATTACATTATATTATAAGGCATTTTCAATGATACTCTGCATATTACGTTACATTACAAGATATTTTCAATGATACACTGCTTATTACGTTACATTATAAGGTATTTTCAATGATATACTGCATATCACGTTATATTATAAGGTATTTTCAATGATACTCTGCATATTACGTTATATTATGAGGTATTATCAATGACAGACTGCATATTACAATATATTATAAGGTATTTTCTATGATACAGTGCATATTACGTTATATTATGAGGTATTTTCAATGATACACTGCATATTACGTTATATTGTAACGTATTTTTAATGATAGACTGCATATTACTATATATTATAAGGCATTTTCAATGATAGACTGCATATTACGTTATATTATCACGTATTTTCAATGATAGACTGCATATTACTATATATTATAAGGCATTTTCAATGATGGACTGCATATTACATTACATTATAAGGTATTTTCAATGATACTCTGCATATTAAGTTACATTATAAGGTATTTTCAATGATACTCTGCATATTACGTTACATTATAAGGTATTTTCAATGATATACTGCATATCACGTTATATTATAAGGTATTTTCAATGATACTCTGCATATTACGTTATATTATGAGGTATTATCAATGATAGACTGCATATTACAATATATTATAAGGTATTTTCTATGATACAGAGCATATTACGTTATATTATGAGGTATTTTCAATGATACACTGCATATTACGTTATATTGTAACGTATTTTTAATGATAGACTGCATATTACTATATATTATAAGGCATTTTCAATGATAGACTGCATATTACGTTATATTATCACGTATTTTCAATGATAGACTGCATATTACTATATATTATAAGGCATTTTCAATGATGGACTGCATATTACATTACATTATAAGGTATTTTCAATGATACTCTGCATATTACGTTACATTATAAGGTATTTTCAATGATACTCTGCATATTACGTTACATTATAAGGTATTTTCAATGATATACTGCATATCACGTTATATTATAAGGTATTTTCAATGATACTCTGCATATTACGTTATATTATGAGGTATTATCAATGATAGACTGCATATTACGTTATATTATAAGGTATTTTCAATGATATACTGCATATTACGTTATATTATGAGGTATTTTCAATGACAGACTGCATATTACGTTATATTATCACGTATTTTCAATGATTGACTGCATATTACGTAATATTATAAGGTATTTTCAATGATAGACTGCAAATATTAAATTATATTATAAGGTATTTTCAATGATACACTACATATTACATTATATTATAGGGTATTTTCAATGATACACTGCATATTACGTCATATTATAAGGTATTTTCAATGATAGACTGCAAATATTACATTATATTATAAGGTATTTTGAATGATACACTGCATATTACATTATATTATAGGGTATTTTCAATGATACACTGCATATTACGTTATATTATAAGGTATTTTCAATGATAGACTGCAAATATTACATTACATTGTAAGGTATTTTCAATGATACACTGCATATTACATTATATTATAGGGTATTTTCAATGATACACTGCATATTACGTTATATTATAAGGTATTTTCAATGATAGACTGCATATTACTATATATTATAAGGCATTTTCAATGATGGACTGCATATTACATTACATTATAAGGTATTTTCAATGATACTCTGCATATTACATTACATTATAAGGTATTTTCAATGATACTCTGCATATTACGTTACATTATAAGGTATTTTCAATGATATACTGCATATCACGTTATATTATAAGGTATTTTCAATGATACTCTGCATATTACGTTATATTATGAGGTATTATCAATGATAGACTGCATATTACGTTATATTATAAGGTATTTTCAATGATATACTGCATATTACGTTATATTATGAGGTATTTTCAATGACAGACTGCATATTACGTTATATTATCACGTATTTTCAATGATTGACTGCATATTACGTAATATTATAAGGTATTTTCAATGATAGACTGCAAATATTAAATTATATTATAAGGTATTTTCAATGATACACTACATATTACATTATATTATAGGGTATTTTCAATGATACACTGCATATTACGTCATATTATAAGGTATTTTCAATGATAGACTGCAAATATTACATTATATTATAAGGTATTTTGAATGATACACTGCATATTACATTATATTATAGGGTATTTTCAATGATACACTGCATATTACGTTATATTATAAGGTATTTTCAATGATAGACTGCAAATATTACATTACATTGTAAGGTATTTTCAATGATACACTGCATATTACATTATATTATAGGGTATTTTCAATGATACACTGCATATTACGTTATATTATAAGGTATTTTCAATGATAGACTGCATATTACTATATATTATAAGGCATTTTCAATGATGGACTGCATATTACATTACATTATAAGGTATTTTCAATGATACTCTGCATATTAAGTTACATTATAAGGTATTTTCAATGATACTCTGCATATTACGTTACATTATAAGGTATTTTCAATGATATACTGCATATTACGTTATATTATAAGGTATTTTCAATGATACTCTGCATATTACGTTATATTATGAGGTATTATCAATGATAGACTGCATATTACGTTATATTATAAGGTATTTTCAATGATATACTGCATATTACGTCATATTATGAGGTATTATCAATGATAGACTGCATATTACGTTATATTATAACGTATTTTCAATGATATACTGCATATTACGTTATATTATGAGGTATTTTCAATGACAGACTGCATATTACTATATATTATAAGGCATTTTCAATGATGGACTGCATATTACATTACATTGTAAGGTATTTTCAATGATACACTGCATATTACATTATATTATAGGGTATTTTCAATGATACACTGCATATTACGTTATATTATAAGGTATTTTCAATGATAGACTGCATATTACTATATATTATAAGGCATTTTCAATGATGGACTGCATATTACATTACATTATAAGGTATTTTCAATGATACTCTGCATATTAAGTTACATTATAAGGTATTTTCAATGATACTCTGCATATTACGTTACATTATAAGGTATTTTCAATGATATACTGCATATCACGTTATATTATAAGGTATTTTCAATGATACTCTGCATATTACGTTATATTATGAGGTATTATCAATGATAGACTGCATATTACGTTATATTATAAGGTATTTTCAATGATATACTGCATATTACGTTATATTATGAGGTATTTTCAATGACAGACTGCATATTACGTTATATTATCACGTATTTTCAATGATTGACTGCATATTACGTAATATTATAAGGTATTTTCAATGATAGACTGCAAATATTAAATTATATTATAAGGTATTTTCAATGATACACTACATATTACATTATATTATAGGGTATTTTCAATGATACACTGCATATTACGTCATATTATAAGGTATTTTCAATGATAGACTGCAAATATTACATTATATTATAAGGTATTTTGAATGATACACTGCATATTACATTATATTATAGGGTATTTTCAATGATACACTGCATATTACGTTATATTATAAGGTATTTTCAATGATAGACTGCAAATATTACATTACATTGTAAGGTATTTTCAATGATACACTGCATATTACATTATATTATGAGGTATTTTCAATGATACACTGCATATTACGTTATATTATAAGGTATTTTCAATGATAGACTGCATATTACTATATATTATAAGGCATTTTCAATGATGGACTGCATATTACATTACATTATAAGGTATTTTCAATGATACTCTGCATATTACGTTACATTATAAGGCATTTTCAATGATACTCTGCATATTACGTTACATTATAAGGTATTTTCAATGATACACTACAAATTACGTTATATTATAAGGTATTTTCAATGATACTCTGCATATTACGTTATATTATGAGGTATTATCAATGATAGACTGCATATTACGTTATATTATAAGGTATTTTCAATGATACACTGCATATTACGTTATATTATGAGGTATTTTCAATGACAGACTGCATATTACGTTATATTATCACGTATTTTCAATGATTGACTGCATATTACGTAATATTATAAGGAATTTTCAATGATAGACTGCAAATATTAAATTATATTATAAGGTATTTTCAATGATACACTACATATTACATTATATTATAGGGTATTTTCAATGATACACTGCATATTACGTCATATTATAAGGTATTTTCAATGATAGGCTGCATATTACATTACATTATAAGGTATTTTGAATGATACACTGCATATTACATTATATTATAGGGTATTTTCAATGATACACTGCATATTACGTTATATTATAAGGTATTTTCAATGATAGACTGCAAATATTACATTACATTGTAAGGTATTTTCAATGATACACTGCATATTACATTATATTATAGGGTATTTTCAATGATACACTGCATATTACGTTATATTATAAGGTATTTTCAATGATAGACTGCATATTACTATATATTATAAGGCATTTTCAATGATGGACTGCATATTACATTACATTATAAGGTATTTTCAATGATACTCTGCATATTAAGTTACATTATAAGGTATTTTCAATGATACTCTGCATATTACGTTACATTATAAGGTATTTTCAATGATATACTGCATATCACGTTATATTATAAGGTATTTTCAATGATACTCTGCATATTACGTCATATTATGAGGTATTATCAATGATAGACTGCATATTACGTTATATTATAACGTATTTTCAATGATATACTGCATATTACGTTATATTATGAGGTATTTTCAATGACAGACTGCATATTACGTTATATTATCACGTATTTTCAATGATTGACTGCATATTACGTAATATTATAAGGTATTTTCAATGATAGACTGCAAATATTAAATTATATTATAAGGTATTTTCAATGATACACTACATATTACATTATATTATAGGGTATTTTCAATGATACACTGCATATTACGTCATATTATAAGGTATTTTCAATGATAGACTGCAAATATTACATTATATTATAAGGTATTTTGAATGATACACTGCATATTACATTATATTATAGGGTATTTTCAATGATACACTGCATATTACGTTATATTATAAGGTATTTTCAATGATAGACTGCAAATATTACATTACATTGTAAGGTATTTTCAATGATACACTGCATATTACATTATATTATAGGGTATTTTGAATGATACACTGCATATTACGTTATATTATAAGGTATTTTCAATGATAGACAGCAAATATTACATTATATTATAAGGTATTTTCAATGATAGACTGCAAATATTACATTATATTATAAGGTATTTTGAATGATACACTGCATATTACATTATATTATAGGGTATTTTCAATGATACACTGCATATTACGTTACATTATAAGGTATTTTCAATGATATATTGCATATTACGTTATATTATAAGGTATTTTCAATGATACTCTGCATATTACGTTACATTATAAGGTATTTTCAATGATATACTGCATATCACGTTATATTATAAGGTATTTTCAATGATACTCTGCATATTACGTTATATTATAAGGTATTTTCAATGATAGACTGCATATCACGTTATATTATAAGGTATTTTCAATGATATACTGCATATTACGTTATATTATAAGGTATTTTCAATGATAGACTGCATATTACTATATATTATAAGGCATTTTCAATGATGGAGTGCATATTACATTACATTATAAGGTATTTTCAATGATACTCTGCATATTACGTTATATTATAAGGTATTTTCAATGATATACTGAATATTACGGTATATTATAAGGTATTTTCAATGATACACTGCATATTACGTTATATTATAAGGTATTTTCAATGATAGACTGCATATTAAGTTATATTATAAGGTATTTTCAATGATACACTGCATATTACGTTATATTATAAGGTATTTTCAATGATTGACTGCAAATATTACATTATATTATAAGGTATTTTCAATGATACACTGCATATTACATTATATTATAGGGTATTTTCAATGATACACTGCATATTACGTTATATTATAAGGTATTTTCAATGATAGACTGCAAATATTACATTATATTATAAGGTATTTTCAATGATACACTGCATATTACATTATATTATAGGGTATTTTCAATGATACACTGCATATTACGTTATATTATAAGGTATTTCCAATAATAGACTGCATATTACATTATATTATAGGGTATTTTCAATGATACACTGCATATTACGTTATATTATAAGGCATTTTCAATGATAGACTGCATATTACGTTATATTATCACGTATTTTCAATGATGGACTGCATATTACGTAATATTATAAGGTATTTTCAATGATAGACTGCAAATATTACATTACATTGTAAGGTATTTTCAATGATACACTGCATATTACATTATATTATAGGGTATTTTCAATGATACACTGCATATTACGTTATATTATAAGGTATTTTCAATGATATACTGCATATCACGTTATATTATAAGGCATTTTCAATGATACACTGCATATTACGTTGTATTATAAGGTATTTCCAATGATAGACTGCATATCACGTTATATTATAAGGTATTTTCAATGATACACTGCATATTACTATATATTATAAGGCATTTTCAATGATGGACTGCATATTACATTACATTATAAGGTATTTTCAATGATACTCTGCATATTACGTTATATTATGAGGTATTATCAATGATAGACTGCATATTACATTATATTATAAGGTATTTTCAATGGCACTCTGCATATTACGTTACATTATAAGGTATTTTCAATGATACACTGTATATTACGTTACATTATAAGGTATTTTCAATGATATACTGCATATTACGTTATATTATAAGGCATTTTCAATGATACACTGCATATTACGTTGTATTATAAGGTATTTCCAATGATAGACTGCATATCACGTTATATTATAAGGTATTTTCAATGATACACTGCATATTACGTTACATTATAAGGTATTGTCAGTGATACACTGCATATTACATTATATTATAAGATATTTTCAATGATAGTCTGCATATTACATTACATTATAATGTATTTTCAATGATACACTGCTTATTACGTTACATTATAAGGTATTTTCAATGATATACTGCATATCACGTTATATTATAAGGTATTTTCAATGATACTCTGCATATTACGTTACATTATAAGGTATTTTCAATGATATACTGCATATCACGTTATATTATAAGGTATTTTCAATGATACTCTGCATATTACGTTATATTATGAGGTATTATCAATGATAGACTGCATATTACTTTATATTATAAGGTATTTTCAATGATATACTGCATATTACGTTATATTATGAGGTATTTTCAATGATAGACTGCATATTACGTTATATTATCACGTATTTTCAATGATTGACTGCATATTACGTAATATTATAAGGTATTTTCAATGATAGACTGCAAATATTAAATTATATTATAAGGTATTTTCAATGATACACTACATATTACATTATATTATAGGGTATTTTCAATGATACACTGCATATTACGTTATATTATAAGGTATTTTCAATGATAGACTGCAAATATTACATTATTTTATAAGGTATTTTGAATGATACACTGCATATTACATTATATTATAGGGTATTTTCAATGATACACTGCATATTACGTTATATTATAAGGTATTTTCAATGATAGACTGCAAATATTACATTACATTGTAAGGTATTTTCAATGATACACTGCATATTACATTATATTATAGGGTATTTTCTATGATACACTGCATATTACGTTATATTATAAGGTATTTTCAATGATAGACAGCAAATATTACATTATATTATAAGGTATTTTCAATGATACACTGCATATTACATTATATTATAGGGTATTTTCAATGATACACTGCATATTACGTTATATTATATGGTATTTTGAATGATACACTGCATATTACGTTATATTATAAGGTATTTTCAATGATACACTGCATATTACGTTATATTATCACGTATTTTTAATGATAGACTGCATATTACTATATATTATAAGGCATTTTCAATGGCACTCTGCATATTACGTTACATTATAAGGTATTTTCAATGATACACTGTATATTACGTTACATTATAAGGTATTTTCAATGATATACTGCATATTACGTTATATTTTAAGGCATTTTCAATGATACACTGCATATTACGTTGTATTATAAGGTATTTCCAATGATAGACTGCATATCACGTTATATTATAAGGTATTTTCAATGATACACTGCATATTACGTTACATTATAAGGTATTGTCAGTGATACACTGCATATTACATTATATTATAAGATATTTTCAATGATAGTCTGCATATTACATTACATTATAATGTATTTTCAATGATACACTGCTTATTACGTTACATTATAAGGTATTTTCAATGATATACTGCATATCACGTTATATTATAAGGTATTTTCAATGATACTCTGCATATTACGTTACATTATAAGGTATTTTCAATGATATACTGCATATCACGTTATATTATAAGGTATTTTCAATGATACTTTGCATATTACGTTATATTATGAGGTATTATCAATGATAGACTGCATATTACTTTATATTATAAGGTATTTTCAATGATATACTGCATATTACGTTATATTATGAGGTATTTTCAATGATAGACTGCATATTACGTTATATTATCACGTATTTTCAATGATTGACTGCATATTACGTAATATTATAAGGTATTTTCAATGATAGACTGCAAATATTAAATTATATTATAAGGTATTTTCAATGATACACTACATATTACATTATATTATAGGGTATTTTCAATGATACACTGCATATTACGTCATATTATAAGGTATTTTCAATGATAGACTGCAAATATTACATTATTTTATAAGGTATTTTGAATGATACACTGCATATTACATTATATTATAGGGTATTTTCAATGATACACTGCATATTACGTTATATTATAAGGTATTTTCAATGATAGACTGCAAATATTACATTACATTGTAAGGTATTTTCAATGATACACTGCATATTACATTATATTATAGGGTATTTTCTATGATACACTGCATATTACGTTATATTATAATGTATTTTCAATGATAGACAGCAAATATTACATTATATTATAAGGTATTTTCAATGATACACTGCATATTACATTATATTATAGGGTATTTTCAATGATACACTGCATATTACGTTATATTATATGGTATTTTGAATGATACACTGCATATTACGTTATATTATAAGGTATTTTCAATGATACACTGCATATTACGTTATATTATCACGTATTTTTAATGATAGACTGCATATTACTATATATTATAAGGCATTTTCAATGATACACTGCATATTACGTTATATTATAAGGTATTTTCGATGATTCACTGCATATTACGTTATATTATCACGTATTTTCAATGATAGACTGCATATTACTATATATTATAAGGCATTTTCAATGATACACTGCATATTACGTTATATTATAAGGCATTTTCAATGATACTCTGCATATTACGTTACATTACAAGATATGTTCAATGATACACTGCTTATTACGTTACATTATAAGGTATTTTCAATGATTTACTGCATATTACGTTATATTATAAGGCATTTTCAATGATGGACTGCATATTACATTACATTATAAGGCATTTTCAATGATACTCTGCATATTACGTTATATTATGAGGTATTATCAATGATAGACTGCATATTACATTATATTATAAGGTATTTTCAATGACACTCTGCATATTACGTTACATTATAAGGTATTTTCAATGATACACTGTATATTACGTTACATTATAAGGTATTTTCAATGATACTCTGCATATTACGTTATATTATGAGGTATTATCAATGATAGACTGCATATTACATTATATTATAAGGTATTTTCAATGATACTCTGCATATTACGTTATATTATGAGGTATTATCAATGATAGACTGCATATTACATTATATTATAAGGTATTTTCAATGGCACTCTGCATATTACGTTACATTATAAGGTATTTTCAATGATACACTGTATATTACGTTACATTATAAGGTATTTTCAATGATATACTGCATATTACGTTATATTTTAAGGCATTTTCAATGATACACTGCATATTACGTTGTATTATAAGGTATTTCCAATGATAGACTGCATATCACGTTATATTATAAGGTATTTTCAATGATACACTGCATATTACGTTACATTATAAGGTATTGTCAGTGATACACTGCATATTACATTATATTATAAGATATTTTCAATGATAGTCTGCATATTACATTACATTATAATGTATTTTCAATGATACACTGCTTATTACGTTACATTATAAGGTATGTTCAATGATATACTGCATATCACGTTATATTATAAGGTATTTTCAATGATACTCTGCATATTACGTTACATTATAAGGTATTTTCAATGATATACTGCATATCACGTTATATTATAAGGTATTTTCAATGATACTCTGCATATTACGTTATATTATGAGGTATTATCAATGATAGACTGCATATTACGTTATATTATAAGGTATTTTCAATGATATACTGAATATTACGGTATATTATAAGGTATTTTCAATGATACACTGCATATTACGTTATATTATAAGGTATTTTCAATGATAGACTGCATATTAAGTTATATTATAAGGTATTTTCAATGATACACTGCATATTACGTTATATTATAAGGTATTTTCAATGATTGACTGCAAATATTACATTATATTATAAGGTATTTTCAATGATACACTGCATATTACATTATATTATAGGGTATTTTCAATGATACACTGCATATTACGTTATATTATAAGGTATTTTCAATGATAGACTGCAAATATTACATTATATTATAAGGTATTTTCAATGATACACTACATATTACATTATATTATAGGGTATTTTCAATGATACACTGCATATTACGTTATATTATAAGGTATTTTCCAATAATAGACTGCATATTACATTATATTATAGGGTATTTTCAATGATACACTGCATATTACGTTATATTATAAGGCATTTTCAATGATAGACTGCATATTACGTTATATTATCACGTATTTTCAATGATGGACTGCATATTACGTAATATTATAAGGTATTTTCAATGATAGACTGCAAATATTACATTACATTGTAAGGTATTTTCAATGATACACTGCATATTACATTATATTATAGGGTATTTTCAATGATACACTGCATATTACGTTATATTATAAGGTATTTTCAATGATATACTGCATATCACGTTATATTATAAGGCATTTTCAATGATACACTGCATATTACGTTGTATTATAAGGTATTTCCAATGATAGACTGCATATCACGTTATATTATAAGGTATTTTCAATGATACACTGCATATTACTATATATTATAAGGCATTTTCAATGATGGACTGCATATTACATTACATTATAAGGTATTTTCAATGATACTCTGCATATTACGTTATATTATGAGGTATTATCAATGATAGACTGCATATTACATTATATTATAAGGTATTTTCAATGGCACTCTGCATATTACGTTACATTATAAGGTATTTTCAATGATACACTGTATATTACGTTACATTATAAGGTATTTTCAATGATATACTGCATATTACGTTAAATTTTAAGGCATTTTCAATGATACACTGCATATTACGTTGTATTATAAGGTATTTCCAATGATAGACTGCATATCACGTTATATTATAAGGTATTTTCAATGATACACTGCATATTACGTTACATTATAAGGTATTGTCAGTGATACACTGCATATTACATTATATTATAAGATATTTTCAATGATAGTCTGCATATTACATTACATTATAATGTATTTTCAATGATACACTGCATATTACGTTACATTATAAGGTATTTTCAATGATATACTGCATATCACGTTATATTATAAGGTATTTTCAATGATACTCTGCATATTACGTTACATTATAAGGTATTTTCAATGATATACTGCATATCACGTTATATTATAAGGTATTTTCAATGATACTCTGCATATTACGTTATATTATGAGGTATTATCAATGATAGACTGCATATTACGTTATATTATAAGGTATTTTCAATGATATACTGTATATTACGTTATATTATGAGGTATTTTCAATGATAGACTGCATATTACGTTATATTATCACGTATTTTCAATGATTGACTGCATATTACGTAATATTATAAGGTATTTTCAATGATAGACTGCAAATATTAAATTATATTATAAGGTATTTTCAATGATACACTACATATTACATTATATTATAGGGTATTTTCAATGATACACTGCATATTACGTCATATTATAAGGTATTTTCAATGATAGACTGCAAATATTACATTATTTTATAAGGTATTTTGAATGATACACTGCATATTACATTATATTATAGGGTATTTTCAATGATACACTGCATATTACGTTATATTATAAGGTATTTTCAATGATAGACTGCAAATATTACATTACATTGTAAGGTATTTTCAATGATACACTGCATATTACATTATATTATAGGGTATTTTCTATGATACACTGCATATTACGTTATATTATAAGGTATTTTCAATGATAGACAGCAAATATTACATTATATTATAAGGTATTTTCAATGATACACTGCATATTACATTATATTATAGGGGTAATTTTCAATGATACACTGCATATTACGTTATATTATAAGGTATTTTGAATGATACACTGCATATTACGTTATATTA
>CAKAJI010001085.1:0-61547 GCA_916610255.1 Lasioglossum lativentre
AAGGTATTTTCAATGATACACTGCATATTACGTTATATTATAAGGTATTTTCAATGATACACTGCATATTACGCTATATTATAATGTATTTTCAATGATACACTGCATATTACGTTATATTATAAGGTATTTTCAATGATACACTGCATGTTACGTTATATTATAAGGTATTTTCAATGATACACTGCATATTACGTTATATTATAAGGTATTTTCAATGATACACTGCATATTACGTTATATTATAAGCTATTTTCAATGATACACTGTATATTACGTGATATTACATGGTATTTTCTATGATACACTGCATATTACGTTATATTATAAGGTATTTTCAATGATACACTGCATATTACGTTATATTATAAGGTATTTTCAAAGATACACTACAAATTACGATATGTTATAAGGTATTTTCAATGATACACTGCATATTACGTTATATTACATGGTATTTTCAATGATACACTGCATATAACGTTATATTATAAGGTATTTTCAATGATACACTGCATATTACGATATGTTATAAGGTATTTTCAATGATACACTGCATATTACGTTATATTATAAGGTATTTTCAATGATACACTGCATATTACGTTATATTACAAGGTATTTTCAATGATACACTGCATATTACGTTATATTATAAGGTATTTTCAATGATAAACTACGATATATTAGAAGGTATTTTCAATGATACACTGCATATTACGTTATATTATAAGGTATTTTCAATGATACACTGCATATTACGCTATATTATAAGGTATTTTCAATGATACACTGCATATTACGTTATATTATAAGGTATTTTCAATGATACACTGCATATTACGTTATATTATAAGGTATTTTCTAAGATACACTGCATATTAGGATATGTTATAAGGTATTTTCAATGATACACTGCATATTACGTTATATTACATGGGATTTTCTATGATACACTGCATATTACGTTATATTATAAGGTATATTCAATGATACACTGCATATTACGTTATATTATAAGGTATTTTCAATGATACACTGCATATTACGCTATATTATAATGTATTTTCAATGATACACTGCATATTACGTTATATTATAAGGTATTTTCAATGATACACTGCATGTTACGTTATATTATAAGGTATTTTCAATGATACACTGCATATTACGTTATATTATAAGGTATTTTCAATGATACACTGCATATTACGTTATATTATAAGCTATTTTCAATGATACACTGTATATTACGTGATATTACATGGTATTTTCTATGATACACTGCATATTACGTTATATTATAAGGTATTTTCAATGATACACTGCATATTACGTTATATTATAAGGTATTTTCAAAGATACACTACAAATTACGATATGTTATAAGGTATTTTCAATGATACACTGCATATTACGTTATATTACATGGTATTTTCAATGATACACTGCATATAACGTTATATTATAAGGTATTTTCAATGATACACTGCATATTACGATATGTTATAAGGTATTTTCAATGATACACTGCATATTACGTTATATTATAAGGTATTTTCAATGATACACTGCATATTACGTTATATTACAAGGTATTTTCAATGATACACTGCATATTACGTTATATTATAAGGTATTTTCAATGATAAACTACGATATATTAGAAGGTATTTTCAATGATACACTGCATATTACGTTATATTATAAGGTATTTTCAATGATACACTGTATATTACGTTATATTACATGGTATTTTCTATGATACACTGCATATTACGTTATATTATAAGGTATTTTCAATGATACACTGCATATTACGTTATATTATAAGGTATTTTCAATGATACACTGCATATTACGTTATATTACAAGGTATTTTCAATGATACACTGCATATTACGTTATATTATAAGGTATTTTCAATGATACACTGCATATTACGCTATATTATAAGGTATTTTCAATGATACACTGCATATTACGCTATATTATAAGGTATTTTCAATGATACACTGCATATTACGTTATATTATAAGGTATTTTCAATGATACACTGCATATTACGCTATATTATAAGGTATTTTCAATGATACACTGCATATTACGCTATATTATAAGGTATTTTCAATGATACACTGCATATTACGTTATATCGTAAGGTATTTTCAATGATACACAGCATATTACGTTATATTATAAGGTATTTTCAATGATACACTGCATATTACGTTATATTATAAGGTATTTTCAATGATACACTGCATATTACGTTATATTATAAGGTATTTTCAATGATACACTGCATATTACGTTATATTATAAGGTATTTTCAATGATACACTGCATATTACGTTATATTATAAGGTATTTTCAATGATACACTGCATGTTACGCTATATTATAAGGTATTTTCAATGATACACTGCATATTACGCTATATTATAAGGTATTTTCAATGATACACTGCATATTACGTTATATTATAAGGTATTTTCAATGATACACTGCATATTACGTTATATTATAAGGTATTTTCTAAGATACACTGCATATTAGGATATGTTATAAGGTATTTTCAATGATACACTGCATATTACGTTATATTACATGGGATTTTCTATGATACACTGCATATTACGTTATATTATAAGGTATATTCAATGATACACTGCATATTACGTTATATTATAAGGTATTTTCAATGATACACTGTATATTACATGGTATTTTCTATGATATACTGCATATTACGTTATATTATAAGGTATTTTCAATGATACACTGCATATTACGTTATATTATAAGGTATTTTCAATGATACACTGTATATTACATGGTATTTTCTATGATATACTGCATATTACGTTATATTATAAGGTATTTTCAATGATACACTGCATATTACGTTATATTATATGGTATTTTCAATGATACACTGCATATTACGTTATATTATAAGGTATTTTCAATGATACACTGCATATTACGTTATATTATAAGGTATTTTCTAAGATACACTGCATATTAGGATATGTTATAAGGTATTTTCAATGATACACTGCATATTACGTTATATTATAAGGTATTTTCAATGATACACTGCATATTACGCTATATTATAAGGTATTTTCAATGATACACTGCATATTACGTTATATTATAAGGTATTTTCAATGATACACTGCATATTACGCTATATTATAAGGTATTTTCAATGATACACTGCATATTACGCTATATTATAAGGTATTTTCAATGATACACTGCATATTACGTTATATTATAAGGTATTTTCAATGATACACTGCATATTACGCTATATTATAAGGTATTTTCAATGATACACTGCATATTACGTTATATTATAAGGTATTTTCAATGATACACTGCATATTACGTTATATTATAAGGTATTTTCAATGATACACTGCATATTACGTTATATTATAAGGTATTTTCAATGATACACTGCATGTTACGCTATATTATAAGGTACTTTCAATGATACACTGCATATTACGCTATATTATAAGGTATTTTCAATGATACACTGCATATTACGTTATATTATAAGGTATTTTCAATGATACACTGCATATTACGTTATATTATAAGGTATTTTCTAAGATACACTGCATATTAGGATATGTTATAAGGTATTTTCAATGATACACTGCATATTACGTTATATTACATGGGATTTTCTATGATACACTGCATATTACGTTATATTATAAGGTATATTCAATGATACACTGCATATTACGTTATATTATAAGGTATTTTCAATGATACACTGCATATTACGCTATATTATAATGTATTTTCAATGATACACTGCATATTACGTTATATTATAAGGTATTTTCAATGATACACTGCATGTTACGTTATATTATAAGGTATTTTCAATGATACACTGCATATTACGTTATATTATAAGGTATTTTCAATGATACACTGCATATTACGTTATATTATAAGGTATTTTCAATGATACACTGCATATTACGCTATATTATAAGGTATTTTCAATGATACACTGCATATTACGCTATATTATAAGGTATTTTCAATGATACACTGCATATTACGTTATATCGTAAGGTATTTTCAATGATACACAGCATATTACGTTATATTATAAGGTATTTTCAATGATACACTGCATATTACGTTATATTATAAGGTATTTTCAATGATACACTGCATATTACGTTATATTATAAGGTATTTTCAATGATACACTGCATATTACGTTATATTATAAGGTATTTTCAATGATACACTGCATATTACGTTATATTATAAGGTATTTTCAATGATACACTGCATGTTACGCTATATTATAAGGTATTTTCAATGATACACTGCATATTACGCTATATTATAAAGTATTTTCAATGATACACTGCATATTACGTTATATTATAAGGTATTTTCAATGATACACTGCATATTACGTTATATTATAAGGTATTTTCTAAGATACACTGCATATTAGGATATGTTATAATGTATTTTCAATGATACACTGCATATTACGTTATATTACATGGGATTTTCTATGATACACTGCATATTACGTTATATTATAAGGTATATTCAATGATACACTGCATATTACGTTATATTATAAGGTATTTTCAATGATACACTGCATGTTACGTTATATTATAAGGTATTTTCAATGATACACTGCATATTACGTTATATTATAAGGTATTTTCAATGATACACTGCATATTACGTTATATTATAAGCTATTTTCAATGATACACTGTATATTACGTGATATTACATGGTATTTTCTATGATACACTGCATATTACGTTATATTATAAGGTATTTTCAATGATACACTGCATATTACGTTATATTATAAGGTATTTTCAAAGATACACTACAAATTACGATATGTTATAAGGTATTTTCAATGATACACTGCATATTACGTTATATTACATGGTATTTTCAATGATACACTGCATATAACGTTATATTATAAGGTATTTTCAATGATAAACTACGATATATTAGAAGGTATTTTCAATGATACACTGCATATTACGTTATATTATAAGGTATTTTCAATGATACACTGTATATTACGTTATATTACATGGTATTTTCTATGATACACTGCATATTACGTTATATTATAAGGTATTTTCAATGATACACTGCATATTACGATATGATATAAGGTATTTTCAATGATACACTGCATATTACGTTATATCGTAAGGTATTTTCAATGATACACAGCATATTACGTTATATTATATGGTATTTTCATTGATACACTGCATATTACGTTATATTATAAGGTATTTTCAATGATACACTGCATATTACGATATGTTATAAGGTATTTTCAATGATACACTGTATATTACGTTATATTATAAGGTATTTTCAATGATACACTGCATATTACGTTATATTATAAGGTATTTTCAATGATAAACTACGATATATTAGAAGGTATTTTCAATGATACACTGCATATTACGTTATATTATAAGGTATTTTCAATGATAAACTACGATATATTAGAAGGTATTTTCAATGATACACTGCATATTACGTTATATTATAAGGTATTTTCAATGATACACTGTATATTACGTTATATTACATGGTATTTTCTATGATACACTGCATATTACGTTATATTATAAGGTATTTTCAATGATACACTGCATATTACGATATGATATAAGGTATTTTCAATGATACACTGCATATTACGTTATATCGTAAGGTATTTTCAATGATACACAGCATATTACGTTATATTATATGGTATTTTCATTGATACACTGCATATTACGTTATATTATAAGGTATTTTCAATGATACACTGTATATTACATGGTATTTTCTATGATACACTGCATATTACGTTATATTATAAGGTATTTTCAATGATACACTGCATATTACGTTATATTATAAGGTATTTTCAATGATACACTGTATATTACATGGTATTTTCTATGATATACTGCATATTACGTTATATTATAAGGTATTTTCAATGATACACTGCATATTACGTTATATTATAAGGTATTTTCAATGATACACTGCATATTACGCTATATTATAATGTATTTTCAATGATACACTGCATATTACGTTATATTATAAGGTATTTTCAATGATACACTGCATGTTACGTTATATTATAAGGTATTTTCAATGATACACTGCATATTACGTTATATTATAAGGTATTTTCAATGATACACTGCATATTACGTTATATTATAAGGTATTTTCTAAGATACACTGCATATTAGGATATGTTATAAGGTATTTTCAATTATACACTGCATATTACGTTATATTACATGGTATTTTCTATGATACACTGCATATTACGTTATATTATAAGGTATTTTCAATGATACACTGCATATTACGATATGATATAAGGTATTTTCAATGATACACTGCATATTACGTTATATCGTAAGGTATTTTCAATGATACACAGCATATTACGTTATATTATAAGGTATTTTCAAAGATACACTACAAATTACGATATGTTATAAGGTATTTTCAATGATACACTGCATATTACGCTATATTATAAGGTATTTTCAATGATACACTGCATATTACGCTATATTATAAGGTATTTTCAATGATACACTGCATATTACGTTATATCGTAAGGTATTTTCAATGATACACAGCATATTACGTTATATTATAAGGTATTTTCAATGATACACTGCATATTACGCTATATTATAATGTATTTTCAATGATACACTGCATATTACGTTATATTTTAAGGTATTTTCAATGATACACTGCATGTTACGTTATATTATAAGGTATTTTCAATGATACACTGCATATTACGTTATATTATAAGGTATTTTCAATGATACACTGCATATTACGTTATATTATAAGGTATTTTCAATGATACACTGCATATTACGCTATATTATAAGGTATTTTCAATGATACACTGCATATTACGCTATATTATAAGGTATTTTCAATGATACACTGTATATTACGTTATATTATAAGGTATTTTCAATGATACACTGCATATTACGTTATATTATAAGGTATTTTCAATGATAAACTACGATATATTAGAAGGTATTTTCAATGATACACTGCATATTACGTTATATTATAAGGTATTTTCAATGATAAACTACGATATATTAGAAGGTATTTTCAATGATACACTGCATATTACGTTATATTATAAGGTATTTTCAATGATACACTGTATATTACGTTATATTACATGGTATTTTCTATGATACACTGCATATTACGTTATATTATAAGGTATTTTCAATGATACACTGCATATTACGATATGATATAAGGTATTTTCAATGATACACTGCATATTACGTTATATCGTAAGGTATTTTCAATGATACACAGCATATTACGTTATATTATATGGTATTTTCATTGATACACTTCATATTACGTTATATTATAAGGTATTTTCAATGATACACTGTATATTACATGGTATTTTCTATGATATACTGCATATTACGTTATATTACAAGGTATTTTCAATGATACACTGCATATTACGTTATATTATAAGGTATTTTCAATGATACACTGTATATTACATGGTATTTTCTATGATATACTGCATATTACGTTATATTATAAGGTATATTCAATGATACACTGCATATTACGTTATATTATAAGGTATTTTCAATGATACACTGCATATTACGCTATATTATAATGTATTTTCAATGATACACTGCATATTACGTTATATTATAAGGTATTTTCAATGATACACTGCATGTTACGTTATATTATAAGGTATTTTCAATGATACACTGCATATTACGTTATATTATAAGGTATTTTCAATGATACACTGCATATTACGTTATATTATAAGGTATTTTCTAAGATACACTGCATATTAGGATATGTTATAAGGTATTTTCAATTATACACTGCATATTACGTTATATTACATGGTATTTTCTATGATACACTGCATATTACGTTATATTATAAGGTATTTTCAATGATACACTGCATATTACGATATGATATAAGGTATTTTCAATGATACACTGCATATTACGTTATATCGTAAGGTATTTTCAATGATACACAGCATATTACGTTATATTATAAGGTATTTTCAAAGATACACTACAAATTACGATATGTTATAAGGTATTTTCAATGATACACTGTATATTACGTTATATTATAAGGTATTTTCAAAGATACACTACAAATTACGTAATATTATAAGGTATTTTCAATGATACACTGCATATTACGTTATATTATAAGGTATTTTCAATGATACACTGCATATTACGTTATATTATAAGGTATTTTCAAAGATACACTACAAATTACGATATGTTATAAGGTATTTTCAATGATACACTGCATATTACGTTATATTACATGGTATTTTCAATGATACACTGCATATAACGTTATATTATAAGGTATTTTCAATGATACACTGCATATTACGATATGTTATAAGGTATTTTCAATGATACACTGTATATTACGTTATATTATAAGGTATTTTCAATGATACACTGCATATTACGTTATATTATAAGGTATTTTCAATGATAAACTACGATATATTAGAAGGTATTTTCAATGATACACTGCATATTACGTTATATTATAAGGTATTTTCAATGATAAACTACGATATATTAGAAGGTATTTTCAATGATACACTGCATATTACGTTATATTATAAGGTATTTTCAATGATACACTGTATATTACGTTATATTACATGGTATTTTCTATGATACACTGCATATTACGTTATATTATAAGGTATTTTCAATGATACACTGCATATTACGATATGATATAAGGTATTTTCAATGATACACTGCATATTACGTTATATCGTAAGGTATTTTCAATGATACACAGCATATAACGTTATATTATATGGTATTTTCATTGATACACTGCATATTACGTTATATTATAAGGTATTTTCAATGATACACTGTATATTACATGGTATTTTCTATGATATACTGCATATTACGTTATATTATAAGGTATTTTCAATGATACACTGCATATTACGTTATATTATAAGGTATTTTCAATGATACACTGTATATTACATGGTATTTTCTATGATATACTGCATATTACGTTATATTATAAGGTATATTCAATGATACACTGCATATTACGTTATATTATAAGGTATTTTCAATGATACACTGCATATTACGCTATATTATAATGTATTTTCAATGATACACTGCATATTACGTTATATTATAAGGTATTTTCAATGATACACTGCATGTTACGTTATATTATAAGGTATTTTCAATGATACACTGCATATTACGTTATATTATAAGGTATTTTCAATGATACACTGCATATTACGTTATATTATAAGGTATTTTCTAAGATACACTGCATATTAGGATATGTTATAAGGTATTTTCAATTATACACTGCATATTACGTTATATTACATGGTATTTTCTATGATACACTGCATATTACGTTATATTATAAGGTATTTTCAATGATACACTGCATATTACGATATGATATAAGGTATTTTCAATGATACACTGCATATTACGTTATATCGTAAGGTATTTTCAATGATACACAGCATATTACGTTATATTATAAGGTATTTTCAAAGATACACTACAAATTACGATATGTTATAAGGTATTTTCAATGATACACTGTATATTACGTTATATTATAAGGTATTTTCAAAGATACACTACAAATTACGTAATATTATAAGGTATTTTCAATGATACACTGCATATTACGTTATATTACATGGTATTTTCATTGATACACTGCATATTACGTTATATTATAAGGTATTTTCAATGATACACTGCATATTACGTTATATTATAAGGTATTTTCAATGATAAACTACGATATATTAGAAGGTATTTTCAATGATACACTGCATATTACGTTATATTATAAGGTATTTTCAATGATACACTGTATATTACGATATATTACATGGTATTTTCTATGATACACTGCATATTACGTTATATTATAAGGTATTTTCAATGATACACTGCATATTACGATATGATATAAGGTATTTTCAATGATACACTGCATATTACGTTATATCGTAAGGTATTTTCAATGATACACAGCATATTACGTTATATTATATGGTATTTTCATTGATACACTGCATATTACGTTATATTATAAGGTATTTTCAATGATACACTGTATATTACATGGTATTTTCTATGATATACTGCATATTACGTTATATTATAAGGTATTTTCAATGATACACTGCATATTACGTTATATTATAAGGTATTTTCAATGATACACTGTATATTACATGGTATTTTCTATGATATACTGCATATTACGTTATATTATAAGGTATATTCAATGATACACTGCATATTACGTTATATTATAAGGTATTTTCAATGATACACTGCATATTACGCTATATTATAATGTATTTTCAATGATACACTGCATATTACGTTATATTATAAGGTATTTTCAATGATACACTGCATGTTACGTTATATTATAAGGTATTTTCAATGATACACTGCATATTACGTTATATTATAAGGTATTTTCAATGATACACTGCATATTACGTTATATTATAAGGTATTTTCTAAGATACACTGCATATTAGGATATGTTATAAGGTATTTTCAATTATACACTGCATATTACGTTATATTACATGGTATTTTCTATGATACACTGCATATTACGTTATATTATAAGGTATTTTCAATGATACACTGCATATTACGTTATATCGTAAGGTATTTTCAATGATACACAGCATATTACGTTATATTATAAGGTATTTTCAAAGATACACTACAAATTACGATATGTTATAAGGTATTTTCAATGATACACTGTATATTACGTTATATTATAAGGTATTTTCAAAGATACACTACAAATTACGTAATATTATAAGGTATTTTCAATGATACACTGCATATTACGTTATATTATAAGGTATTTTCAATGATACACTGCATATTACGTTATATTATAAGGTATTTTCAAAGATACACTACAAATTACGATATGTTATAAGGTATTTTCAATGATACACTGCATATTACGTTATATTACATGGTATTTTCAATGATACACTGCATATAACGTTATATTATAAGGTATTTTCAATGATACACTGCATATTACGATATGTTATAAGGTATTTTCAATGATACACTGTATATTACGTTATATTATAAGGTATTTTCAATGATACACTGCATATTACGTTATATTATAAGGTATTTTCAATGATAAACTACGATATATTAGAAGGTATTTTCAATGATACACTGCATATTACGTTATATTATAAGGTATTTTCAATGATAAACTACGATATATTAGAAGGTATTTTCAATGATACACTGCATATTACGTTATATTATAAGGTATTTTCAATGATACACTGTATATTACGTTATATTACATGGTATTTTCTATGATACACTGCATATTACGTTATATTATAAGGTATTTTCAATGATACACTGCATATTACGATATGATATAAGGTATTTTCAATGATACACTGCATATTACGTTATATCGTAAGGTATTTTCAATGATACACAGCATATTACGTTATATTATATGGTATTTTCATTGATACACTGCATATTACGTTATATTATAAGGTATTTTCAATGATACACTGTATATTACATGGTATTTTCTATGATATACTGCATATTACGTTATATTATAAGGTATTTTCAATGATACACTGCATATTACGTTATATTATAAGGTATTTTCAATGATACACTGTATATTACATGGTATTTTCTATGATATACTGCATATTACGTTATATTATAAGGTATATTCAATGATACACTGCATATTACGTTATATTATAAGGTATTTTCAATGATACACTGCATATTACGCTATATTATAATGTATTTTCAATGATACACTGCATATTACGTTATATTATAAGGTATTTTCAATGATACACTGCATGTTACGTTATATTATAAGGTATTTTCAATGATACACTGCATATTACGTTATATTATAAGGTATTTTCAATGATACACTGCATATTACGTTATATTATAAGGTATTTTCTAAGAT
This sequence comes from Lasioglossum lativentre, assembly GCA_916610255.1. Lineage (NCBI taxonomy): Eukaryota > Metazoa > Arthropoda > Insecta > Hymenoptera > Halictidae > Lasioglossum > Lasioglossum lativentre. The sequence continues at coordinate 12,196 of CAKAJI010001085.1, forward strand.
ACACTGCATATTAGGATATGTTATAAGGTATTTTCAATTATACACTGCATATTACGTTATATTACATGGTATTTTCTATGATACACTGCATATTACGTTATATTATAAGGTATTTTCAATGATACACTGCATATTACGATATGATATAAGGTATTTTCAATGATACACTGCATATTACGTTATATCGTAAGGTATTTTCAATGATACACAGCATATTACGTTATATTATAAGGTATTTTCAAAGATACACTACAAATTACGATATGTTATAAGGTATTTTCAATGATACACTGTATATTACGTTATATTATAAGGTATTTTCAAAGATACACTACAAATTACGTAATATTATAAGGTATTTTCAATGATACACTGCATATTACGTTATATTACATGGTATTTTCATTGATACACTGCATATTACGTTATATTATAAGGTATTTTCAATGATACACTGCATATTACGTTATATTATAAGGTATTTTCAAAGATACACTACAAATTACGATATGTTATAAGGTATTTTCAATGATACACTGCATATTACGTTATATTATAAGGTATTTTCAATGATACACTGCATATTACGTTATATTATAAGATCAGAGGAAAATCTTCATGCTATCGGCGCAAAGGTTCGATCAATTAAACATATTAAAGCAATTGTGCAAGTTAATTTAGACTTTCAACGTTTCGACCCTCATGTGGGTCATTTTCAAGAAAGAAGAAAACTGCGTCTGAAAATATTAATTGTGTTGTAATGATAACAGAATTGAATATATGTTTAAAACATAAAAAATTGGTTTACTCACTTGCTTTATGAAAATTTAGCACTTAGATTTTAAACGTGCACGACACATGTTGTGTCTATGCCGGTAGAAAGAGCTACACTGGCACAGACGTGAGATTGACAGCAACAAGAATCAGCGAGAATCGAAACCAATAGAAGTCAATAGATCGAAGCCGAACTAATCGATATTTGGCGGCAAATTCAAAAACCCGTAAATCATTTCACTATAAAGCCATTGAAAATTATATACACCGAAAAGCGTACAATGTGAAATTAAAACAACATTAATGGAGACCGATAAGATGAAGCCGTTAATTCAATTGACAGATATTAGGATATAAGATGTTTATAGGAAAGAGAATTCATCATAAAACACTACCGGTTCAGTAGTGTTGTGTAATAATCTTGAATCGTAGATTTTTCATACCTAAGATTTACACTAGGATGTTTAATCATATGAATTGTTTCCATTATTATCCTATTCCTCAAATTAACTTCTTTGTCAATAACTTTAACGTTGTCAAAATCAAAATTATGGTCAAATTCCATAGAATGTTTAGTCAAGGCTGTATGTTGTGACGGATTTGAAAAAATATTACGTTTATGTTCTTTGATTCTTGTTTCTAACAATCTCGAAGTCTGTCCAATATAAACTTGGTTGCATCCTTTACACGGTATTGAGTAAACAATGTTACAATTCTTACAAAGTGGTAACTTATCTTTTATTGGTGGAAACCAATTTTTTAAATAAAAAGGTATTTTGAAGATGGTGTGTAATCCTGATTTTCTAAATATCCGTTTTATATCATTAGAAATATTTTCAATGTAAGGGAGGACGACAGTGTTCAGCCTGTTAATAGGTCCCGTGTTTCTAAATCTCTCCTCTTTTCGTTCAATAGCGAGAAGAGGATGATAGATTTCAGAAACACGTTCCTTTATTATGCTAGAAACATAACCCACAGGATAGCCATTCCTCTCTAGAACATTTTTTATTAGTTGTAAATTATAAGATCTGAACTCAGGATTAGCTAACAAAATAGCTCGATCAATTAAACCTTTAATAAGACCAACTTTATGTTGTAAAGGATGGTGCGACTGGAAGTTGACATATCTACCAGACCAACTAGTTTTGTGGAACCAATTTGTTATTAATCTGTTATCTTTTCTTAACACACTGACATCAAGAAAGTTCAAACATGAATCATTCTCAATCTCATGTGTGAATTGTATTCTATTGTGAAAACTGTTGAACGTGTCTAACACAGTCTGCAATTGACCCGGTTTTATGCAAGTGATAATGTCATCAACATATCTTTTATAAAAACATAATTCAAATGGTAATTTTGAAATAGAAACCTGTTCAAGTTTTTCCATAACTAAATTTGCAATTACTGGAGAAATTGGGGAACCCATTGCAGTACCAAAAACCTGTTTATAGTATACATCATTAAACGAGAAAACATTTGCCTCCAAGACAAATTTGACAGCATGGAGAAATTCATCACGTTGTATAGTGGTGTAGGCTTTAATTTCATCCCAACGGCTTTTTAATACTTCCAATGCCAAATTTATTGGTACGTTGGTAAATAAGGCAGTCACATCTAGTGATACCAGTTGCATGGAATCGTCAGGGATTACAATTGTCCTGATTTCTTTGACAAATTGCCAACTATCAACAGTATGGTAGGGAGACTTCCCAACAACATTAGACAAAATTCTAGCTAAGAACTTTGATAATTTGTATGTGGGACCACCAATAGATGACACAATGATCCTCCAGCTTAAAACAGCTTTATGTGTTTTGGGTAATGCATATGCCCTAGGTATAACGGCATTGTAGGTTTTTAAATGTTTCCCTAACGTCTCATCTATTTGTTTCTTTTTAATCAAATTGTTTACGATGGAATTGGCTTCTCTTTCAAAAGTACTAGTGTACTGATATTTACTAATTTTATAAGTGTTATTATCATTCAACATATTTATCACTTCAGTATTATAGCTATCTCTGTCAACCAATACCGTAGTGTTTCCTTTGTCAGATTTAAGCAATAGTAAATTTCTATTATTTTTCAAAAACTGTTTAGTTTCTTTGATTTCCTTTTCAGATAACAATGAATTGTTAGAATTTCTTGTGTGTGTGAAATGGTTTAGGATCTTATTAACAATTTTGATTCTGGTTTCGTTTTGTAAGTTGTTATCATCTGTTATTTTTAATAAACCAGATTCAATTGAGGCAATGAATCTGGGAGATGAGGTGTAATTCCTTCCAACATCAATAGCGAACTTGGGTCCCAGTTTCAAAACTTTCTCAACACATTTTGGAACAGTAACATTTGTTAAATTCTTAAACCAATTGTTATTGTCATCATCTGTTTGGTTGTTGTTATCTACATTGGAAAATTCAACACCCCTGTTATTAACAATGTTTAACAAGTTGTTGAACTTTTCAATGCCTTTCTTTTTCAAAACCTTAAAGAGTTTTTTATATTTGCGATTCTCAAAGAAACAAAACCTTTCAAATAGGTATGGAGGTAATAAAAATTGAATTTCATCATTCAATTCTTCAAGTTTTTTTGCCAGAGATAAATGTAAATTGTGTGTGTCAATGATAACTATATTTAATAATTTTTTCATATACCTAAATTGTAAATTGTGTAGTTTGTTAACAGTGAAAGTGGAAGTGATAGATATGTTGAATCTGTTTAAAACTCTATTTCTAATGAAATTGGGAAAAATACCATGAGATCTACATTTTAGTAAAAAAAGTTTCCTATTACTTATCTTTGCCAATGACAAACGTGTGTTCGACCAGTCCTTCAATAGCTTCGCAGTTTCAATGCCAAACAATCTTGACATTGTCCTGAAAAAACTTGTATGTGTTGTGTATGTTTCGCCATCCATTATAATATTGTTACAGTTATCGATCGTAATTTGTTTAAATCAGAGGAAAATCTTCATGCTATCGGCGCAAAGGTTCGATCAATTAAACATATTAAAGCAATTGTGCAAGTTAATTTAGACTTTCAACGTTTCGACCCTCATGTGGGTCATTTTCAAGAAAGAAGAAAACTGCGTCTGAAAATATTAATTGTGTTGTAATGATAACAGAATTGAATATATGTTTAAAACATAAAAAATTGGTTTACTCACTTGCTTTATGAAAATTTAGCACTTAGATTTTAAACGTGCACGACACATGTTGTGTCTATGCCGGTAGAAAGAGCTACACTGGCACAGACGTGAGATTGACAGCAACAAGAATCAGCGAGAATCGAAACCAATAGAAGTCAATAGATCGAAGCCGAACTAATCGACATTTGGCGGCAAATTCAAAAACCCGTAAATCATTTCACTATAAAGCCATTGAAAATTATATACACCGAAAAGCGTACAATGTGAAATTAAAACAACATTAATGGAGACCGATAAGATGAAGCCGTTAATTCAATTGACAGATATTAGGATATAAGATGTTTATAGGAAAGAGAATTCATCATAAAACACTACCGGTTCAGTAGTGTTGTGTAATAATCTTGAATCGTAGGTTTTTCATACCTAAGATTTACACTAGGATGTTTAATCATATGAATTGTTTCCATTATTATCCTATTCCTCAAATTAACTTCTTTGTCAATAACTTTAACGTTGTCAAAATCAAAATTATGGTCAAATTCCATAGAATGTTTAGTCAAGGCTGTATGTTGTGACGGATTTGAAAAAATATTACGTTTATGTTCTTTGATTCTTGTTTCTAACAATCTCGAAGTCTGTCCAATATAAACTTGGTTGCATCCTTTACACGGTATTGAGTAAACAATGTTACAATTCTTACAAAGTGGTAACTTATCTTTTATTGGTGGAAACCAATTTTTTAAATAAAAAGGTATTTTGAAGATGGTGTGTAATCCTGATTTTCTAAATATCCGTTTTATATCATTAGAAATATTTTCAATGTAAGGGAGGACGACAGTGTTCAGCCTGTTAATAGGTCCCGTGTTTCTAAATCTCTCCTCTTTTCGTTCAATAGCGAGAAGAGGATGATAGATTTCAGAAACACGTTCCTTTATTATGCTAGAAACATAACCCACAGGATAGCCATTCCTCTCTAGAACATTTTTTATTAGTTGTAAATTATAAGATCTGAACTCAGGATTAGCTAACAAAATAGCTCGATCAATTAAACCTTTAATAAGACCAACTTTATGTTGTAAAGGATGGTGCGACTGGAAGTTGACATATCTACCAGACCAACTAGTTTTGTGGAACCAATTTGTTATTAATCTGTTATCTTTTCTTAACACACTGACATCAAGAAAGTTCAAACATGAATCATTCTCAATCTCATGTGTGAATTGTATTCTATTGTGAAAACTGTTGAACGTGTCTAACACAGTCTGCAATTGACCCGGTTTTATGCAAGTGATAATGTCATCAACATATCTTTTATAAAAACATAATTCAAATGGTAATTTTGAAATAGAAACCTGTTCAAGTTTTTCCATAACTAAATTTGCAATTACTGGAGAAATTGGGGAACCCATTGCAGTACCAAAAACCTGTTTATAGTATACATCATTAAACGAGAAAACATTTGCCTCCAAGACAAATTTGACAGCATGGAGAAATTCATCACGTTGTATAGTGGTGTAGGCTTTAATTTCATCCCAACGGCTTTTTAATACTTCCAATGCCAAATTTATTGGTACGTTGGTAAATAAGGCAGTCACATCTAGTGATACCAGTTGCATGGAATCGTCAGGGATTACAATTGTCCTGATTTCTTTGACAAATTGCCAACTATCAACAGTATGGTAGGGAGACTTCCCAACAACATTAGACAAAATTCTAGCTAAGAACTTTGATAATTTGTATGTGGGACCACCAATAGATGACACAATGATCCTCCAGCTTAAAACAGCTTTATGTGTTTTGGGTAATGCATATGCCCTAGGTATAACGGCATTGTAGGTTTTTAAATGTTTCCCTAACGTCTCATCTATTTGTTTCTTTTTAATCAAATTGTTTACGATGGAATTGGCTTCTCTTTCAAAAGTACTAGTGTACTGATATTTACTAATTTTATAAGTGTTATTATCATTCAACATATTTATCACTTCAGTATTATAGCTATCTCTGTCAACCAATACCGTAGTGTTTCCTTTGTCAGATTTAAGCAATAGTAAATTTCTATTATTTTTCAAAAACTGTTTAGTTTCTTTGATTTCCTTTTCAGATAACAATGAATTGTTAGAATTTCTTGTGTGTGTGAAATGGTTTAGGATCTTATTAACAATTTTGATTCTGGTTTCGTTTTGTAAGTTGTTATCATCTGTTATTTTTAATAAACCAGATTCAATTGAGGCAATGAATCTGGGAGATGAGGTGTAATTCCTTCCAACATCAATAGCGAACTTGGGTCCCAGTTTCAAAACTTTCTCAACACATTTTGGAACAGTAACATTTGTTAAATTCTTAAACCAATTGTTATTGTCATCATCTGTTTGGTTGTTGTTATCTACATTGGAAAATTCAACACCCCTGTTATTAACAATGTTTAACAAGTTGTTGAACTTTTCAATGCCTTTCTTTTTCAAAACCTTAAAGAGTTTTTTATATTTGCGATTCTCAAAGAAACAAAACCTTTCAAATAGGTATGGAGGTAATAAAAATTGAATTTCATCATTCAATTCTTCAAGTTTTTTTGCCAGAGATAAATGTAAATTGTGTGTGTCAATGATAACTATATTTAATAATTTTTTCATATACCTAAATTGTAAATTGTGTAGTTTGTTAACAGTGAAAGTGGAAGTGATAGATATGTTGAATCTGTTTAAAACTCTATTTCTAATGAAATTGGGAAAAATACCATGAGATCTACATTTTAGTAAAAAAAGTTTCCTATTACTTATCTTTGCCAATGACAAACGTGTGTTCGACCAGTCCTTCAATAGCTTCGCAGTTTCAATGCCAAACAATCTTGACATTGTCCTGAAAAAACTTGTATGTGTTGTGTATGTTTCGCCATCCATTATAATATTGTTACAGTTATCGATCGTAATTTGTTTAAATCAGAGGAAAATCTTCATGCTATCGGCGCAAAGGTTCGATCAATTAAACATATTAAAGCAATTGTGCAAGTTAATTTAGACTTTCAACGTTTCGACCCTCATGTGGGTCATTTTCAAGAAAGAAGAAAACTGCGTCTGAAAATATTAATTGTGTTGTAATGATAACAGAATTGAATATATGTTTAAAACATAAAAAATTGGTTTACTCACTTGCTTTATGAAAATTTAGCACTTAGATTTTAAACGTGCACGACACATGTTGTGTCTATGCCGGTAGAAAGAGCTACACTGGCACAGACGTGAGATTGACAGCAACAAGAATCAGCGAGAATCGAAACCAATAGAAGTCAATAGATCGAAGCCGAACTAATCGATATTTGGCGGCAAATTCAAAAACCCGTAAATCATTTCACTATAAAGCCATTGAAAATTATATACACCGAAAAGCGTACAATGTGAAATTAAAACAACATTAATGGAGACCGATAAGATGAAGCCGTTAATTCAATTGACAGATATTAGGATATAAGATGTTTATAGGAAAGAGAATTCATCATAAAACACTACCGGTTCAGTAGTGTTGTGTAATAATCTTGAATCGTAGGTTTTTCATACCTAAGATTTACACTAGGATGTTTAATCATATGAATTGTTTCCATTATTATCCTATTCCTCAAATTAACTTCTTTGTCAATAACTTTAACGTTGTCAAAATCAAAATTATGGTCAAATTCCATAGAATGTTTAGTCAAGGCTGTATGTTGTGACGGATTTGAAAAAATATTACGTTTATGTTCTTTGATTCTTGTTTCTAACAATCTCGAAGTCTGTCCAATATAAACTTGGTTGCATCCTTTACACGGTATTGAGTAAACAATGTTACAATTCTTACAAAGTGGTAACTTATCTTTTATTGGTGGAAACCAATTTTTTAAATAAAAAGGTATTTTGAAGATGGTGTGTAATCCTGATTTTCTAAATATCCGTTTTATATCATTAGAAATATTTTCAATGTAAGGGAGGACGACAGTGTTCAGCCTGTTAATAGGTCCCGTGTTTCTAAATCTCTCCTCTTTTCGTTCAATAGCGAGAAGAGGATGATAGATTTCAGAAACACGTTCCTTTATTATGCTAGAAACATAACCCACAGGATAGCCATTCCTCTCTAGAACATTTTTTATTAGTTGTAAATTATAAGATCTGAACTCAGGATTAGCTAACAAAATAGCTCGATCAATTAAACCTTTAATAAGACCAACTTTATGTTGTAAAGGATGGTGCGACTGGAAGTTGACATATCTACCAGACCAACTAGTTTTGTGGAACCAATTTGTTATTAATCTGTTATCTTTTCTTAACACACTGACATCAAGAAAGTTCAAACATGAATCATTCTCAATCTCATGTGTGAATTGTATTCTATTGTGAAAACTGTTGAACGTGTCTAACACAGTCTGCAATTGACCCGGTTTTATGCAAGTGATAATGTCATCAACATATCTTTTATAAAAACATAATTCAAATGGTAATTTTGAAATAGAAACCTGTTCAAGTTTTTCCATAACTAAATTTGCAATTACTGGAGAAATTGGGGAACCCATTGCAGTACCAAAAACCTGTTTATAGTATACATCATTAAACGAGAAAACATTTGTCTCCAAGACAAATTTGACAGCATGGAGAAATTCATCACGTTGTATAGTGGTGTAGGCTTTAATTTCATCCCAACGGCTTTTTAATACTTCCAATGCCAAATTTATTGGTACGTTGGTAAATAAGGCAGTCACATCTAGTGATACCAGTTGCATGGAATCGTCAGGGATTACAATTGTCCTGATTTCTTTGACAAATTGCCAACTATCAACAGTATGGTAGGGAGACTTCCCAACAACATTAGACAAAATTCTAGCTAAGAACTTTGATAATTTGTATGTGGGACCACCAATAGATGACACAATGATCCTCCAGCTTAAAACAGCTTTATGTGTTTTGGGTAATGCATATGCCCTAGGTATAACGGCATTGTAGGTTTTTAAATGTTTCCCTAACGTCTCATCTATTTGTTTCTTTTTAATCAAATTGTTTACGATGGAATTGGCTTCTCTTTCAAAAGTACTAGTGTACTGATATTTACTAATTTTATAAGTGTTATTATCATTCAACATATTTATCACTTCAGTATTATAGCTATCTCTGTCAACCAATACCGTAGTGTTTCCTTTGTCAGATTTAAGCAATAGTAAATTTCTATTATTTTTCAAAAACTGTTTAGTTTCTTTGATTTCCTTTTCAGATAACAATGAATTGTTAGAATTTCTTGTGTGTGTGAAATGGTTTAGGATCTTATTAACAATTTTGATTCTGGTTTCGTTTTGTAAGTTGTTATCATCTGTTATTTTTAATAAACCAGATTCAATTGAGGCAATGAATCTGGGAGATGAGGTGTAATTCCTTCCAACATCAATAGCGAACTTGGGTCCCAGTTTCAAAACTTTCTCAACACATTTTGGAACAGTAACATTTGTTAAATTCTTAAACCAATTGTTATTGTCATCATCTGTTTGGTTGTTGTTATCTACATTGGAAAATTCAACACCCCTGTTATTAACAATGTTTAACAAGTTGTTGAACTTTTCAATGCCTTTCTTTTTCAAAACCTTAAAGAGTTTTTTATATTTGCGATTCTCAAAGAAACAAAACCTTTCAAATAGGTATGGAGGTAATAAAAATTGAATTTCATCATTCAATTCTTCAAGTTTTTTTGCCAGAGATAAATGTAAATTGTGTGTGTCAATGATAACTATATTTAATAATTTTTTCATATACCTAAATTGTAAATTGTGTAGTTTGTTAACAGTGAAAGTGGAAGTGATAGATATGTTGAATCTGTTTAAAACTCTATTTCTAATGAAATTGGGAAAAATACCATGAGATCTACATTTTAGTAAAAAAAGTTTCCTATTACTTATCTTTGCCAATGACAAACGTGTGTTCGACCAGTCCTTCAATAGCTTCGCAGTTTCAATGCCAAACAATCTTGACATTGTCCTGAAAAAACTTGTATGTGTTGTGTATGTTTCGCCATCCATTATAATATTGTTACAGTTATCGATCGTAATTTGTTTAAATCAGAGGAAAATCTTCATGCTATCGGCGCAAAGGTTCGATCAATTAAACATATTAAAGCAATTGTGCAAGTTAATTTAGACTTTCAACGTTTCGACCCTCATGTGGGTCATTTTCAAGAAAGAAGAAAACTGCGTCTGAAAATATTAATTGTGTTGTAATGATAACAGAATTGAATATATGTTTAAAACATAAAAAATTGGTTTACTCACTTGCTTTATGAAAATTTAGCACTTAGATTTTAAACGTGCACGACACATGTTGTGTCTATGCCGGTAGAAAGAGCTACACTGGCACAGACGTGAGATTGACAGCAACAAGAATCAGCGAGAATCGAAACCAATAGAAGTCAATAGATCGAAGCCGAACTAATCGACATTTGGCGGCAAATTCAAAAACCCGTAAATCATTTCACTATAAAGCCATTGAAAATTATATACACCGAAAAGCGTACAATGTGAAATTAAAACAACATTAATGGAGACCGATAAGATGAAGCCGTTAATTCAATTGACAGATATTAGGATATAAGATGTTTATAGGAAAGAGAATTCATCATAAAACACTACCGGTTCAGTAGTGTTGTGTAATAATCTTGAATCGTAGGTTTTTCATACCTAAGATTTACACTAGGATGTTTAATCATATGAATTGTTTCCATTATTATCCTATTCCTCAAATTAACTTCTTTGTCAATAACTTTAACGTTGTCAAAATCAAAATTATGGTCAAATTCCATAGAATGTTTAGTCAAGGCTGTATGTTGTGACGGATTTGAAAAAATATTACGTTTATGTTCTTTGATTCTTGTTTCTAACAATCTCGAAGTCTGTCCAATATAAACTTGGTTGCATCCTTTACACGGTATTGAGTAAACAATGTTACAATTCTTACAAAGTGGTAACTTATCTTTTATTGGTGGAAACCAATTTTTTAAATAAAAAGGTATTTTGAAGATGGTGTGTAATCCTGATTTTCTAAATATCCGTTTTATATCATTAGAAATATTTTCAATGTAAGGGAGGACGACAGTGTTCAGCCTGTTAATAGGTCCCGTGTTTCTAAATCTCTCCTCTTTTCGTTCAATAGCGAGAAGAGGATGATAGATTTCAGAAACACGTTCCTTTATTATGCTAGAAACATAACCCACAGGATAGCCATTCCTCTCTAGAACATTTTTTATTAGTTGTAAATTATAAGATCTGAACTCAGGATTAGCTAACAAAATAGCTCGATCAATTAAACCTTTAATAAGACCAACTTTATGTTGTAAAGGATGGTGCGACTGGAAGTTGACATATCTACCAGACCAACTAGTTTTGTGGAACCAATTTGTTATTAATCTGTTATCTTTTCTTAACACACTGACATCAAGAAAGTTCAAACATGAATCATTCTCAATCTCATGTGTGAATTGTATTCTATTGTGAAAACTGTTGAACGTGTCTAACACAGTCTGCAATTGACCCGGTTTTATGCAAGTGATAATGTCATCAACATATCTTTTATAAAAACATAATTCAAATGGTAATTTTGAAATAGAAACCTGTTCAAGTTTTTCCATAACTAAATTTGCAATTACTGGAGAAATTGGGGAACCCATTGCAGTACCAAAAACCTGTTTATAGTATACATCATTAAACGAGAAAACATTTGCCTCCAAGACAAATTTGACAGCATGGAGAAATTCATCACGTTGTATAGTGGTGTAGGCTTTAATTTCATCCCAACGGCTTTTTAATACTTCCAATGCCAAATTTATTGGTACGTTGGTAAATAAGGCAGTCACATCTAGTGATACCAGTTGCATGGAATCGTCAGGGATTACAATTGTCCTGATTTCTTTGACAAATTGCCAACTATCAACAGTATGGTAGGGAGACTTCCCAACAACATTAGACAAAATTCTAGCTAAGAACTTTGATAATTTGTATGTGGGACCACCAATAGATGACACAATGATCCTCCAGCTTAAAACAGCTTTATGTGTTTTGGGTAATGCATATGCCCTAGGTATAACGGCATTGTAGGTTTTTAAATGTTTCCCTAACGTCTCATCTATTTGTTTCTTTTTAATCAAATTGTTTACGATGGAATTGGCTTCTCTTTCAAAAGTACTAGTGTACTGATATTTACTAATTTTATAAGTGTTATTATCATTCAACATATTTATCACTTCAGTATTATAGCTATCTCTGTCAACCAATACCGTAGTGTTTCCTTTGTCAGATTTAAGCAATAGTAAATTTCTATTATTTTTCAAAAACTGTTTAGTTTCTTTGATTTCCTTTTCAGATAACAATGAATTGTTAGAATTTCTTGTGTGTGTGAAATGGTTTAGGATCTTATTAACAATTTTGATTCTGGTTTCGTTTTGTAAGTTGTTATCATCTGTTATTTTTAATAAACCAGATTCAATTGAGGCAATGAATCTGGGAGATGAGGTGTAATTCCTTCCAACATCAATAGCGAACTTGGGTCCCAGTTTCAAAACTTTCTCAACACATTTTGGAACAGTAACATTTGTTAAATTCTTAAACCAATTGTTATTGTCATCATCTGTTTGGTTGTTGTTATCTACATTGGAAAATTCAACACCCCTGTTATTAACAATGTTTAACAAGTTGTTGAACTTTTCAATGCCTTTCTTTTTCAAAACCTTAAAGAGTTTTTTATATTTGCGATTCTCAAAGAAACAAAACCTTTCAAATAGGTATGGAGGTAATAAAAATTGAATTTCATCATTCAATTCTTCAAGTTTTTTTGCCAGAGATAAATGTAAATTGTGTGTGTCAATGATAACTATATTTAATAATTTTTTCATATACCTAAATTGTAAATTGTGTAGTTTGTTAACAGTGAAAGTGGAAGTGATAGATATGTTGAATCTGTTTAAAACTCTATTTCTAATGAAATTGGGAAAAATACCATGAGATCTACATTTTAGTAAAAAAAGTTTCCTATTACTTATCTTTGCCAATGACAAACGTGTGTTCGACCAGTCCTTCAATAGCTTCGCAGTTTCAATGCCAAACAATCTTGACATTGTCCTGAAAAAACTTGTATGTGTTGTGTATGTTTCGCCATCCATTATAATATTGTTACAGTTATCGATCGTAATTTGTTTAAATCAGAGGAAAATCTTCATGCTATCGGCGCAAAGGTTCGATCAATTAAACATATTAAAGCAATTGTGCAAGTTAATTTAGACTTTCAACGTTTCGACCCTCATGTGGGTCATTTTCAAGAAAGAAGAAAACTGCGTCTGAAAATATTAATTGTGTTGTAATGATAACAGAATTGAATATATGTTTAAAACATAAAAAATTGGTTTACTCACTTGCTTTATGAAAATTTAGCACTTAGATTTTAAACGTGCACGACACATGTTGTGTCTATGCCGGTAGAAAGAGCTACACTGGCACAGACGTGAGATTGACAGCAACAAGAATCAGCGAGAATCGAAACCAATAGAAGTCAATAGATCGAAGCCGAACTAATCGACATTTGGCGGCAAATTCAAAAACCCGTAAATCATTTCACTATAAAGCCATTGAAAATTATATACACCGAAAAGCGTACAATGTGAAATTAAAACAACATTAATGGAGACCGATAAGATGAAGCCGTTAATTCAATTGACAGATATTAGGATATAAGATGTTTATAGGAAAGAGAATTCATCATAAAACACTACCGGTTCAGTAGTGTTGTGTAATAATCTTGAATCGTAGGTTTTTCATACCTAAGATTTACACTAGGATGTTTAATCATATGAATTGTTTCCATTATTATCCTATTCCTCAAATTAACTTCTTTGTCAATAACTTTAACGTTGTCAAAATCAAAATTATGGTCAAATTCCATAGAATGTTTAGTCAAGGCTGTATGTTGTGACGGATTTGAAAAAATATTACGTTTATGTTCTTTGATTCTTGTTTCTAACAATCTCGAAGTCTGTCCAATATAAACTTGGTTGCATCCTTTACACGGTATTGAGTAAACAATGTTACAATTCTTACAAAGTGGTAACTTATCTTTTATTGGTGGAAACCAATTTTTTAAATAAAAAGGTATTTTGAAGATGGTGTGTAATCCTGATTTTCTAAATATCCGTTTTATATCATTAGAAATATTTTCAATGTAAGGGAGGACGACAGTGTTCAGCCTGTTAATAGGTCCCGTGTTTCTAAATCTCTCCTCTTTTCGTTCAATAGCGAGAAGAGGATGATAGATTTCAGAAACACGTTCCTTTATTATGCTAGAAACATAACCCACAGGATAGCCATTCCTCTCTAGAACATTTTTTATTAGTTGTAAATTATAAGATCTGAACTCAGGATTAGCTAACAAAATAGCTCGATCAATTAAACCTTTAATAAGACCAACTTTATGTTGTAAAGGATGGTGCGACTGGAAGTTGACATATCTACCAGACCAACTAGTTTTGTGGAACCAATTTGTTATTAATCTGTTATCTTTTCTTAACACACTGACATCAAGAAAGTTCAAACATGAATCATTCTCAATCTCATGTGTGAATTGTATTCTATTGTGAAAACTGTTGAACGTGTCTAACACAGTCTGCAATTGACCCGGTTTTATGCAAGTGATAATGTCATCAACATATCTTTTATAAAAACATAATTCAAATGGTAATTTTGAAATAGAAACCTGTTCAAGTTTTTCCATAACTAAATTTGCAATTACTGGAGAAATTGGGGAACCCATTGCAGTACCAAAAACCTGTTTATAGTATACATCATTAAACGAGAAAACATTTGCCTCCAAGACAAATTTGACAGCATGGAGAAATTCATCACGTTGTATAGTGGTGTAGGCTTTAATTTCATCCCAACGGCTTTTTAATACTTCCAATGCCAAATTTATTGGTACGTTGGTAAATAAGGCAGTCACATCTAGTGATACCAGTTGCATGGAATCGTCAGGGATTACAATTGTCCTGATTTCTTTGACAAATTGCCAACTATCAACAGTATGGTAGGGAGACTTCCCAACAACATTAGACAAAATTCTAGCTAAGAACTTTGATAATTTGTATGTGGGACCACCAATAGATGACACAATGATCCTCCAGCTTAAAACAGCTTTATGTGTTTTGGGTAATGCATATGCCCTAGGTATAACGGCATTGTAGGTTTTTAAATGTTTCCCTAACGTCTCATCTATTTGTTTCTTTTTAATCAAATTGTTTACGATGGAATTGGCTTCTCTTTCAAAAGTACTAGTGTACTGATATTTACTAATTTTATAAGTGTTATTATCATTCAACATATTTATCACTTCAGTATTATAGCTATCTCTGTCAACCAATACCGTAGTGTTTCCTTTGTCAGATTTAAGCAATAGTAAATTTCTATTATTTTTCAAAAACTGTTTAGTTTCTTTGATTTCCTTTTCAGATAACAATGAATTGTTAGAATTTCTTGTGTGTGTGAAATGGTTTAGGATCTTATTAACAATTTTGATTCTGGTTTCGTTTTGTAAGTTGTTATCATCTGTTATTTTTAATAAACCAGATTCAATTGAGGCAATGAATCTGGGAGATGAGGTGTAATTCCTTCCAACATCAATAGCGAACTTGGGTCCCAGTTTCAAAACTTTCTCAACACATTTTGGAACAGTAACATTTGTTAAATTCTTAAACCAATTGTTATTGTCATCATCTGTTTGGTTGTTGTTATCTACATTGGAAAATTCAACACCCCTGTTATTAACAATGTTTAACAAGTTGTTGAACTTTTCAATGCCTTTCTTTTTCAAAACCTTAAAGAGTTTTTTATATTTGCGATTCTCAAAGAAACAAAACCTTTCAAATAGGTATGGAGGTAATAAAAATTGAATTTCATCATTCAATTCTTCAAGTTTTTTTGCCAGAGATAAATGTAAATTGTGTGTGTCAATGATAACTATATTTAATAATTTTTTCATATACCTAAATTGTAAATTGTGTAGTTTGTTAACAGTGAAAGTGGAAGTGATAGATATGTTGAATCTGTTTAAAACTCTATTTCTAATGAAATTGGGAAAAATACCATGAGATCTACATTTTAGTAAAAAAAGTTTCCTATTACTTATCTTTGCCAATGACAAACGTGTGTTCGACCAGTCCTTCAATAGCTTCGCAGTTTCAATGCCAAACAATCTTGACATTGTCCTGAAAAAACTTGTATGTGTTGTGTATGTTTCGCCATCCATTATAATATTGTTACAGTTATCGATCGTAATTTGTTTAAATCAGAGGAAAATCTTCATGCTATCGGCGCAAAGGTTCGATCAATTAAACATATTAAAGCAATTGTGCAAGTTAATTTAGACTTTCAACGTTTCGACCCTCATGTGGGTCATTTTCAAGAAAGAAGAAAACTGCGTCTGAAAATATTAATTGTGTTGTAATGATAACAGAATTGAATATATGTTTAAAACATAAAAAATTGGTTTACTCACTTGCTTTATGAAAATTTAGCACTTAGATTTTAAACGTGCACGACACATGTTGTGTCTATGCCGGTAGAAAGAGCTACACTGGCACAGACGTGAGATTGACAGCAACAAGAATCAGCGAGAATCGAAACCAATAGAAGTCAATAGATCGAAGCCGAACTAATCGACATTTGGCGGCAAATTCAAAAACCCGTAAATCATTTCACTATAAAGCCATTGAAAATTATATACACCGAAAAGCGTACAATGTGAAATTAAAACAACATTAATGGAGACCGATAAGATGAAGCCGTTAATTCAATTGACAGATATTAGGATATAAGATGTTTATAGGAAAGAGAATTCATCATAAAACACTACCGGTTCAGTAGTGTTGTGTAATAATCTTGAATCGTAGGTTTTTCATACCTAAGATTTACACTAGGATGTTTAATCATATGAATTGTTTCCATTATTATCCTATTCCTCAAATTAACTTCTTTGTCAATAACTTTAACGTTGTCAAAATCAAAATTATGGTCAAATTCCATAGAATGTTTAGTCAAGGCTGTATGTTGTGACGGATTTGAAAAAATATTACGTTTATGTTCTTTGATTCTTGTTTCTAACAATCTCGAAGTCTGTCCAATATAAACTTGGTTGCATCCTTTACACGGTATTGAGTAAACAATGTTACAATTCTTACAAAGTGGTAACTTATCTTTTATTGGTGGAAACCAATTTTTTAAATAAAAAGGTATTTTGAAGATGGTGTGTAATCCTGATTTTCTAAATATCCGTTTTATATCATTAGAAATATTTTCAATGTAAGGGAGGACGACAGTGTTCAGCCTGTTAATAGGTCCCGTGTTTCTAAATCTCTCCTCTTTTCGTTCAATAGCGAGAAGAGGATGATAGATTTCAGAAACACGTTCCTTTATTATGCTAGAAACATAACCCACAGGATAGCCATTCCTCTCTAGAACATTTTTTATTAGTTGTAAATTATAAGATCTGAACTCAGGATTAGCTAACAAAATAGCTCGATCAATTAAACCTTTAATAAGACCAACTTTATGTTGTAAAGGATGGTGCGACTGGAAGTTGACATATCTACCAGACCAACTAGTTTTGTGGAACCAATTTGTTATTAATCTGTTATCTTTTCTTAACACACTGACATCAAGAAAGTTCAAACATGAATCATTCTCAATCTCATGTGTGAATTGTATTCTATTGTGAAAACTGTTGAACGTGTCTAACACAGTCTGCAATTGACCCGGTTTTATGCAAGTGATAATGTCATCAACATATCTTTTATAAAAACATAATTCAAATGGTAATTTTGAAATAGAAACCTGTTCAAGTTTTTCCATAACTAAATTTGCAATTACTGGAGAAATTGGGGAACCCATTGCAGTACCAAAAACCTGTTTATAGTATACATCATTAAACGAGAAAACATTTGCCTCCAAGACAAATTTGACAGCATGGAGAAATTCATCACGTTGTATAGTGGTGTAGGCTTTAATTTCATCCCAACGGCTTTTTAATACTTCCAATGCCAAATTTATTGGTACGTTGGTAAATAAGGCAGTCACATCTAGTGATACCAGTTGCATGGAATCGTCAGGGATTACAATTGTCCTGATTTCTTTGACAAATTGCCAACTATCAACAGTATGGTAGGGAGACTTCCCAACAACATTAGACAAAATTCTAGCTAAGAACTTTGATAATTTGTATGTGGGACCACCAATAGATGACACAATGATCCTCCAGCTTAAAACAGCTTTATGTGTTTTGGGTAATGCATATGCCCTAGGTATAACGGCATTGTAGGTTTTTAAATGTTTCCCTAACGTCTCATCTATTTGTTTCTTTTTAATCAAATTGTTTACGATGGAATTGGCTTCTCTTTCAAAAGTACTAGTGTACTGATATTTACTAATTTTATAAGTGTTATTATCATTCAACATATTTATCACTTCAGTATTATAGCTATCTCTGTCAACCAATACCGTAGTGTTTCCTTTGTCAGATTTAAGCAATAGTAAATTTCTATTATTTTTCAAAAACTGTTTAGTTTCTTTGATTTCCTTTTCAGATAACAATGAATTGTTAGAATTTCTTGTGTGTGTGAAATGGTTTAGGATCTTATTAACAATTTTGATTCTGGTTTCGTTTTGTAAGTTGTTATCATCTGTTATTTTTAATAAACCAGATTCAATTGAGGCAATGAATCTGGGAGATGAGGTGTAATTCCTTCCAACATCAATAGCGAACTTGGGTCCCAGTTTCAAAACTTTCTCAACACATTTTGGAACAGTAACATTTGTTAAATTCTTAAACCAATTGTTATTGTCATCATCTGTTTGGTTGTTGTTATCTACATTGGAAAATTCAACACCCCTGTTATTAACAATGTTTAACAAGTTGTTGAACTTTTCAATGCCTTTCTTTTTCAAAACCTTAAAGAGTTTTTTATATTTGCGATTCTCAAAGAAACAAAACCTTTCAAATAGGTATGGAGGTAATAAAAATTGAATTTCATCATTCAATTCTTCAAGTTTTTTTGCCAGAGATAAATGTAAATTGTGTGTGTCAATGATAACTATATTTAATAATTTTTTCATATACCTAAATTGTAAATTGTGTAGTTTGTTAACAGTGAAAGTGGAAGTGATAGATATGTTGAATCTGTTTAAAACTCTATTTCTAATGAAATTGGGAAAAATACCATGAGATCTACATTTTAGTAAAAAATGTTTCCTATTACTTATCTTTGCCAATGACAAACGTGTGTTCGACCAGTCCTTCAATAGCTTCGCAGTTTCAATGCCAAACAATCTTGACATTGTCCTGAAAAAACTTGTATGTGTTGTGTATGTTTCGCCATCCATTATAATATTGTTACAGTTATCGATCGTAATTTGTTTAAATCAGAGGAAAATCTTCATGCTATCGGCGCAAAGGTTCGATCAATTAAACATATTAAAGCAATTGTGCAAGTTAATTTAGACTTTCAACGTTTCGACCCTCATGTGGGTCATTTTCAAGAAAGAAGAAAACTGCGTCTGAAAATATTAATTGTGTTGTAATGATAACAGAATTGAATATATGTTTAAAACATAAAAAATTGGTTTACTCACTTGCTTTATGAAAATTTAGCACTTAGATTTTAAACGTGCACGACACATGTTGTGTCTATGCCGGTAGAAAGAGCTACACTGGCACAGACGTGAGATTGACAGCAACAAGAATCAGCGAGAATCGAAACCAATAGAAGTCAATAGATCGAAGCCGAACTAATCGATATTTGGCGGCAAATTCAAAAACCCGTAAATCATTTCACTATAAAGCCATTGAAAATTATATACACCGAAAAGCGTACAATGTGAAATTAAAACAACATTAATGGAGACCGATAAGATGAAGCCGTTAATTCAATTGACAGATATTAGGATATAAGATGTTTATAGGAAAGAGAATTCATCATAAAACACTACCGGTTCAGTAGTGTTGTGTAATAATCTTGAATCGTAGGTTTTTCATACCTAAGATTTACACTAGGATGTTTAATCATATGAATTGTTTCCATTATTATCCTATTCCTCAAATTAACTTCTTTGTCAATAACTTTAACGTTGTCAAAATCAAAATTATGGTCAAATTCCATAGAATGTTTAGTCAAGGCTGTATGTTGTGACGGATTTGAAAAAATATTACGTTTATGTTCTTTGATTCTTGTTTCTAACAATCTCGAAGTCTGTCCAATATAAACTTGGTTGCATCCTTTACACGGTATTGAGTAAACAATGTTACAATTCTTACAAAGTGGTAACTTATCTTTTATTGGTGGAAACCAATTTTTTAAATAAAAAGGTATTTTGAAGATGGTGTGTAATCCTGATTTTCTAAATATCCGTTTTATATCATTAGAAATATTTTCAATGTAAGGGAGGACGACAGTGTTCAGCCTGTTAATAGGTCCCGTGTTTCTAAATCTCTCCTCTTTTCGTTCAATAGCGAGAAGAGGATGATAGATTTCAGAAACACGTTCCTTTATTATGCTAGAAACATAACCCACAGGATAGCCATTCCTCTCTAGAACATTTTTTATTAGTTGTAAATTATAAGATCTGAACTCAGGATTAGCTAACAAAATAGCTCGATCAATTAAACCTTTAATAAGACCAACTTTATGTTGTAAAGGATGGTGCGACTGGAAGTTGACATATCTACCAGACCAACTAGTTTTGTGGAACCAATTTGTTATTAATCTGTTATCTTTTCTTAACACACTGACATCAAGAAAGTTCAAACATGAATCATTCTCAATCTCATGTGTGAATTGTATTCTATTGTGAAAACTGTTGAACGTGTCTAACACAGTCTGCAATTGACCCGGTTTTATGCAAGTGATAATGTCATCAACATATCTTTTATAAAAACATAATTCAAATGGTAATTTTGAAATAGAAACCTGTTCAAGTTTTTCCATAACTAAATTTGCAATTACTGGAGAAATTGGGGAACCCATTGCAGTACCAAAAACCTGTTTATAGTATACATCATTAAACGAGAAAACATTTGTCTCCAAGACAAATTTGACAGCATGGAGAAATTCATCACGTTGTATAGTGGTGTAGGCTTTAATTTCATCCCAACGGCTTTTTAATACTTCCAATGCCAAATTTATTGGTACGTTGGTAAATAAGGCAGTCACATCTAGTGATACCAGTTGCATGGAATCGTCAGGGATTACAATTGTCCTGATTTCTTTGACAAATTGCCAACTATCAACAGTATGGTAGGGAGACTTCCCAACAACATTAGACAAAATTCTAGCTAAGAACTTTGATAATTTGTATGTGGGACCACCAATAGATGACACAATGATCCTCCAGCTTAAAACAGCTTTATGTGTTTTGGGTAATGCATATGCCCTAGGTATAACGGCATTGTAGGTTTTTAAATGTTTCCCTAACGTCTCATCTATTTGTTTCTTTTTAATCAAATTGTTTACGATGGAATTGGCTTCTCTTTCAAAAGTACTAGTGTACTGATATTTACTAATTTTATAAGTGTTATTATCATTCAACATATTTATCACTTCAGTATTATAGCTATCTCTGTCAACCAATACCGTAGTGTTTCCTTTGTCAGATTTAAGCAATAGTAAATTTCTATTATTTTTCAAAAACTGTTTAGTTTCTTTGATTTCCTTTTCAGATAACAATGAATTGTTAGAATTTCTTGTGTGTGTGAAATGGTTTAGGATCTTATTAACAATTTTGATTCTGGTTTCGTTTTGTAAGTTGTTATCATCTGTTATTTTTAATAAACCAGATTCAATTGAGGCAATGAATCTGGGAGATGAGGTGTAATTCCTTCCAACATCAATAGCGAACTTGGGTCCCAGTTTCAAAACTTTCTCAACACATTTTGGAACAGTAACATTTGTTAAATTCTTAAACCAATTGTTATTGTCATCATCTGTTTGGTTGTTGTTATCTACATTGGAAAATTCAACACCCCTGTTATTAACAATGTTTAACAAGTTGTTGAACTTTTCAATGCCTTTCTTTTTCAAAACCTTAAAGAGTTTTTTATATTTGCGATTCTCAAAGAAACAAAACCTTTCAAATAGGTATGGAGGTAATAAAAATTGAATTTCATCATTCAATTCTTCAAGTTTTTTTGCCAGAGATAAATGTAAATTGTGTGTGTCAATGATAACTATATTTAATAATTTTTTCATATACCTAAATTGTAAATTGTGTAGTTTGTTAACAGTGAAAGTGGAAGTGATAGATATGTTGAATCTGTTTAAAACTCTATTTCTAATGAAATTGGGAAAAATACCATGAGATCTACATTTTAGTAAAAAATGTTTCCTATTACTTATCTTTGCCAATGACAAACGTGTGTTCGACCAGTCCTTCAATAGCTTCGCAGTTTCAATGCCAAACAATCTTGACATTGTCCTGAAAAAACTTGTATGTGTTGTGTATGTTTCGCCATCCATTATAATATTGTTACAGTTATCGATCGTAATTTGTTTAAATCAGAGGAAAATCTTCATGCTATCGGCGCAAAGGTTCGATCAATTAAACATATTAAAGCAATTGTGCAAGTTAATTTAGACTTTCAACGTTTCGACCCTCATGTGGGTCATTTTCAAGAAAGAAGAAAACTGCGTCTGAAAATATTAATTGTGTTGTAATGATAACAGAATTGAATATATGTTTAAAACATAAAAAATTGGTTTACTCACTTGCTTTATGAAAATTTAGCACTTAGATTTTAAACGTGCACGACACATGTTGTGTCTATGCCGGTAGAAAGAGCTACACTGGCACAGACGTGAGATTGACAGCAACAAGAATCAGCGAGAATCGAAACCAATAGAAGTCAATAGATCGAAGCCGAACTAATCGATATTTGGCGGCAAATTCAAAAACCCGTAAATCATTTCACTATAAAGCCATTGAAAATTATATACACCGAAAAGCGTACAATGTGAAATTAAAACAACATTAATGGAGACCGATAAGATGAAGCCGTTAATTCAATTGACAGATATTAGGATATAAGATGTTTATAGGAAAGAGAATTCATCATAAAACACTACCGGTTCAGTAGTGTTGTGTAATAATCTTGAATCGTAGGTTTTTCATACCTAAGATTTACACTAGGATGTTTAATCATATGAATTGTTTCCATTATTATCCTATTCCTCAAATTAACTTCTTTGTCAATAACTTTAACGTTGTCAAAATCAAAATTATGGTCAAATTCCATAGAATGTTTAGTCAAGGCTGTATGTTGTGACGGATTTGAAAAAATATTACGTTTATGTTCTTTGATTCTTGTTTCTAACAATCTCGAAGTCTGTCCAATATAAACTTGGTTGCATCCTTTACACGGTATTGAGTAAACAATGTTACAATTCTTACAAAGTGGTAACTTATCTTTTATTGGTGGAAACCAATTTTTTAAATAAAAAGGTATTTTGAAGATGGTGTGTAATCCTGATTTTCTAAATATCCGTTTTATATCATTAGAAATATTTTCAATGTAAGGGAGGACGACAGTGTTCAGCCTGTTAATAGGTCCCGTGTTTCTAAATCTCTCCTCTTTTCGTTCAATAGCGAGAAGAGGATGATAGATTTCAGAAACACGTTCCTTTATTATGCTAGAAACATAACCCACAGGATAGCCATTCCTCTCTAGAACATTTTTTATTAGTTGTAAATTATAAGATCTGAACTCAGGATTAGCTAACAAAATAGCTCGATCAATTAAACCTTTAATAAGACCAACTTTATGTTGTAAAGGATGGTGCGACTGGAAGTTGACATATCTACCAGACCAACTAGTTTTGTGGAACCAATTTGTTATTAATCTGTTATCTTTTCTTAACACACTGACATCAAGAAAGTTCAAACATGAATCATTCTCAATCTCATGTGTGAATTGTATTCTATTGTGAAAACTGTTGAACGTGTCTAACACAGTCTGCAATTGACCCGGTTTTATGCAAGTGATAATGTCATCAACATATCTTTTATAAAAACATAATTCAAATGGTAATTTTGAAATAGAAACCTGTTCAAGTTTTTCCATAACTAAATTTGCAATTACTGGAGAAATTGGGGAACCCATTGCAGTACCAAAAACCTGTTTATAGTATACATCATTAAACGAGAAAACATTTGTCTCCAAGACAAATTTGACAGCATGGAGAAATTCATCACGTTGTATAGTGGTGTAGGCTTTAATTTCATCCCAACGGCTTTTTAATACTTCCAATGCCAAATTTATTGGTACGTTGGTAAATAAGGCAGTCACATCTAGTGATACCAGTTGCATGGAATCGTCAGGGATTACAATTGTCCTGATTTCTTTGACAAATTGCCAACTATCAACAGTATGGTAGGGAGACTTCCCAACAACATTAGACAAAATTCTAGCTAAGAACTTTGATAATTTGTATGTGGGACCACCAATAGATGACACAATGATCCTCCAGCTTAAAACAGCTTTATGTGTTTTGGGTAATGCATATGCCCTAGGTATAACGGCATTGTAGGTTTTTAAATGTTTCCCTAACGTCTCATCTATTTGTTTCTTTTTAATCAAATTGTTTACGATGGAATTGGCTTCTCTTTCAAAAGTACTAGTGTACTGATATTTACTAATTTTATAAGTGTTATTATCATTCAACATATTTATCACTTCAGTATTATAGCTATCTCTGTCAACCAATACCGTAGTGTTTCCTTTGTCAGATTTAAGCAATAGTAAATTTCTATTATTTTTCAAAAACTGTTTAGTTTCTTTGATTTCCTTTTCAGATAACAATGAATTGTTAGAATTTCTTGTGTGTGTGAAATGGTTTAGGATCTTATTAACAATTTTGATTCTGGTTTCGTTTTGTAAGTTGTTATCATCTGTTATTTTTAATAAACCAGATTCAATTGAGGCAATGAATCTGGGAGATGAGGTGTAATTCCTTCCAACATCAATAGCGAACTTGGGTCCCAGTTTCAAAACTTTCTCAACACATTTTGGAACAGTAACATTTGTTAAATTCTTAAACCAATTGTTATTGTCATCATCTGTTTGGTTGTTGTTATCTACATTGGAAAATTCAACACCCCTGTTATTAACAATGTTTAACAAGTTGTTGAACTTTTCAATGCCTTTCTTTTTCAAAACCTTAAAGAGTTTTTTATATTTGCGATTCTCAAAGAAACAAAACCTTTCAAATAGGTATGGAGGTAATAAAAATTGAATTTCATCATTCAATTCTTCAAGTTTTTTTGCCAGAGATAAATGTAAATTGTGTGTGTCAATGATAACTATATTTAATAATTTTTTCATATACCTAAATTGTAAATTGTGTAGTTTGTTAACAGTGAAAGTGGAAGTGATAGATATGTTGAATCTGTTTAAAACTCTATTTCTAATGAAATTGGGAAAAATACCATGAGATCTACATTTTAGTAAAAAAAGTTTCCTATTACTTATCTTTGCCAATGACAAACGTGTGTTCGACCAGTCCTTCAATAGCTTCGCAGTTTCAATGCCAAACAATCTTGACATTGTCCTGAAAAAACTTGTATGTGTTGTGTATGTTTCGCCATCCATTATAATATTGTTACAGTTATCGATCGTAATTTGTTTAAATCAGAGGAAAATCTTCATGCTATCGGCGCAAAGGTTCGATCAATTAAACATATTAAAGCAATTGTGCAAGTTAATTTAGACTTTCAACGTTTCGACCCTCATGTGGGTCATTTTCAAGAAAGAAGAAAACTGCGTCTGAAAATATTAATTGTGTTGTAATGATAACAGAATTGAATATATGTTTAAAACATAAAAAATTGGTTTACTCACTTGCTTTATGAAAATTTAGCACTTAGATTTTAAACGTGCACGACACATGTTGTGTCTATGCCGGTAGAAAGAGCTACACTGGCACAGACGTGAGATTGACAGCAACAAGAATCAGCGAGAATCGAAACCAATAGAAGTCAATAGATCGAAGCCGAACTAATCGATATTTGGCGGCAAATTCAAAAACCCGTAAATCATTTCACTATAAAGCCATTGAAAATTATATACACCGAAAAGCGTACAATGTGAAATTAAAACAACATTAATGGAGACCGATAAGATGAAGCCGTTAATTCAATTGACAGATATTAGGATATAAGATGTTTATAGGAAAGAGAATTCATCATAAAACACTACCGGTTCCGTAGTGTTGTGTAATAATCTTGAATCGTAGGTTTTTCATACCTAAGATTTACACTAGGATGTTTAATCATATGAATTGTTTCCATTATTATCCTATTCCTCAAATTAACTTCTTTGTCAATAACTTTAACGTTGTCAAAATCAAAATTATGGTCAAATTCCATAGAATGTTTAGTCAAGGCTGTATGTTGTGACGGATTTGAAAAAATATTACGTTTATGTTCTTTGATTCTTGTTTCTAACAATCTCGAAGTCTGTCCAATATAAACTTGGTTGCATCCTTTACACGGTATTGAGTAAACAATGTTACAATTCTTACAAAGTGGTAACTTATCTTTTATTGGTGGAAACCAATTTTTTAAATAAAAAGGTATTTTGAAGATGGTGTGTAATCCTGATTTTCTAAATATCCGTTTTATATCATTAGAAATATTTTCAATGTAAGGGAGGACGACAGTGTTCAGCCTGTTAATAGGTCCCGTGTTTCTAAATCTCTCCTCTTTTCGTTCAATAGCGAGAAGAGGATGATAGATTTCAGAAACACGTTCCTTTATTATGCTAGAAACATAACCCACAGGATAGCCATTCCTCTCTAGAACATTTTTTATTAGTTGTAAATTATAAGATCTGAACTCAGGATTAGCTAACAAAATAGCTCGATCAATTAAACCTTTAATAAGACCAACTTTATGTTGTAAAGGATGGTGCGACTGGAAGTTGACATATCT
Source organism: Lasioglossum lativentre (assembly GCA_916610255.1). Lineage (NCBI taxonomy): Eukaryota > Metazoa > Arthropoda > Insecta > Hymenoptera > Halictidae > Lasioglossum > Lasioglossum lativentre. The sequence goes on from CAKAJI010001085.1 coordinate 39,123, forward strand.
ACCAGACCAACTAGTTTTGTGGAACCAATTTGTTATTAATCTGTTATCTTTTCTTAACACACTGACATCAAGAAAGTTCAAACATGAATCATTCTCAATCTCATGTGTGAATTGTATTCTATTGTGAAAACTGTTGAACGTGTCTAACACAGTCTGCAATTGACCCGGTTTTATGCAAGTGATAATGTCATCAACATATCTTTTATAAAAACATAATTCAAATGGTAATTTTGAAATAGAAACCTGTTCAAGTTTTTCCATAACTAAATTTGCAATTACTGGAGAAATTGGGGAACCCATTGCAGTACCAAAAACCTGTTTATAGTATACATCATTAAACGAGAAAACATTTGCCTCCAAGACAAATTTGACAGCATGGAGAAATTCATCACGTTGTATAGTGGTGTAGGCTTTAATTTCATCCCAACGGCTTTTTAATACTTCCAATGCCAAATTTATTGGTACGTTGGTAAATAAGGCAGTCACATCTAGTGATACCAGTTGCATGGAATCGTCAGGGATTACAATTGTCCTGATTTCTTTGACAAATTGCCAACTATCAACAGTATGGTAGGGAGACTTCCCAACAACATTAGACAAAATTCTAGCTAAGAACTTTGATAATTTGTATGTGGGACCACCAATAGATGACACAATGATCCTCCAGCTTAAAACAGCTTTATGTGTTTTGGGTAATGCATATGCCCTAGGTATAACGGCATTGTAGGTTTTTAAATGTTTCCCTAACGTCTCATCTATTTGTTTCTTTTTAATCAAATTGTTTACGATGGAATTGGCTTCTCTTTCAAAAGTACTAGTGTACTGATATTTACTAATTTTATAAGTGTTATTATCATTCAACATATTTATCACTTCAGTATTATAGCTATCTCTGTCAACCAATACCGTAGTGTTTCCTTTGTCAGATTTAAGCAATAGTAAATTTCTATTATTTTTCAAAAACTGTTTAGTTTCTTTGATTTCCTTTTCAGATAACAATGAATTGTTAGAATTTCTTGTGTGTGTGAAATGGTTTAGGATCTTATTAACAATTTTGATTCTGGTTTCGTTTTGTAAGTTGTTATCATCTGTTATTTTTAATAAACCAGATTCAATTGAGGCAATGAATCTGGGAGATGAGGTGTAATTCCTTCCAACATCAATAGCGAACTTGGGTCCCAGTTTCAAAACTTTCTCAACACATTTTGGAACAGTAACATTTGTTAAATTCTTAAACCAATTGTTATTGTCATCATCTGTTTGGTTGTTGTTATCTACATTGGAAAATTCAACACCCCTGTTATTAACAATGTTTAACAAGTTGTTGAACTTTTCAATGCCTTTCTTTTTCAAAACCTTAAAGAGTTTTTTATATTTGCGATTCTCAAAGAAACAAAACCTTTCAAATAGGTATGGAGGTAATAAAAATTGAATTTCATCATTCAATTCTTCAAGTTTTTTTGCCAGAGATAAATGTAAATTGTGTGTGTCAATGATAACTATATTTAATAATTTTTTCATATACCTAAATTGTAAATTGTGTAGTTTGTTAACAGTGAAAGTGGAAGTGATAGATATGTTGAATCTGTTTAAAACTCTATTTCTAATGAAATTGGGAAAAATACCATGAGATCTACATTTTAGTAAAAAAAGTTTCCTATTACTTATCTTTGCCAATGACAAACGTGTGTTCGACCAGTCCTTCAATAGCTTCGCAGTTTCAATGCCAAACAATCTTGACATTGTCCTGAAAAAACTTGTATGTGTTGTGTATGTTTCGCCATCCATTATAATATTGTTACAGTTATCGATCGTAATTTGTTTAAATCAGAGGAAAATCTTCATGCTATCGGCGCAAAGGTTCGATCAATTAAACATATTAAAGCAATTGTGCAAGTTAATTTAGACTTTCAACGTTTCGACCCTCATGTGGGTCATTTTCAAGAAAGAAGAAAACTGCGTCTGAAAATATTAATTGTGTTGTAATGATAACAGAATTGAATATATGTTTAAAACATAAAAAATTGGTTTACTCACTTGCTTTATGAAAATTTAGCACTTAGATTTTAAACGTGCACGACACATGTTGTGTCTATGCCGGTAGAAAGAGCTACACTGGCACAGACGTGAGATTGACAGCAACAAGAATCAGCGAGAATCGAAACCAATAGAAGTCAATAGATCGAAGCCGAACTAATCGATATTTGGCGGCAAATTCAAAAACCCGTAAATCATTTCACTATAAAGCCATTGAAAATTATATACACCGAAAAGCGTACAATGTGAAATTAAAACAACATTAATGGAGACCGATAAGATGAAGCCGTTAATTCAATTGACAGATATTAGGATATAAGATGTTTATAGGAAAGAGAATTCATCATAAAACACTACCGGTTCCGTAGTGTTGTGTAATAATCTTGAATCGTAGGTTTTTCATACCTAAGATTTACACTAGGATGTTTAATCATATGAATTGTTTCCATTATTATCCTATTCCTCAAATTAACTTCTTTGTCAATAACTTTAACGTTGTCAAAATCAAAATTATGGTCAAATTCCATAGAATGTTTAGTCAAGGCTGTATGTTGTGACGGATTTGAAAAAATATTACGTTTATGTTCTTTGATTCTTGTTTCTAACAATCTCGAAGTCTGTCCAATATAAACTTGGTTGCATCCTTTACACGGTATTGAGTAAACAATGTTACAATTCTTACAAAGTGGTAACTTATCTTTTATTGGTGGAAACCAATTTTTTAAATAAAAAGGTATTTTGAAGATGGTGTGTAATCCTGATTTTCTAAATATCCGTTTTATATCATTAGAAATATTTTCAATGTAAGGGAGGACGACAGTGTTCAGCCTGTTAATAGGTCCCGTGTTTCTAAATCTCTCCTCTTTTCGTTCAATAGCGAGAAGAGGATGATAGATTTCAGAAACACGTTCCTTTATTATGCTAGAAACATAACCCACAGGATAGCCATTCCTCTCTAGAACATTTTTTATTAGTTGTAAATTATAAGATCTGAACTCAGGATTAGCTAACAAAATAGCTCGATCAATTAAACCTTTAATAAGACCAACTTTATGTTGTAAAGGATGGTGCGACTGGAAGTTGACATATCTACCAGACCAACTAGTTTTGTGGAACCAATTTGTTATTAATCTGTTATCTTTTCTTAACACACTGACATCAAGAAAGTTCAAACATGAATCATTCTCAATCTCATGTGTGAATTGTATTCTATTGTGAAAACTGTTGAACGTGTCTAACACAGTCTGCAATTGACCCGGTTTTATGCAAGTGATAATGTCATCAACATATCTTTTATAAAAACATAATTCAAATGGTAATTTTGAAATAGAAACCTGTTCAAGTTTTTCCATAACTAAATTTGCAATTACTGGAGAAATTGGGGAACCCATTGCAGTACCAAAAACCTGTTTATAGTATACATCATTAAACGAGAAAACATTTGCCTCCAAGACAAATTTGACAGCATGGAGAAATTCATCACGTTGTATAGTGGTGTAGGCTTTAATTTCATCCCAACGGCTTTTTAATACTTCCAATGCCAAATTTATTGGTACGTTGGTAAATAAGGCAGTCACATCTAGTGATACCAGTTGCATGGAATCGTCAGGGATTACAATTGTCCTGATTTCTTTGACAAATTGCCAACTATCAACAGTATGGTAGGGAGACTTCCCAACAACATTAGACAAAATTCTAGCTAAGAACTTTGATAATTTGTATGTGGGACCACCAATAGATGACACAATGATCCTCCAGCTTAAAACAGCTTTATGTGTTTTGGGTAATGCATATGCCCTAGGTATAACGGCATTGTAGGTTTTTAAATGTTTCCCTAACGTCTCATCTATTTGTTTCTTTTTAATCAAATTGTTTACGATGGAATTGGCTTCTCTTTCAAAAGTACTAGTGTACTGATATTTACTAATTTTATAAGTGTTATTATCATTCAACATATTTATCACTTCAGTATTATAGCTATCTCTGTCAACCAATACCGTAGTGTTTCCTTTGTCAGATTTAAGCAATAGTAAATTTCTATTATTTTTCAAAAACTGTTTAGTTTCTTTGATTTCCTTTTCAGATAACAATGAATTGTTAGAATTTCTTGTGTGTGTGAAATGGTTTAGGATCTTATTAACAATTTTGATTCTGGTTTCGTTTTGTAAGTTGTTATCATCTGTTATTTTTAATAAACCAGATTCAATTGAGGCAATGAATCTGGGAGATGAGGTGTAATTCCTTCCAACATCAATAGCGAACTTGGGTCCCAGTTTCAAAACTTTCTCAACACATTTTGGAACAGTAACATTTGTTAAATTCTTAAACCAATTGTTATTGTCATCATCTGTTTGGTTGTTGTTATCTACATTGGAAAATTCAACACCCCTGTTATTAACAATGTTTAACAAGTTGTTGAACTTTTCAATGCCTTTCTTTTTCAAAACCTTAAAGAGTTTTTTATATTTGCGATTCTCAAAGAAACAAAACCTTTCAAATAGGTATGGAGGTAATAAAAATTGAATTTCATCATTCAATTCTTCAAGTTTTTTTGCCAGAGATAAATGTAAATTGTGTGTGTCAATGATAACTATATTTAATAATTTTTTCATATACCTAAATTGTAAATTGTGTAGTTTGTTAACAGTGAAAGTGGAAGTGATAGATATGTTGAATCTGTTTAAAACTCTATTTCTAATGAAATTGGGAAAAATACCATGAGATCTACATTTTAGTAAAAAAAGTTTCCTATTACTTATCTTTGCCAATGACAAACGTGTGTTCGACCAGTCCTTCAATAGCTTCGCAGTTTCAATGCCAAACAATCTTGACATTGTCCTGAAAAAACTTGTATGTGTTGTGTATGTTTCGCCATCCATTATAATATTGTTACAGTTATCGATCGTAATTTGTTTAAATCAGAGGAAAATCTTCATGCTATCGGCGCAAAGGTTCGATCAATTAAACATATTAAAGCAATTGTGCAAGTTAATTTAGACTTTCAACGTTTCGACCCTCATGTGGGTCATTTTCAAGAAAGAAGAAAACTGCGTCTGAAAATATTAATTGTGTTGTAATGATAACAGAATTGAATATATGTTTAAAACATAAAAAATTGGTTTACTCACTTGCTTTATGAAAATTTAGCACTTAGATTTTAAACGTGCACGACACATGTTGTGTCTATGCCGGTAGAAAGAGCTACACTGGCACAGACGTGAGATTGACAGCAACAAGAATCAGCGAGAATCGAAACCAATAGAAGTCAATAGATCGAAGCCGAACTAATCGATATTTGGCGGCAAATTCAAAAACCCGTAAATCATTTCACTATAAAGCCATTGAAAATTATATACACCGAAAAGCGTACAATGTGAAATTAAAACAACATTAATGGAGACCGATAAGATGAAGCCGTTAATTCAATTGACAGATATTAGGATATAAGATGTTTATAGGAAAGAGAATTCATCATAAAACACTACCGGTTCAGTAGTGTTGTGTAATAATCTTGAATCGTAGATTTTTCATACCTAAGATTTACACTAGGATGTTTAATCATATGAATTGTTTCCATTATTATCCTATTCCTCAAATTAACTTCTTTGTCAATAACTTTAACGTTGTCAAAATCAAAATTATGGTCAAATTCCATAGAATGTTTAGTCAAGGCTGTATGTTGTGACGGATTTGAAAAAATATTACGTTTATGTTCTTTGATTCTTGTTTCTAACAATCTCGAAGTCTGTCCAATATAAACTTGGTTGCATCCTTTACACGGTATTGAGTAAACAATGTTACAATTCTTACAAAGTGGTAACTTATCTTTTATTGGTGGAAACCAATTTTTTAAATAAAAAGGTATTTTGAAGATGGTGTGTAATCCTGATTTTCTAAATATCCGTTTTATATCATTAGAAATATTTTCAATGTAAGGGAGGACGACAGTGTTCAGCCTGTTAATAGGTCCCGTGTTTCTAAATCTCTCCTCTTTTCGTTCAATAGCGAGAAGAGGATGATAGATTTCAGAAACACGTTCCTTTATTATGCTAGAAACATAACCCACAGGATAGCCATTCCTCTCTAGAACATTTTTTATTAGTTGTAAATTATAAGATCTGAACTCAGGATTAGCTAACAAAATAGCTCGATCAATTAAACCTTTAATAAGACCAACTTTATGTTGTAAAGGATGGTGCGACTGGAAGTTGACATATCTACCAGACCAACTAGTTTTGTGGAACCAATTTGTTATTAATCTGTTATCTTTTCTTAACACACTGACATCAAGAAAGTTCAAACATGAATCATTCTCAATCTCATGTGTGAATTGTATTCTATTGTGAAAACTGTTGAACGTGTCTAACACAGTCTGCAATTGACCCGGTTTTATGCAAGTGATAATGTCATCAACATATCTTTTATAAAAACATAATTCAAATGGTAATTTTGAAATAGAAACCTGTTCAAGTTTTTCCATAACTAAATTTGCAATTACTGGAGAAATTGGGGAACCCATTGCAGTACCAAAAACCTGTTTATAGTATACATCATTAAACGAGAAAACATTTGCCTCCAAGACAAATTTGACAGCATGGAGAAATTCATCACGTTGTATAGTGGTGTAGGCTTTAATTTCATCCCAACGGCTTTTTAATACTTCCAATGCCAAATTTATTGGTACGTTGGTAAATAAGGCAGTCACATCTAGTGATACCAGTTGCATGGAATCGTCAGGGATTACAATTGTCCTGATTTCTTTGACAAATTGCCAACTATCAACAGTATGGTAGGGAGACTTCCCAACAACATTAGACAAAATTCTAGCTAAGAACTTTGATAATTTGTATGTGGGACCACCAATAGATGACACAATGATCCTCCAGCTTAAAACAGCTTTATGTGTTTTGGGTAATGCATATGCCCTAGGTATAACGGCATTGTAGGTTTTTAAATGTTTCCCTAACGTCTCATCTATTTGTTTCTTTTTAATCAAATTGTTTACGATGGAATTGGCTTCTCTTTCAAAAGTACTAGTGTACTGATATTTACTAATTTTATAAGTGTTATTATCATTCAACATATTTATCACTTCAGTATTATAGCTATCTCTGTCAACCAATACCGTAGTGTTTCCTTTGTCAGATTTAAGCAATAGTAAATTTCTATTATTTTTCAAAAACTGTTTAGTTTCTTTGATTTCCTTTTCAGATAACAATGAATTGTTAGAATTTCTTGTGTGTGTGAAATGGTTTAGGATCTTATTAACAATTTTGATTCTGGTTTCGTTTTGTAAGTTGTTATCATCTGTTATTTTTAATAAACCAGATTCAATTGAGGCAATGAATCTGGGAGATGAGGTGTAATTCCTTCCAACATCAATAGCGAACTTGGGTCCCAGTTTCAAAACTTTCTCAACACATTTTGGAACAGTAACATTTGTTAAATTCTTAAACCAATTGTTATTGTCATCATCTGTTTGGTTGTTGTTATCTACTAATCTGGTTTATTAAAAATAACAGATGATAACAACTTACAAAACGAAACCAGAATCAAAATTGTTAATAAGATCCTAAACCATTTCACACACACAAGAAATTCTAACAATTCATTGTTATCTGAAAAGGAAATCAAAGAAACTAAACAGTTTTTGAAAAATAATAGAAATTTACTATTGCTTAAATCTGACAAAGGAAACACTACGGTATTGGTTGACAGAGATAGCTATAATACTGAAGTGATAAATATGTTGAATGATAATAACACTTATAAAATTAGTAAATATCAGTACACTAGTACTTTTGAAAGAGAAGCCAATTCCATCGTAAACAATTTGATTAAAAAGAAACAAATAGATGAGACGTTAGGGAAACATTTAAAAACCTACAATGCCGTTATACCTAGGGCATATGCATTACCCAAAACACATAAAGCTGTTTTAAGCTGGAGGATCATTGTGTCATCTATTGGTGGTCCCACATACAAATTATCAAAGTTCTTAGCTAGAATTTTGTCTAATGTTGTTGGGAAGTCTCCCTACCATACTGTTGATAGTTGGCAATTTGTCAAAGAAATCAGGACAATTGTAATCCCTGACGATTCCATGCAACTGGTATCACTAGATGTGACTGCCTTATTTACCAACGTACCAATAAATTTGGCATTGGAAGTATTAAAAAGCCGTTGGGATGAAATTAAAGCCTACACCACTATACAACGTGATGAATTTCTCCATGCTGTCAAATTTGTCTTGGAGGCAAATGTTTTCTCGTTTAATGATGTATACTATAAACAGGTTTTTGGTACTGCAATGGGTTCCCCAATTTCTCCAGTAATTGCAAATTTAGTTATGGAAAAACTTGAACAGGTTTCTATTTCAAAATTACCATTTGAATTATGTTTTTATAAAAGATATGTTGATGACATTATCACTTGCATAAAACCGGGTCAATTGCAGACTGTGTTAGACACGTTCAACAGTTTTCACAATAGAATACAATTCACACATGAGATTGAGAATGATTCATGTTTGAACTTTCTTGATGTCAGTGTGTTAAGAAAAGATAACAGATTAATAACAAATTGGTTCCACAAAACTAGTTGGTCTGGTAGATATGTCAACTTCCAGTCGCACCATCCTTTACAACATAAAGTTGGTCTTATTAAAGGTTTAATTGATCGAGCTATTTTGTTAGCTAATCCTGAGTTCAGATCTTATAATTTACAACTAATAAAAAATGTTCTAGAGAGGAATGGCTATCCTGTGGGTTATGTTTCTAGCATAATAAAGGAACGTGTTTCTGAAATCTATCATCCTCTTCTCGCTATTGAACGAAAAGAGGAGAGATTTAGAAACACGGGACCTATTAACAGGCTGAACACTGTCGTCCTCCCTTACATTGAAAATATTTCTAATGATATAAAACGGATATTTAGAAAATCAGGATTACACACCATCTTCAAAATACCTTTTTATTTAAAAAATTGGTTTCCACCAATAAAAGATAAGTTACCACTTTGTAAGAATTGTAACATTGTTTACTCAATACCGTGTAAAGGATGCAACCAAGTTTATATTGGACAGACTTCGAGATTGTTAGAAACAAGAATCAAAGAACATAAACGTAATATTTTTTCAAATCCGTCACAACATACAGCCTTGACTAAACATTCTATGGAATTTGACCATAATTTTGATTTTGACAACGTTAAAGTTATTGACAAAGAAGTTAATTTGAGGAATAGGATAATAATGGAAACAATTCATATGATTAAACATCCTAGTGTAAATCTTAGGTATGAAAAACCTACGATTCAAGATTATTACACAACACTACTGAACCGGTAGTGTTTTATGATGAATTCTCTTTCCTATAAACATCTTATATCCTAATATCTGTCAATTGAATTAACGGCTTCATCTTATCGGTCTCCATTAATGTTGTTTTAATTTCACATTGTACGCTTTTCGGTGTATATAATTTTCAATGGCTTTATAGTGAAATGATTTACGGGTTTTTGAATTTGCGGCCAAATATCGATTAGTTCGGCTTCGATCTATTGACTTCTATTGGTTTCGATTCTCGCTGATTCTTGTTGCTGTCAATCTCACGTCTGTGCCAGTGTAGCTCTCCCTACCGGCATAGACACAACATGTGTCGTGCACGTTTAAAATCTAAGTGCTAAATTTTCATAAAGCAAGTGAGTAAACCAATTTTTTATGTTTTAAACATATATTCAATTCTGTTATCATTACAACACAATTAATATTTTCAGACGCAGTTTTCTTCTTTCTTGAAAATGACCCACATGAGGGTCGAAACGTTGAAAGTCTAAATTAACTTGCACAATTGCTTTAATATGTTTAATTGATCGAACCTTTGCGCCGATAGCATGAAGATTTTCCTCTGATTTAAACAAATTACGATCGATAACTGTAACAATGTTATATTATAAGGTATTTTCTATGATACACTGCATATTAGGATATGTTATAAGGTATTTTCAATGATACACTGCATATTACGTTATATCGTAAGGTATTTTCAATGATACACAGCATATTACGTTATATTATAAGGTATTTTCATTGATACACTGCATATTACGTTATATTATAAGGTAATTTCAATGATACACTGTATATTACATGGTATTTTCTATGATATACTGCATATTACGTTATATTATAAGGTATTTTCAATGATACACTGCATATTACGTTATATTATAAGGTATTTTCAATGATGCACTGCATATTACGTTATATTATAGGGTATTTTCAATGATAAACTACGATATATTAGAAGGTATTTTCAATGATACACTGCATATTACGTTATATTCTAAGGTATTTTCATTGATACACTGCATATTACGTTATATTATAAGGTATTTTCAATGATACACTGCATATTACGTTATATTATAAGGTATTTTCAATGATACACTGCATATTACGATATGATATAAGGTATTTTCAATGATACACTGCATATTACGTTATATCGTAAGGTATTTTCAATGATACACTGCATATTACGTTATATTATAAGGTATTTTCAATGATACACTGCATATTACGTTATATTATAAGGTATTTTCAATGATACACTGCATATTACGTTATATTATAAGGTATTTTCAATGATAAACTAGGATATATTAGAAGGTATTTTCAATGATACACTGCATATTACGTTATATTATAAGGTATTTTCAATGATAAACTACGATATATTAGAAGGTATTTTCAATGATACACTGCATATTACGTTATATTATAAGGTATTTTCAATGATACACTACATATTACGTTATATTATAAGGTATTTTCAATGATACACTGCATATTACGTTATATTACATGGTATTTTCTATGATAAACTGCATATTAGGATATGTTATAAGGTATTTTCAATGATACACTGCATATTACGTTATATCGTAAGGTATTTTCAATGATACACAGCATATTACGTTATATTATAAGGTATTTTCATTGATACACTGCATATTACGTTATATTATAAGGTAATTTCAATGATACACTGTATATTACATGGTATTTTCTATGATATACTGCATATTACGTTATATTATAAGGTATTTTCAATGATACACTGCATATTACGTTATATTATAAGGTATTTTCAATGATGCACTGCATATTACGTTATATTATAGGGTATTTTCAATGATAAACTACGATATATTAGAAGGTATTTTCAATGATACACTGCATATTACGTTATATTCTAAGGTATTTTCATTGATACACTGCATATTACGTTATATTATAAGGTATTTTCAATGATACACTGCATATTACGTTATATTATAAGGTATTTTCAATGATACACTGCATATTACGATATGATATAAGGTATTTTCAATGATACACTGCATATTACGTTATATCGTAAGGTATTTTCAATGATACACTGCATATTACGTTATATTATAAGGTATTTTCAATGATACACTGCATATTACGTTATATTATAAGGTATTTTCAATGATACACTGCATATTACGTTATATTATAAGGTATTTTCAATGATAAACTAGGATATATTAGAAGGTATTTTCAATGATACACTGCATATTACGTTATATTATAAGGTATTTTCAATGATAAACTACGATATATTAGAAGGTATTTTCAATGATACACTGCATATTACGTTATATTATAAGGTATTTTCAATGATACACTGCATATTACGTTATATTATAAGGTATTTTCAATGATAAACTACGATATATTAGAAGGTATTTTCAATGATACACTGCATATTACGTTATATTATAAGGTATTTTCAATGATAAACTACGATATATTAGAAGGTATTTTCAATGATACACTGCATATTACGTTATATTAGAAGGTATTTTCAATGATACACTGCATATTACGTTATATTACCAGGTATTTTCAATGATACACTGCATATTACGTTATATTATAAGGTATTTTCAATGATAAACTACGATATATTAGAAGGTATTTTCAATGATACACTGCATATTACGTTATATTATAAGGTATTTTCAATGATAAACTAAGATATATTAGAAGGTATTTTCAATGCTACACTGCATATTACGTTATATTATAAGGTATTTTCAATGATACACTGTATATTACGTTATATTACATGGTATTTTCTATGATACACTGCATATTACGTTATATTATAAGGTATTTTCAATGATACACTGCATATTACGATATGATATAAGGTATTTTCAATGATACACTGCATATTACGTTATATCGTAAGGTATTTTCAATGATACACTGCATATTACGTTATATTATAAGGTATTTTCAATGATACACTGGATATTACGCTATATTATAAGGTATTTTCAAAGATACACTACAAATTACGATATGTTATAAGCTATTTTCAATGGTACACTGCATATTACGTTATATTATAAGGTATTTTCAATGATACACTGCATATTACGTTATATTATAAGGTATTTTCAATGATAAACTACGATATATTAGAAGGTATTTTCAATGATACACTGCATATTACGTTATATTATAAGGTATTTTCAATGATACACTGTATATTACGTTATATTACATGGTATTTTCTATGATACACTGCATATTACGTTATATTATAAGGTATTTTCAATGATACACTGCATATTACGTTATATTATAAGGTATTTTCAATGATACACTGCATATTACGTTATATTATAAGGTATTTTCAATGATACACTGCATATTACGTTATATTATAAGGTATTTTCAATGATACACTACATATTACGTTATATTATAAGGTATTTTCTATGATACACTGCATATTAGGATATGTTATAAGGTATTTTCAATGATACACTGCATATTACGTTATATTACATGGTATTTTCTATGATACACTGCATATTACGTTATATTATAAGGTATTTTCAATGATACACTGCATATTACGTTATATTATAAGGTATTTTCAAAGATACACTGCATATTACGTTATATTATAAGGTATTTTCAATGATAAACTACGATTTATTTGAAGGTATTTTCAATGATACAATGCATATTACGTTATATTAGAAGGTATTTTCAATGATACACTGCATATTACGTTATATTACCAGGTATTTTCAATGATACACTGCATATTACGTTATATTATAAGGTATTTTCAATGATAAACTACGATATATTAGAAGGTATTTTCAATGATACACTGCATATTACGTTATATTATAAGGTATTTTCAATGATAAACTACGATATATTAGAAGGTATTTTCAATGATACACTGCATATTACGTTATATTATAAGGTATTTTCAATGATAAACTACGATATATTAGAAGGTATTTTCAATGATACACTGCATATTACGTTATATTATAAGGTATTTTCAATGATAAACTAAGATATATTAGAAGGTATTTTCAATGATACACTGCATATTACGTTATATTATAAGGTATTTTCAATTATACACTGTATATTACGTTATATTACATGGTATTTTCTATGATACACTGCATATTACGTTATATTATAAGGTATTTTCAATGATACACTGCATATTACGATATGATATAAGGTATTTTCAATGATACACTGCATATTACGTTATATCGTAAGGTATTTTCAATGATACACTGCATATTACGTTATATTATAAGGTATTTTCAATGATACACTGCATATTACGTTATATTATAAGTTATTTTCAATGATACACTGCATATTACGTTATATTATAAGGTATTTTCAATGATAAACTACGATATATTAGAAGGTATTTTCAATGATACACTGCATATTACGTTATATTATAAGGTATTTTCAATGATACACTGTATATTACGTTATATTACATGGTATTTTCTATGATACACTGCATATTACGTTATATTGTAAGGCATTTTCAATGATACACTGCATATTACGTTATATTATAAGGTATTTTCAAAGATACACTGCATATTACGTTATATTATAAGGTATTTTCAATGATAAACTACGATATATTAGAAGGTATTTTCAATGATACACTGCATATTACGTTATATTAGAAGGTATTTTCAATGATACACTGCATATTACGTTATATTACCAGGTATTTTCAATGATACACTGCATATTACGTTATATTACAAGGTATTTTCAATGATACACTGCATATTACGTTATATTATAAGGTATTTTCAATGATACACTGCATATTACGCTATATTATAAGGTATTTTCAATGATACACTGCATATTACGCTATATTATAAGGTATTTTCAATGATAAACTACGATATATTAGAAGGTATTTTCAATGATACACTGCATATTACGTTATATTATAAGGTATTTTCAATGATAAACTACGATATATTAGAAGGTATTTTCAATGATACACTGCATATTACGTTATATTAGAAGGTATTTTCAATGATACACTGCATATTACGTTATATTACCAGGTATTTTCAATGATACACTGCATATTACGTTATATTATAAGGTATTTTCAATGATAAACTACGATATATTAGAAGGTATTTTCAATGATACACTGCATATTACGTTATATTATAAGGTATTTTCAATGATAAACTAAGATATATTAGAAGGTATTTTCAATGATACACTGCATATTACGATATGATATAAGGTATTTTCAATGATACACTGCATATTACGTTATATCGTAAGGTATTTTCAATGATACACTGCATATTACGTTATATTATAAGGTATTTTCAATGATACACTGGATATTACGCTATATTATAAGGTATTTTCAAAGATACACTACAAATTACGATATGTTATAAGCTATTTTCAATGGTACACTGCATATTACGTTATATTATAAGGTATTTTCAATGATACACTGCATATTACGTTATATTATAAGGTATTTTCAATGATAAACTACGATATATTAGAAGGTATTTTCAATGATACACTGCATATTACGTTATATTATAAGGTATTTTCAATGATACACTGTATATTACGTTATATTACATGGTATTTTCTATGATACACTGCATATTACGTTATATTATAAGGTATTTTCAATGATACACTGCATATTACGTTATATTATAAGGTATTTTCAATGATACACTGCATATTACGTTATATTATAAGGTATTTTCAATGATACACTGCATATTACGTTATATTATAAGGTATTTTCAATGATACACTACATATTACGTTATATTATAAGGTATTTTCTATGATACACTGCATATTAGGATATGTTATAAGGTATTTTCAATGATACACTGCATATTACGTTATATTACATGGTATTTTCTATGATACACTGCATATTACGTTATATTATAAGGTATTTTCAATGATACACTGCATATTACGTTATATTATAAGGTATTTTCAAAGATACACTGCATATTACGTTATATTATAAGGTATTTTCAATGATAAACTACGATTTATTTGAAGGTATTTTCAATGATACAATGCATATTACGTTATATTAGAAGGTATTTTCAATGATACACTGCATATTACGTTATATTACCAGGTATTTTCAATGATACACTGCATATTACGTTATATTATAAGGTATTTTCAATGATAAACTACGATATATTAGAAGGTATTTTCAATGATACACTGCATATTACGTTATATTATAAGGTATTTTCAATGATAAACTACGATATATTAGAAGGTATTTTCAATGATACACTGCATATTACGTTATATTATAAGGTATTTTCAATGATAAACTACGATATATTAGAAGGTATTTTCAATGATACACTGCATATTACGTTATATTATAAGGTATTTTCAATGATAAACTAAGATATATTAGAAGGTATTTTCAATGATACACTGCATATTACGTTATATTATAAGGTATTTTCAATTATACACTGTATATTACGTTATATTACATGGTATTTTCTATGATACACTGCATATTACGTTATATTATAAGGTATTTTCAATGATACACTGCATATTACGATATGATATAAGGTATTTTCAATGATACACTGCATATTACGTTATATCGTAAGGTATTTTCAATGATACACTGCATATTACGTTATATTATAAGGTATTTTCAATGATACACTGCATATTACGTTATATTATAAGTTATTTTCAATGATACACTGCATATTACGTTATATTATAAGGTATTTTCAATGATAAACTACGATATATTAGAAGGTATTTTCAATGATACACTGCATATTACGTTATATTATAAGGTATTTTCAATGATACACTGTATATTACGTTATATTACATGGTATTTTCTATGATACACTGCATATTACGTTATATTGTAAGGCATTTTCAATGATACACTGCATATTACGTTATATTATAAGGTATTTTCAAAGATACACTGCATATTACGTTATATTATAAGGTATTTTCAATGATAAACTACGATATATTAGAAGGTATTTTCAATGATACACTGCATATTACGTTATATTAGAAGGTATTTTCAATGATACACTGCATATTACGTTATATTACCAGGTATTTTCAATGATACACTGCATATTACGTTATATTACCAGGTATTTTCAATGATACACTGCATATTACGTTATATTATAAGGTATTTTCAATGATACACTGCATATTACGCTATATTATAAGGTATTTTCAATGATACACTGCATATTACGCTATATTATAAGGTATTTTCAATGATAAACTACGATATATTAGAAGGTATTTTCAATGATACACTGCATATTACGTTATATTATAAGGTATTTTCAATGATAAACTACGATATATTAGAAGGTATTTTCAATGATACACTGCATATTACGTTATATTAGAAGGTATTTTCAATGATACACTGCATATTACGTTATATTACCAGGTATTTTCAATGATACACTGCATATTACGTTATATTATAAGGTATTTTCAATGATAAACTACGATATATTAGAAGGTATTTTCAATGATACACTGCATATTACGTTATATTATAAGGTATTTTCAATGATAAACTAAGATATATTAGAAGGTATTTTCAATGCTACACTGCATATTACGTTATATTATAAGGTATTTTCAATGATACACTGTATATTACGTTATATTACATGGTATTTTCTATGATACACTGCATATTACGTTATATTATAAGGTATTTTCAATGATACACTGCATATTACGATATGATATAAGGTATTTTCAATGATACACTGCATATTACGTTATATCGTAAGGTATTTTCAATGATACACTGCATATTACGTTATATTATAAGGTATTTTCAATGATACACTGGATATTACGCTATATTATAAGGTATTTTCAAAGATACACTACAAATTACGATATGTTATAAGGTATTTTCAATGGTACACTGCATATTACGTTATATTATAAGGTATTTTCAATGATACACTGCATATTACGTTATATTATAAGGTATTTTCAATGATACACTGTATATTACGTTATATTACATGGTATTTTCTATGATACACTGCATATTACGTTATATTATAAGGTATTTTCAATGATACACTGCATATTACGTTATATTATAAGGTATTTTCAAAGATACACTGCATATTACGTTATATTATAAGGTATTTTCAATGATACACTGCATATTACGATATGATATAAGGTATTTTCAATGATACACTGCATATTACGTTATATCGTAAGGTATTTTCAATGATACACTGCATATTACGTTATATTATAAGGTATTTTCAATGATACACTGCATATTACGTTATATTATAAGGTATTTTCAATGATACACTGCATATTACGTTATATTATAAGGTATTTTCAATGATAAACTACGATATATTAGAAGGTATTTTCAATGATACACTGCATATTACGTTATATTATAAGGTATTTTCAATGATAAACTAAGATATATTAGAAGGTATTTTCAATGCTACACTGCATATTACGTTATATTATAAGGTATTTTCAATGATACACTGTATATTACGTTATATTACATGGTATTTTCTATGATACACTGCATATTACGTTATATTATAAGGTATTTTCAATGATACACTACATATTACGTTATATTATAAGGTATTTTCAATGATACACTGCATGTTACGTTATATTATAAGGTATTTTCAATGATACACTGCATATTACGTTATATTATTAGGTATTTTCTATGATACACTGCATATTAGGATATGTTATAAGGTATTTTCAATGATACACTGCATATTACGTTATATTATAAGGTATTTTCAATGATACACTGCATATTACGTTATATTATAAGGTATTTTCAATGATAAACTACGATATATTAGAAGGTATTTTCAATGATACACTGCATATTACGTTATATTATAAGGTATTTTCAATGATGCACTGTATATTACGTTATATTACATGGTATTTTCTATGATACACTGCATATTACATTATATTATAAGGTATTTTCAATGATACACTGCATATTACGTTATATTATAAGGTATTTTCAATGATACACTGCATATTACGTTATATTACAAGGTATTTTCAATGATACACTGCATATTACGTTATATTATAAGGTATTTTCAATGATACACTGCATATTACGCTATATTATAAGGTATTTTCAATGATACACTGCATATTACGCTATATTATAAGGTATTTTCAATGATACACTACATATTACGTTATATTATAAGGTATTTTCAATGATACACTGCATGTTACGTTATATTATAAGGTATTTTCAATGATACACTGCATATTACGTTATATTATAAGGTATTTTCAATGATACACTGTATATTACGTTATATTACATGGTATTTTCTATGATACACTGCATATTACGTTATATTATAAGGTATTTTCAATGATACACTGCATATTACGTTATATTATAAGGTATTTTCAAAGATACACTGCATATTACGTTATATTATAAGGTATTTTCAATGATACACTGCATATTACGATATGATATAAGGTATTTTCAATGATACACTGCATATTACGTTATATCGTAAGGTATTTTCAATGATACACTGCATATTACGTTATATTATAAGGTATTTTCAATGATACACTGCATATTACGTTATATTATAAGGTATTTTCAATGATACACTGCATATTACGTTATATTATAAGGTATTTTCAATGATAAACTACGATATATTAGAAGGTATTTTCAATGATACACTGCATATTACGTTATATTATAAGGTATTTTCAATGATAAACTACGATATATTAGAAGGTATCTTCAATGATACACTGCATATTACGTTATATTAGAAGGTATTTTCAATGATACACTGCATATTACGTTATATTACCAGGTATTTTCAATGATACACTGCATATTACGTTATATTATAAGGTATTTTCAATGATAAACTACGATATATTAGAAGGTATTTTCAATGATACACTGCATATTACGTTATATTATAAGGTATTTTCAATGATAAACTAAGATATATTAGAAGGTATTTTCAATGCTACACTGCATATTACGTTATATTATAAGGTATTTTCAATGATACACTGTATATTACGTTATATTACATGGTATTTTCTATGATACACTGCATATTACGTTATATTATAAGGTATTTTCAATGATACACTGCATATTACGATATGATATAAGGTATTTTCAATGATACACTGCATATTACGTTATATTATAAGGTATTTTCAATGATACACTGCATATTACGATATGATATAAGGTATTTTCAATGATACACTGCATATTACGTTATATCGTAAGGTATTTTCAATGATACACTGCATATTACGTTATATTATAAGGTATTTTCAATGATACACTGGATATTACGCTATATTATAAGGTATTTTCAATGATAAACTACGATATATTAGAAGGTATTTTCAATGATACACTGCATATTACGTTATATTATAAGGTATTTTCAATGATACACTGTATATTACGTTATATTACATGGTATTTTCTATGATACACTGCATATTACGTTATATTGTAAGGCATTTTCAATGATACACTGCATATTACGTTATATTATAAGATATTTTCAATGATAAACTACGATATATTAGAAGGTATTTTCAATGATACACTGCATATTACGTTATATTAGAAGGTATTTTCAATGATACACTGCATATTACGTTATATTACCAGGTATTTTCAATGATACACTGCATATTACGTTATATTATAAGGTATTTTCAATGATAAACTACGATATATTAGAAGGTATTTTCAATGATACACTGCATATTACTTTATATTATAAGGTATTTTCAATGATAAACTAAGATATATTAGAAGGTATTTTCAATGCTACACTGCATATTACGTTATATTATAAGGTATTTTCAATGATAAACTACGATATATTAGAAGGTATTTTCAATGATACACTGCATATTACGTTATATTAGAAGGTATTTTCAATGATACACTGCATATTACGTTATATTACCAGGTATTTTCAATGATACACTGCATATTACGTTATATTATAAGGTATTTTCAATGATAAACTACGATATATTAGAAGGTATTTTCAATGATACACTGCATATTACGTTATACTATAAGGTATTTTCAATGATAAACTAAGATATATTAGAAGGTATTTTCAATGCTACACTGCATATTACGTTATATTATAAGGTATTTTCAATGATACACTGTATATTACGTTATATTACATGGTATTTTCTATGATACACTGCATATTACGTTATATTATAAGGTATTTTCAATGATACACTGCATATTACGATATGATATAAGGTATTTTCAATGATACACTGCATATTACGTTATATCGTAAGGTATTTTCAATGATACACTGCATATTACGTTATATTATAAGGTATTTTCAATGATACACTGGATATTACGCTATATTATAAGGTATTTTCAAAGATACACTACAAATTACGATATGTTATAAGGTATTTTCAATGGTACACTGCATATTACGTTATATTATAAGGTATTTTCAATGATACACTGCATATTACGTTATATTATAAGGTATTTTCAATGATACACTGTATATTACGTTATATTACATGGTATTTTCTATGATACACTGCATATTACGTTATATTATAAGGTATTTTCAATGATACACTGCATATTACGTTATATTATAAGGTATTTTCAAAGATACACTGCATATTACGTTATATTATAAGGTATTTTCAATGATACACTGCATATTACGTTATATTATAAGGTATTTTCAAAGATACACTGCATATTACGTTATATTATAAGGTATTTTCAATGATACACTGCATATTACGATATGATATAAGGTATTTTCAATGATACACTGCATATTACGTTATATCGTAAGGTATTTTCAATGATACACTGCATATTACGTTATATTATAAGGTATTTTCAATGATACACTGCATATTACGTTATATTATAAGGTATTTTCAATGATACACTGCATATTACGTTATATTATAAGGTATTTTCAATGATAAACTACGATATATTAGAAGGTATTTTCAATGATACACTGCATATTACGTTATATTATAAGGTATTTTCAATGATAAACTAAGATATATTAGAAGGTATTTTCAATGCTACACTGCATATTACGTTATATTATAAGGTATTTTCAATGATACACTGTATATTACGTTATATTACATGGTATTTTCTATGATACACTGCATATTACGTTATATTATAAGGTATTTTCAATGATACACTACATATTACGTTATATTATAAGGTATTTTCAATGATACACTGCATATTACGTTATATTATAAGGTATTTTCAATGATAAACTACGATATATTAGAAGGTATTTTCAATGATACACTGCATATTACGTTATATTATAAGGTATTTTCAATGATAAACTAAGATATATTAGAAGGTATTTTCAATGCTACACTGCATATTACGTTATATTATAAGGTATTTTCAATGATACACTGTATATTACGTTATATTACATGGTATTTTCTATGATACACTGCATATTACGTTATATTATAAGGTATTTTCAATGATACACTACATATTACGTTATATTATAAGGTATTTTCAATGATACACTGCATGTTACGTTATATTATAAGGTATTTTCAATGATACACTGCATATTACGTTATATTATAAGGTATTTTCTATGATACACTGCATATTAGGATATGTTATAAGGTATTTTCAATGATACACTGCATATTACGTTATATTATAAGGTATTTTCAATGATACACTGCATATTACGTTATATTATAAGGTATTTTCAATGATAAACTACGATATATTAGAAGGTATTTTCAATGATACACTGCATATTACGTTATATTATAAGGTATTTTCAATGATGCACTGTATATTACGT